>NW_001799040.1:36485-135334 GCF_000165425.1 Paramecium tetraurelia
TATATTTGGTTAAGTATATTATAAATATTCCTGGTACAATAGCTCCAATAATGATTATTAGTATTATCAGATAAGGAATCCATTATTAATGAAGTGATGTATCAAATTAATAAGCCAAATCACCCTGTATCCATTTTATGCCTGATAATGTTCTAAATGATAATGAAGATATCAATAATTATATCACCTATATTTAGTAATAACAAAACAAATATAAGACACAACTTTTTGGTACTACTTCATTATAAACGATCTTATTTAGAACTCTCAAAAAGAAGTATATAGATAAGTAGATCCATCCATAAAACAGTGGACAAATTATACTATATATTATTTTCACATATATGAGTCCTTCTTAAAAATTCTAAGCCAAAAAGCAATCTGTTGTAACTAATAAAATAGTTTGAGAATTTCCAGTAATATTATAATAATCTTTAAATGCTTATGGAATTTCAACATTAAAATTTATTATGATAGCCAATATTTATAAATAATTTGTAAGCATTTTCATAAGTGGACCTGTTTGTTTATTATTGTTAATTATTAATTATCTTGTTCCTACTTTGTTTTTCTATAATTCTTATATGAGTTTTTCAACTCCACTTGTTGATAAATAGATTGAAAGTAAATTCCTAAAATATTAAATATAAAATACCATAAGGTTATCAATATGATATAAATAATTTGTTTATCCAAATCTTCACACTTTTAACATTAATATAATTTCTTAAGACTATATTAACCATATCCTCTTATATTGTATTAATCACAAGCTTCACAACAAGCACCTAATTAGCCAATTTCACAAGTCTCATCTCCTTATCTCCATCCACCTAAACAGTTCTCAATCCTATTTTAGCAATATTCAATAATTTCACTATTTATATATGGTCTCCAATATCCAGATTTTAATTAAAGTTAAGCAGGTGTTATTGATGCTATTGTATCTTCATCCATAAATTAACAAGTTGTTGCATTGATAGTTACTGAATATTATTTCTTGTTAATGTCGCATAAATGACAAGCATTATCTGTTAGATTCTTATATTCTCCATATTGACATGGGTAAGTATGAATGTATAAAATTAACTAATATTTAGAGTTGTAATCCATAATCTAATAAGGAAAAATGTCTTCATAAATTGGGATTTAAACACTATTACAACTTACTTATAAGATTAGATTAGATTAATCATTTTCAGTCCCATAATAAATAATTAAATCATCTAAATTATAATCTTATGTCTCTTAATCAAAATCTTTTCTATTATAATTTGTATAATTATTTGTAAAAACGATTTCTTAGGAGCCATACTGGTACCCACTTTCAATTAAACATTCACTATTACTAAGATGAAATTGTTATTCATTATATGCATTTAAAGCTAAAACTCTCAATTTTAAATGTAAATGCTAGTATTCTTATTTATGTATATCAAAATATTAATAATTTTTAATTTATTAACCACTCGGTAATTTTAAGAACTATAATTCTGAGGAATTGGATTAATTAGTTAAGTAAGCATTAATCTGCCCATTTCTCAAAGAATTTAAAGTTGAAAATTACAAATTTTTGTACATTACTGTAAGTTAAGTTGAGTGAGATGAACTAATCTTACCATATATATATGCAGTGTTATTATTGAAATAGTTAAATGTTCTATTTAATTCAGGTAAACTTTGATTCCCTAGATATATTGCACCTCCTTCTTACGCTGTATTTGACATTATAAGATTATTCTGAAACAAAAGATTTGTAATTTCTCCATCATAATAAATACTTCCTCCTTATCGAATTGCTAGATTTTCACTTAAAATACTATTTGTTATTTTAAGACCAACTTATTTGCTAACTATGCATCCTCCTTTCTCTGCCTAATTTCTATAGCAAAACATATTGTCTAGTGATAACTTAGACATTATCTTTTATTCTTAACTTTGGAACTCTTACACGAAGCATAAGCATCCATTTTGACCACATTAATTATCCATTAACCATATATTTGATAAAATAATATTTTCTGATTGCAACTCAATTAATTTAATAAAAAGAAGTCCTGATTAACATAATATGCACTAATTATTTGAAAATTAGCTTGATTTAATTGATATTGAATCCTTATGTTTTACATTTGTTATTTAAAGTAAACTTTCAATCTATTTTTAAGGTACAGCTAAATGATCCTATAAATTTATTAATTCATAAATAGAATTTTTCAATATTAATATTTATTCAATTTGACAGTCTTATGACAGTTTTAATTAATCATCAATAACTTACTTTATTTAGATAGCTTACAGTTTTGGATCATCTTTGTACCATTTAACGTTTTTGATTTTGAGATCAGTAATGTCGATTTTGCATTTTTAATCTATTGAATATAATATTATAATAATACCTTCAGAAAAGCTAATTTACATTATGGAATTCTAGTAATAAAATGAATAGTCTATTTCGATTGATGTCAAACTAACTTTGCTTTGATAATTCAACTATAAGAATATATTTAAATATAACTGAACGAATAAATGTCTTAAAACAAGATATCCTTATTACATTGAAATCAAAGTAGTTTCATAATTTTAAAATAAACTAAACAAAGACCTAAATTTGGAATAACCCTCTATTGTTTATAAAATTCTGCAATTCTACATATAGAGTTATTAATTGTAGTTTAGGAAGTTAAGTTTGGCAATATTACCATCGTTTGAAAAGACATCCTAAAATGTCACATTAGTGAAATTGAAGTTAATTTATTAGGCAATTGGTTTCAGATATATAACACCACCTTCAGCAGTTCCAATAATTGTATCATAAATAGAATCTAATATATCAATTTAGATATTAATGCTTCCATCAATAACATACAGGCAACCACCAAATGATTATTCTTCAGATATTTTAGTGTAGATATTTTTAAATACAGAATTTCTGACGAGTAAATATCCTTCATTTTCTAATGTAATTTTAAAACATCCTGCAGATGTTGAAAAACTACCTTCAATATTTGTGTTTCTAAATTACACTGAGGAAGATATTAGTTAACCATTTCCACTTGTGTGATAGCACTTAAAATTAATTTTTGATTTATTCTAATGTTAAAGTATAAGGTTGATATTTCCAATTTATGTGCTTCAAAAAGCTATCACCAATCTAATTATTTGAAGCAAAAGATGAATCAATTAGATTAACTTATTCAGCATTTATATATAATAAACTATTTTCACTTTAAGAGACATAATTTTGGTTAAACTAGCAATTGATCAACTATATTTTCGAATTTTATGCAATTATATAGAATATTAAAGCTGAGTCAGACTCAGATTCTTTATAGTATGAATAGTAAATGTTATTATTAAATTTAGAATTTAGAATTTAGATATCTTATTATTATTCTGATTATATAAGAATTCCAGATATCTAATTAATAGTCTAACTCTTTTAGATGATGCAATTATCTAAATTCATGGAATCTATAACAATAGATTCAGATCTTCTAATAATTTAGGTTGCAATAGAGATTATGTAGATCATAGGGAAATCCAAAAGAATAAGATTAGATACATAAAAGTTTTATATTTTAATATTTTATGCCTTTTAAATGATCAAAGTAGATGTATATTTCGAATATGGATTAAGTTATGAACATTATTCATCTGCAATAATGCTTTTAAAGAAGTACTTTGAGTTTAATGAAATAGTAAAATTTGAAAGTACTAAGTTAATGGCTGAAGATAGTAAAAATTCTGTAATACCAATTGATCTGATGATTTTAATATCAGATATTTCAATTATGTTGGATTATATTAGAATAATAGAGGAAATTGACTATAAATTGGAAACCAATTAAATATTATCATAAAGAGTGATTGTATCTAAAATAATATTTGACATCTTAACAGTACTAGTCAAATCATTTGATACTAAATTTATAAGAATTGTTTTATCGTCGTGTTAAATCTAATTAACTTCAATATTCTCAAAAATGATAGATTGAAACTAGTAATCTTAAACAAAATTAATAATTGAGCTATTCTTTAAACTACAAAACTTAATTTAATAGTCCTTATTAATTTATTCATTTGTTGTTTAAAATAGAATGAAATTTTAGAATGTTGAATTTGTTAAAGAGATTCTGCTTATAATTAAACTTTTATAACAAAAAGTCTAGAATAAAGGCTGAATATTAGATAACAAGGAGAAAACGATCGATATTTATGATATAGATCCTTACATAACTAGATATTAGTTATTTTTAATTTTCATAAATGAGCTAGAATAAAGATTGGAATTTATCATTAGAATGTTATTAATATAACAATTTGTAGTTTTTTAAAAGTAATTATCAAGTAAAATGATATTTGAATTATGCATCTTTGAATTTTGAATAGTAAATTGATCAATATTAATGTTAATATATTGCTAGTTAACTGTATATTCGAAGTAAAATAAACTAGCGACAGATTATAGATTTATATTCTGTAGAGATAAGTTTTAAATCTATAATTCCTAGAGATTTGTGGATAAAATATTAAATGTTATTGGATTTAAATCTTCTTAATATTATTGTATAACTACTGAATTAAATAGTACTTTCAAAGCACTTAAAGATTATAAATGAATATTCACAGTTGATTACAACTAAATTATTAGATTTTGTATTGAAATAGATTCGAAATTCAGTATTTCTAGATTTGAGTTAAGGAATAATGTGTATCCATTACCAATTAGAGTAATTTTTGCTGATGTGACAAAATAGATGTTTTAAATTAAAGTAGTGAAAATGTAGGAGTGAAAATCTATTGAGCAATCTTAAATGAAACTAAATTATAACTCAACTTCTTAAATTTGTTATATATTTAGATATGTATACAAATTTAGATTTTCGATTCTTCCAAAATTGCTTTAAGATTTATTATTGGTTAATAGTTCATCAATTTTAACATTTTACTGTAGAAAATGCTATTTGTCTAAGGCCAATTCATGATGTTAATTAAATAGCTCTGTGTTACAATAAAGGTTGAAATTCAATATAATTGAATTAGGATCTGTTCCAGTTTCACTCAATTTAAAGAATTATTAAAATTTAGTGTCATAATAATAGTCTTAAAAGCTTAACTAAGATTATAACATTAAACAAGCATGCGTAGAAGATTAGACATTAGAATTTGAGAAATATGGATTAGCACTTAATAATTAAGAATTAGTTTTAGGTTTACAAATCTGACAATACCTTGGACAATCAATGCAATCCCCATCATATAAGGACAGACGTCGACCTTCGTACATTTTGCATTTAACACATTTATTTTATCCATTACTTTTTATACAGAGTGCGCAATTCTCTGGGCATTTCTTGATACATTTATCTTAGTAAAATTCAAAATCTACTGTACAAGTCTTACAAATAACTTCTAATTTATCTTATGTTTCATTTCCAAAAATATCATCATAGAAGGTTCCTCTTTTCATCATGAAATGAATAATACCATACCAAATTTTCCAACCATTCTTCCATTACTTTGATCGTTATTAACATTTATAACAATGCATCTCTGATGGACACGCAATACACTAACCAGATGCTAATTCAGCATAATATCCAGGATAGCATTACAAACATATATTATTGAAACAGTAAGCACAATTTAACAAAATAAAATCACAACCATTTGAAGCTGAAAAGGTTTGTTAAAATTCGTTTGTATAAACAAGACATTAGTATTATAACAAATTTAATTACAATGATTGAAAAACCTCCATTTCATACATTTGTATACAATATTCCTTATTTTGTATATTATCAGGAATTGAATCTATTTTAACACATGATCCTGAGAGTAATGAAGCATATCCTTCAGCACACAAAGCACAATAATTCAGAAGTTAATTAGAGTTATAATCTCCTTTTTCATACATATGAAATATAGTATTTACTTTATTTCTCATAAACCACGATTTATGAAATTAGATTTCAGATTTGCAATGAACATCTAAATTTTCAAGACAATCAACTGCATTAATTGATAAATAATATTTTTAATTATCTATGCAATTAATGCATCTATTATAATACGATCCATCTTTAGGATTTTAAACATACAAGCATTCTAAACAATATTTACTACAAGGGTAGCATTATCCTTAAAACACTGAGTATTTTCCTATGCATTATTTGCATTGAACTCCAGAATTATATTCACATTCTAAACATTCCTTTGGACATTCAAGGCATACATTATTATTAGGATTCAAAATCATTTAATTATAACAAGATGTGCAAATTGAATAATCTTCACATGTCTTACAATTTGAATTACAAACAACACATTCTCCATTTTTATAATAGAATTGAGATTGACATTAAATATATACCTTTAATAAGGTATGAAAATGACAATTTGAATCAATATTTTAGTTACATAACGTTTTGCATCCAACACACAAGGTAAGAGAAGATGTTGACGTATCAAGAACATATAATTCAATATCTTTATCTTCTCGCTAGACTAATTCATATTGACCATAACTATTAAAAACATAATCAGATTCGCATTTCAATTTTGTAGCAAAGGTTTCTGGTTAAGTCAAACATTCTATGCAACTTATCTTTTCCAATTAAATTTCATTAAATTAAGGACATAGTATATAAATGACTTCATTATCGACTTCTTTAATTGGAAAATAACCAAATTAAGATAGAGTTTAATTCTTTGCATTATAATCTTATATTGAAGTGGGATAGAAATCCAAGAATTCTAATTTAAGATATTGATATTACATATACAATTTCCACTATTACTTTCAATATAACCTAGAGTACATTTACAATAGCTATTTTCTAGATATCTATTAGAGTTCTAATCACAACTTATGCACTAATTAAAATATGGACCATTACAATCTAAACAACTGAAATGACACTCTATTATAAATGTAAAATAACCATACTTTTCAAGAGAACAAAAGACTCAGGTAAACAAACAGTTATTTTACTGCTCTCTGATTTTACATACAATCCATCAGAGGCGCCAATAAAAAGAAATCCACTTCTAATTCTTAGGTTGGCTCCATTGAAATGATAAGTTCTATTATGATATTGAGCCTCATAGATATCCCCATCATTGAACCACATTTTCAAATTTGAAACAGGCACTTCTGCTTTATCAAAACCGTACATAATAGAAACATAATGCCATTATCTTAAATCTTATGTTAAAGTATGGAAAGCAACATCAGCTTAACCCAAAAATTAAGCAGTATTTTCAGAAAAATCTGGATCTTTTTAATTATAAGTTTAGAAATACACTCCATTAGCTAAATTATCTAGCCATGCTTAAAGAAGACAGTATTATAAATCGACTAATTTTTAATAGACGTTAACATAAGGCAGAAATAGTATTTCAACTCCAAAAACGCTAGCTGAATAATTTAAATTCTAAGATATAAAATAATGTTACTAAATTATAATCAACCTTAATCCAAGATTCAAGCTAAATCAATCCAAATTAATATATGTAACTTGATATTAATGTCTAATCATAAGTTGAAGTTTAACAAAATGGTTATGGGATAAATTATTATTCAACAAATACTTTAAATTCTGGAGCTGTGTTAAAAATTACATTATTTTTATTTAAGTTAAACAATAGTTTCGTAATTCTGCCAGGATAATAAGCATATTGTTTTACTTCATCATTTTAATTTAATTATAATTTTAATTCTCCTCCTTGAGTAATTATTGTCTCCTTTAATTCTAAATTAGCACTTGATTTATAGTTTATGAGTTAGCAATTATCATTCCAAATATCATAGAGAATTATTTATCTTTAATAAGGAAATTAATATGAAACATAAATATGAATCCACTTGCCATCAAAATCGAATGCGTCAAATACGAATTTTGCTAATTAGATCATTTAACCATCTGATTCATATTATAAATATAAATATTTTTCCTAATTAGCATTGTTGTTTGTCCAATCTTAATAAAAAAATACCCTATATTTAAAATTATCAGGATTTATCTCCCCTAATATTAAAAGCCCTTCAATTTTAGGGAATGTAGTTTTGCTCTTATGTAATGTAGTCTGTGTAGATAAATATTAGAACCAAAAGCCATATCCATAAGCAGAATAATCTAATAGTGACATCTTGGTTGTCTCAGTAGTGTCATCAAGAAGACATCCTTGCAATGTATTTGAATCACACTGGATTGTAGGTCTAATAAATCCAATTAATATGATGCTGGCTGTCCAAATATAAAAATTAATCATAATATTAAAATGAAAAATTATTAAAATATATCCTATTTAATTTGGACATTTCAATTTATAAATCAAAATCTTAAAGTCTAATTCTTTTCTTCTGAGCTTTAATATTCTTTTTTAATTAATAATTATGTTTTGCTTTGCTGTTTTAAAAAAGCCCTTAGTAATTCAAATCGCTTTTTTCTTAATTTTATGGAACTTTTTGAATGAGATTAGAATATGTTATGCTTAATAAATAGCTGATGAAATTTTCCTAATAATTCAAATACTTTGCAGAATACCCTTTTTATGTATTAGGAAGTTAATTTCCATAAATGTAGAAACATGAATAATCCACCAAAAATAAATAGAGAATTTATGAAGATCAAAATTACAGTTTTCAATATGGAACCTTAATTTTCCTATATTGAAAATAGTGTACAAGATATTAAAATTATGATGCTGATGATATTTAGTTAGGTTTCAAATCTATTCATCTATTTATGATAATAGATTTTATTGTCTTAACAGACTTTAGTATAAATGATTAATAAGGAATAAGATAACACTCCTTTTATTGTAGCATTTGCATCAATCATTATGATTATGCATATCAATCCATTAACCAATAAAAATTTATAAAATTCCCAATGTTAATGATCGTTTGAGTAAGATGTAAACCAGAATCCAAAGTCTTTAAAGGGGATTCGCTTTGATAAAAATAAGGATGACTTTAACTTTTGTAGTAATAAATAAGGTAAAACTATCCCCAGGCCTATTACCAATAGGTAAAAATTAATTAAATACTAATCTCAGATGATTTGTATTTGTGTAATCATATGAAACGTTTTTGTGAATCCAATACACATTCTAAATATCTCTAAAAGCTATAAGTTGAATCATAGATCGTAGAAAACTTCCAACAACGAAAACATATATTAAATAGATGAAATTAAACAATTCCATCTATGTGATTTTAAATTATGAGATGAAAATCTTAGCAAAGCAAAAACAGACAAATGTAGTCATCAATATCAACATGCAAATAAAATTTTATAAGATCTATAAATACAGCACACTAACTTCTAAGTTTATTAATTAACATTCTTTATATATTCCTAATAATGTAAATGGATCTCCTAAAAAGTGAATAAATTATTAGACTTAATCAGAAAATACAGAAGATAACTCTTATGTATAACTGATAATTTGAAAATAGAACAATATAATCTTAATACTCTAACCCATAAGGGCTTCTTCTGACTTAAAAAAACCTTATCGAAAAGGTATTTTAAACTGGTTAACATTCAAACGAATAAATTAAAGTCTTTTTTTAGACAAATAATTAATTATTAGAAGTAGGCATACAAATCTTATATTAATAACATTTTTACATTAAAATCGTAATCAAGAAATTAAATAGCTATTTTAGGCTATCATTTTAGCAGATTTAACACATAAAAAATCCCTCTCTTTAGTAATTTCCTCCTCCTCTCACATTAAAATAATCACACTATTCACAAAGAGCTCCTATATAGCCCTATTAGCATAAATCATTTCCAATTCCCCATCCTCCAATACAATTTTGCTGATTATTTAAACACAAGTCTATAGTAGAAGTAGTCACTTTCATTCTCCAATAACCCTAATATAATAAGAAGATTAGAACACCTTTTTTAAGAATATTTAAGCTTAGGTTATTTCCTAAATCTTTTGATCGTCTACAATTTGGCAACTAGTAGCCCCTACAATTACAGAGTATTATTTTTAATCTACTCTGCATTAGTGGCAATAATCCTCTTTGGTTTAACTGTACTCTCCCACTTAACAGTCATTAGGCTTAATCAATAAACTCAAAATATAGTTTTAATGAAATCTAATTTAAAAATATAATTATACCCTTCTATTAAATGACTTATATTGTTTATTATTGGAATATAAATACTATTACATTTAATAGAAAGCTCAAAGGTTTAATTTGAATCTGAAGGAATGTAAAAGATTAAATCATCTAAATTATAGGAAAATGTTGATTAATTAAAGTAAATTTTATTTTTATTTAAAGATAAATTTTGTTCTTATCGGCTGTTCACATTATTTATTTGTAATTCACAATAAGTATTCGTGAGATTTCTAACTATTTCTAATTATGAATTAACTGCATATAATTTCATTTACATAGTTTTTTAATTGTATCTATTATTCTCTAATTCAAATTTCCTATATTCTGATAATGGAATTCCAGTAGGTATATGAATAATTGATTTTTATCTATCTTTGCCAATTATTTAAGATGTCTGGCCAACTTTAGAATTTTATACAATTGTTGGTTTAATTATTTAGTCTTAAAAGATTTATATATAAAGTTATTAAGGTTGCTCGTCAATTTGATTCAATCCATAGTTGTCAATCAACTCGATTCCTTTAACATTTCTTATCAAGTTTTCTTCACTATAGATTCCACTTCCAAATTAAGCTGAATTATTTGTAATAACTAAATTCTCTGAAATTAATGTTGCATTAATCCCTTTTGTAAAAATAGCTCCTCCATATACTGCCTTATTGCCAACTATCAAGCTTCTTATAATTGAAATGATTTGATTTTAGATAAACAAACAACCTCCGTATTAAGCTTAGTTGTTGATGCATTACAAATTCTCTATTCTGATAGCAGAATTAGCTATAGAGCTATTATAATCTTAACTTTAAAGAATACGGCTATCTTATGAAATGAAAGAAATACAACCATTTTTCCCACAATACGAATTAGATATAGAGATTTTTTAAATAATTATGGATGGTTTCTTTCTATTCTCAAAATTCAATAGACCATTTGAGCACTTGCTGCATTTGTTGTTTTAGAGAATAATATCAGAAAGTTATATTTTTTGTTATTGATATTAATCTGTAAATTAAAATGATATCATAGTTACTGTTGATGATTATATCTAAGAGAAAAAAGTTTCTAAAAGTGTTATTTGATTAATATTAGAGAAACTCTCATTAAAACTTAAAATTGTTGAAGGAGCATCTATTAAATTTTGATTACAAGATGTTCTTATGCTACTATTTAAAATGTCTGCATTTCTTTTTGAAGGAATATTGTTTTCAGTTATCTGAATTTGAGTGGAATTGTAAAATTCTATATTATGAAGAATTATTTAATCAGACTATCTTACTGGAGAAAAGAGCATGATTAGATTAGAAAATATAATATTTTGTATTGAAATATTCTTGAGGATTGTACTTCCATATAATTAAAATAATGGGGTAGGTGGATAATTTATTACACATAAATCACTTATTTAAAATTAGCAATCATAACAATAGATAAATGAATAATCTTATGTCAAAGTTGTTAATTCATTATTTGATATATCTTGTAAAGAATTAATGAATGTATTAAATTTATCCAAATTTTAAGATAACTTACATTTTTCCATCTGAACAATTTGTAATTAATGGATAGATTTTTCTATGTATATTAAGCCTCCTTAAATTGAAAAAATATTTTCAAATGTAGAGTTGAGTAAAGAGATATTGAATAATTTTGTTGAAGGTATAATATAAATTATACTCCCGCTCTTTCTGGAGGAAATATCCATAAATATTGTATTCATTATCTCAATTCTTAAGTATGATGATTAAGATTAGATATGAAAGGCTCCTCCTTATGAAGATTCAAGTAATTCTGCTTGCAAATTTTCAAAGTGTGAATTTTTAATCTGTAAATTTCCATTTTCTATCATTTTCAATGAAAATGCAGCACCTTAGACTGAGATAGAGTCTTTTAATATAATCATGTTTAATATAATTTATCGGGCTTAAAAATTTCCATTTCCTCCACTGCTAGAACTAATATATAATTTCTACAATTCTTCTAAATAGATTTCTCCTGTCAAACCCCATCTGAGGAATTACTTTAAAGTATCATAGACAAATGCTGAATTCTGAAAAAACTTTGTATTGTTCAAAATAATTAAGTCAGCGTCAATATACATAAGAGATCCTTGACCATTCAAAATCATGTTCTTTTGGATTAAACAACTACTTATAGTACTTGTGGCTTAATATGCTTCCACTAATAAAATCAGGCTCTGTTTTTAAGGGCTACTTTCTTTTAATAAATTTAATAAATTCTAGGAGAATGTAACTTCTGTTATATTCAAATTCAAATAATAATTAGAATTAATTGATATTAAAGATACTTTTTCATATTTATTTACTTGATGCAAAATGTTTGAGGAAAAATTGCAGTTTATAAAAAAAAATTATGAGCTAATTTATGACAGCATTTGGATTTCAAATAAAACTGAATCATATAATATAATATCAGTGATATTTGTATTTGAAAAATAAATAAATGAGCTATTTTATAAATTCATAAGAGTATTGTACATGAATTAATTGAATGGTTGAAAATTGCATTCTTAATTATTAAATAGACTTGTAAAATAATATTTTTAGTGTAATGTTATTACAGAGTTCATAAATTTAAAAGTATTCGCATTTTTAATAGTGAATTCAGTATATCCTATTCCTCTTTGAATGATCAAAGTATCAAATATAACAGTATTAGATTCAATATTGATTATGGACAATTCAATGTTCTTAACAAGAGAATCTTTTTAATTATCAATATTAATAGCATTGTTGATAAATTCTATATTATTAAGATATACAGAATCTGAATTTAATAATAGGATTAAAGCATTTTTGTTTGAATAAATATTATCAATGATCTTACCATTTTTAATTTAAATTAATTCAAGAGATAAGTTTTCTTGATTAATTAGTAATGTGGATTATCCTAAAAATGAGAGTTTTTATAAATTGAATTCTATCAAAAACAGAATTTTAGAGCTTGATATAAAATTTGAATTTTATAAAGTTGAATCTAAAATTGAGAATCCATTTAATTCAGCTTTTTAAATTTACTCAAAATTTAAGAAACTTGTAATGTTTAATAGAATTGAATTTTCAAAAATAAAATTATCCATCCTTAAAATTTCGGTTTAGTAAAATTACTCAATTAGAGCAGTATTTATGAATTAGGAATTTTAAATATACAAATTTAATATTTTAGTTTCTACTTTTTAAGATGTGTTATAATTGATAATTGATGTATTCATAATTTTAACATGATTTATAATGAGATCTAGTGCTACTAATTTACAATTGCTTTTTTTATTAGTAATTAAAAATAAGCCATATTTAAATTGAACATTAATGTTATGTATCTATAATTTCGAAATATTAATTTTGGACGATTCACTAATTTAGATTAAATACTCTTATGAGAATATATCAGTTTAATCTTGATAGATTTTAATGGATTAAAAATCTACAGTATAACGATTGACATTATCCATTGATACATATCCAGTCTACATTCGAAGATCAAGGTTTTCAAATCTTATGTGTGTAAAATTTGAAAGGGATAAGTGATTATTCAAATTAAAGGTATTGCCGGATCCATTTAAAATTAAGTTTAATTCAATCAAGTTAAAAGTATTTGTTTATAAATTTGATTAGATCTTTAGCTCCTTATTCAAAGAACATGGTTAATTATCTGCAATCGTAAGTTAATAAGTAACTATCTTAACAAAATTTTGATTAAGATAGAGAAAATAGTCATAATACTCATATAATGATAAATCCAGATTTTCTAAAAGAATATGAAACTTTCTTTAAATTACCTTTTATTCTTCATTTAATTAATTGAGATAGTTTTCTAAATCAATTTTGCTACAATAAATTAGAATTTCAATTACAATTTCTTTTTAGCATTCATTACTATAATCACATTTGATAAATTAATGAATATCCTAATCGTAATATAAGTCATTAGATAATGATGCTATGCATTTATGAGAAAAGTATTCTAAATCTTTATTGTTGAAATATGGATTCATCATTAATTTTTCATTATCCGTTCTTGGATGACATATATTACAATTTTAAGGACATTAAATGCATCTTCCATTATAAACATGGTAGTGTGAATCGTTAAATTAAATGCAAGAAATACATATCTACTAATCATCAATGATTTTGCATTCCTTACAATCACTAGGACATTTTTAGATACATTTATCATAATATTTAATATAGCCATCTGAACAGTTAGTGCATATAATCTCAATTTCATTCTTATTAGGGTTTTATGTGAACAATTAGTACTCCGCATTTCCTTTAATAGACCACAAAATTATAAAAATAAATTCAATTGATGATTTCACAACTTAGGATGAATCAACTTAATTACAAGTAGCACATTCTGGATTGCATGGTTTGCAAAAACTTGTATAATAATCGTTATAATAACCATCTTCACATAAATAACATATACTATTATATTCCCAATTTAACCTGAAACAAACAAGACAATGTGGAATAAATTGAGTACAGAATCCAAATCCAAATACCATTAAATGATTGGTACCAATAATGCAATTTATGGTACTAGAATAAAGGATTGCCTAATAACATCCACTTTAAATTTAATCAGATCCTTAAGCACCACAATTAAACAAATTATTGTCTGTATTTAAGTAGGAGACAGGTGAACAGTAGATACAACCTGTTCGAATGTTTTGAGATTCTTAAGGTTGAAAATCATAAAATATAGTATTTATAGCACTAGAAACAATGGAAAATTGAAAAGGATATATACAAAGATCTATATTATTAAAGTAACAGCTTTCCCCATCAAGAGATATATATGCATTATAATTACATTTTAAACACTTCATATATTCTTTACCAGTATTTTTGTTTAATTTCATGTTACAAATTTAGCAATGTTCACCACATTTTTAACAACTATCATTAACTAAAGAGTATCCTTGCTAACAATCTAAACACTTTACTTACTCTAATTGTTTATCTAAAGTACATGATAAGCAACCTTAAGGACATTGTTAACAATGATTATTTTTTATATAAAACCCTTGATTACACTCTATACAAGTTTCTGTATCTTTGCACTTAATGCAATTCAATTCACATAAATCACATGTATTATACTTAGGATATAAATACTATTTGCATTGATAATATGTATTTAATCCGTTCACATTCTTAATAATGGATTACGAATTTTTTGTTTCTGTAATATATTCGCATCCAGGACACAATTCTGCAGCCATCAAATCAAAATTGATAATAAATATTTCTTTGGATTGATAGTCTAATTATTGGTTATAATAGAACTTAGAATCCTCAGTTCTGTAATCAATATTACAAATTGGGTTTAAATACCAATTGTGAGAATTGAGTATACAATTAATGCAATTTACTGAATTATGACCTTGGTCAAAATAAGGGCTTCAAATTAACATTATAAATACCATTTAATGCATCCAAAGAATTTCAAGCCCTTCCATGCTTCAAAGTAGCCATAACTGCACTTGTTATTGTTCTATACCTCAATTATATTGAACTCTTTATACAACTCCTTCTTCTAGGAAATAGAACTTAAAAAGGTTTCTAAATTATTAAAATACATTACTTTGGCATATTAAGCTACCTGTTTCTTCATAGTTAGATTTACACTAACATTAATGAAGATCAATTTATAAGTATCTATTTTATTCATCATAACATGATGCACAATCATATTAGGCAGGCCCTATGCAAGTTTTACAAAGTGCATTGCAATCTAACAAGATAAAATTATATATACTTATGTTAGAATCTTTTCCAAATTGATATTCTAAATTGTAACAGTATTTAAATCTTAAATTTGAAATCAAACCTTCAAAAGGAAGTATGGTTGCATCTTTCTATTCTGTGAATAGTGTTATTGTGGCCTAATAATTAGAATATTATTGGTAATAAGGAAAATTCAGCACATAAAATTACTCCCATGTATCACAGCAAGATTAATACAATGAAAGGTAGACATATTGATAGATTCCAACCTTCTAAAATTAATATTTTAAGTAGCTCCATTATTCGAAGCTTTATTTAGGCTTAAATAATTATATGAGATAGTCATCATTATACTAAGTTATTTATTCTCCAGGTACTAAATAATAAACATCTAAATTGTGAAGCAATATAACATCTTGACTTAATACTCTCCAATATACTGCTAATTAGTAAAATCGCTCTAAAGTTGAAAAAATACCACCAAAAGATAGTAAGATTTCTTTTTGTGTGTTTACTTTATAAGAATCTCTCTTAATCCAAAAATCAAACATATAGATCAACCCTTTCATATCCACTTGATAATTGCGAGCTGTATAATTTCGTTAATTATAGGTTTCATGAAAAAAATATAATTCAACAGGATTTTAACATGCTGGAGGAACAGAGCATGATGAAATAAATGAAATAAATTTTGCTTTATCTGTATTTGAGAAAAAAGTAATGGAACTTTCAAATGTAGTAATTATCGAAATCCTACCCATAAATATATTTAGATTGAAATAATTTATTCCTATGAAGTATAATCCCTAACCTCCATATTCTAATTTAGCATTTGTTGTTTATGTTTTCAATCTTCTATTTGTGACCAAAAAATTAAAAAAACGATCATCCCCTGTACTGTATGATGCAAAGTTGTATTTGTTATCGTAGTTAAACCCAAAATAAGTAAAAACCCAATATCCTTCATAATAATAGAGTCCCTCCTGAATCTTATAGGAAAACACTCCAGACTATGTATATTACAGAATCATTAGTGTTGGGTATCCTGTAACATAAAGTGGCTATTAATAGAACAATGTTTGAATGTTTCCATCACTTTGATAATTAAGGATATGAAACCCATCAAGACTATAGGCGCTGAATCAAAATAAGGTTTTGATTTGTCTGCAAAGAAATTTTTTCTAATTGGAGCAAATTGAGTCCATACACCAAATGCATATGGATTTCCTCTTACATAACTCTTTTCTTGATAAAAGCTGTCACTACTCAACTAGAATGAATCAAAATTGGTGTACGAACAAGTTGATTAGACTAATCTAAATATATAAAATATCCAAAACATCTATTTATATTAAATTTAGAAAGTATGGGTATCAAAGAATATTAATTAATATTAGTAATTTAAGGGATTGTTAAGATAATTCAAAAATGAGTCTAATATTAATCATAAAATGAATTTTAAATAAAGGAATCTAAAAATATTAATTAAAACAAATAAACTGCTTAATTAAATAATTATATATATTTATGATAAAAGTATTATTACTCAATCTCATTTGAAAAAACTCATCATTTAATGATATCGATATCGATTTCCATTGTTTATTGGCCTAATTATTTTCTTATTATTTTGTAATGCTTATCAATATTGTTATTGAAGAATGAGTAAATTTGCATCTCTTTATCTTCAACAAAGTATTTTTCTTCCCAGTCTTAGAATTCAATCCATATATTTATACAATAACAGCAGAAATGATAATTTTTCAATATTTATATTAATTTTTGTATAATATGATCATCATTCATCCAATATTTTCAAAATATTGTGTAAAAATCTCAAATAATACAATATCCTTTTCAGTTCAAGTGTTCAAGCTGAAATAAGCCAAATCTTTCTTTCTGTAAAAATAGATCATGAGGTAAATAGATTCTTAAATATCAAATAAAATGATGATTATTATTTTAACTACTGTATATGGATTAAAAGATTTTACAATTGACTCCATCAAAAATTGAGACGATCTTCATAAACTCTAAAAAGTCCTTTAATAAATATCATAAAAAATAATAAATATTGATAAATATCTATGTAAAATTTGCTACTGCATTGGTAATGATTTTTCTAGCATTTGCTTTTTAAGGATATTTGAACGCCACTTGAGTTGAAATGGACTTTATACCTTCACTTTGAGATAACTCCTTTTTTGGATGGTGCCGGCGTACTTCTAAGCCATATAGGAAATTAATAAATTGTGATTAGCTGATATAAATGAATATATTCATCTTTTAATATATTTTAAAGATCTTGTTATGGTCTATGATAATTGGAAAAGTTCGTTGACATATCCTTTGGATAATTATTGTATCTCTTCTGGTTTAGCCGAATCTAATTATCTTGACAACTCTAGCAAATCTCTTAAAGGAACAGATTGATCTAATTTTCTTGTTAACATGGGTTATGGTTTTTAAGTTGCTGAGACCTTACTTTAAGTATTTTAGGATTGATTAGCAACAGGAGTGCTATTGAATTACCAACTTCCTAAATTTCCTAATGATTAGTTTTTTCTTCTGAAACTTGATAGAAGATCATCATTTTGAGTGTTCTAACGTCGACTATTGAAATAGAAAGTAAAATTAACCTTTCCGTCAAACCGAAAATTTTACTGGGAGATGCCAAATTAGGATTATGCTCAGCCTTACTTTAATTAAGGATGACATGATGAAACCTATTGTCGGTTTTATTATCTACCTATTCAGCCCATTCAGTAGGATATCTAATAAGAGATTAAATGTACCTTCTGAGTTCTTTCTTTTCGAAAGTATTTACAAACGATTACTAAGGTCTGGCTGAATTTAGAATAGAGACTGATTCAGTCAGATAAGAAGTTCGCTTGTAAACTTGGGATTTTTGTGAGCTTGATAACATTAAAATAATTTTTATTTATTTGCATTATTTCATAAAGATTGATATCAAATCCTGATGAATATTTTAAATGTTTTATTGTTAAATATTTTGTAGATATGCTGAAATTCTTTGAATTCATTAAATATCTTAAGGTTGGAATTGATTTATAGAATATTATTAATGATTTAAATTAAATTTGCGTAAAGACTGATATATAAGTTATGATAACTATAGATAAGATAGTAATTCACTTTTCAGCAAAGTCTATAGGTTCTTCCATAATGACATTATGCATTTTAACTGCTGCAGGATCATTGCTGTTTTGGACGCATTAATCAATTTTCGTTAATAACCCATACAAAACATCTCTTTAATATTATAGATCATCTAGCGCATAAATCAATTTCCAATTGTAATCCATTTTTGTTTTGATATCTATTTCCAATTCTTTGATTGCATCTTCAGCTTATTAAGCTTTAGTGGATTCAACTTTTAAAAATGTTCTGCCATCAATATCTGTCTATTTAAATTTTAA
Source organism: Paramecium tetraurelia (assembly GCF_000165425.1). Lineage (NCBI taxonomy): Eukaryota > Ciliophora > Oligohymenophorea > Peniculida > Parameciidae > Paramecium > Paramecium tetraurelia. The sequence continues at coordinate 55,832 of NW_001799040.1, forward strand.
AAATTCAGTATTTGGAATCAAATGAGCACTCATTTGTGTATAACGACCATGATGCTATTTTTCAAAAGCTTCTAATCTTCTTGAATAACCACGATAGTTTTTAACAAATGGATTAACTTTAGAAGCGTAATTGTACATCCACTGCAAAAATGCCATATTATCTTAAAATTTGCATTTACTTAATTTATCAATTGGAACGACTTTGTCAATTTTAAGTTTTGAAAATGCATCATCAAGAACCTGCGTTAATTATTATTATGTACTTTTAGATTCTTAGTGTATTCATCCGGGAATCTGGCCATAAAATTTAATTTTGAAAGATATATGGCTCCTGGATGCAATGCGTCTATTATTTAACAATAACCAATCCCATCAGATAATAACTAATTTAAAATTTTAAGGTTACCTCGATTTTAGGATAATCACATTCAGTTAGTTCATTTATCCATTGTAAGAAATCTTATCTACCTTGGTTATGAGATTTCATATAAAAAATATTGTTAATTATTTATAAATATTCTCAGTTTATTTGCTATTCCTCATTAATTTTATAATGCTCTCTTTTTTCGAAAAAGCGTAGTGATACATTAAGGTAGATGACAAAAGAAAGAGAGTAGGAATTAGAAATCTTGGCATTTTAAATATTCTTATTTATTGACGTTTAAGATCCTTGTAGATATCTTTCTTTTGAAAGAAATTATATATGGAATATTCCGGAATTGATACTAAATTTCTTGTTGTTAGTTGAAATTTAGACTCCATCTTTGGTCACTATTAAGTATTAAAATTAATAATAAATAATACAAATTTATTGAATCATTATTTTTCATTTCAGAATATGCCATCAGTTAAATTTGATATTATGTATGATAATGTTGAAAAACTTATCTTTTATAACAACATGGAAAAGCATCGTCCTTCTAGAGTGCTGATTTGCAATTTATCAGTAAAATTTTGACTTGAATTAATCAATTTAAAAAAATAAAAAAGATTCCCTTAATCATGCATCTCTAAACTTTCTTAGAAGAGCCCTAAAAGTTATCCTCTTATAAGTAATTACAACATTAAGGTAATGTATGCTTAACTACTCTTTCAGTTAATGAATAAAAGGAACAGAAAGTTAAATCCGATATTCAGAGCTTAGAGCACATTTGGGTAGAATGGTTAGGCCAACAATAAATGTCTCAAAAATAAAATGACGAAAATTAAAAGAAAAATGAGTCCATAGATGTAGAATGCACACAAGAGACAAATGTATTTGTATACATTATAAGATAGATAGGTGAAAAGAGTGCTTAACTTAAAACCTTCTTCGAAATACTTAAATCAAGGATAATAAATGAGAAATTGTATTCTACTATGACTCAAACATAAATGACTCAATTTTTTGAAGAGGCCTCTACCTAAATTTAAAACAAAATCAAACTCTATGAAGACATCTAGAAATTAAAATTACTCTAAAATTATCCAAGTATAAGACAAATTAGATATTCTTTTTAGCAAATACTAAGAGGACTTATTCAAAATCTGCTAATATGATACTCAAAAAATGGTTGATGGAGAATTACAACAATCCTTATCCAAAACCTAATTAAGTAGAGTAGCTGGTCTAATAAACAAATTTAACTAACAAACAGGTATCTATTTTAATGATTTCTTCTAGGTCTTAAATTGGTTTATAAATGCCAGAAACAGTCTTAAAAATAAATCAAACTAAGAGAAAAAGTTTAAACACATTGTTGAGTGTAAATTCAAGGAATTTGCTATAATGAAAAAAAAAAAATTAGAACAAAGTATTTGATTTTTTAGATAAAATCACTGAATGTAAATTTGTTAATTATTATCCTTATTTATAAAATTTTAATTTATAATTCATATTATATTGACATATTTATTGTATCAAGTGAAATTTATTCGTATAATTTTGAATTATATTAATATTCAATCCAAATGGCTTAGATTTGCAGATTGAAATTGAAATCATTTAGAAATCTTCTTTTTAGGTGTTACTTAATTAATTAAATCATTTACTCAAAATTTTCATTCTAAAACAATTACATAAACTAATTTTGTATGCAATTCTGTATTAGTGATTAAATTTATGGTTAAATAATATTGCAAAATTTGATAATATCATAAATTTACCAGAATTTAAATTTATGTATTAATCCAACTAATTACCCAAAAAAATATTATCTGAGTTATAGACACATGGATTCTACCTATAGATTTTGTTATATCTCTGAAATTTGATTCAATTTTGTGAATGACAAGTTTGAAAAGTAGCATATATTGTCTATCTAAATTAAAAGATTTAAGTCTACTTATATTAAATGCTAATTCCAAATTATTTTTTTTAATTATTACCAATAAAAATTTGAGAATAGATTCAATGAATAGTTTTTCAGATAGGCTAAATAAAATATAAAATATAATCCTGAATTCATAAACTAATTTAAAATGATTAGCCGCGTTTGTAAAATCGTTATTAATTGAAATCTTCAAATTCTCATATAGATTATCTATTCTAACAAAAGGGTAATCAGCTTCCTTCATTTTCTCATCTTTAGCACCCCATCCTTCTCTTTATTTTGTTCATAAATAAACAATTATTGTAGTAGACATGTTGAGTAAATCATTTTTGGAAAACTGATAGTTAATTAGTGGTACCATCGATGCTCTCAATTAATACTAAAACCATAAATTTATTTATTCTCTTGGACTTTATATCTAATAATTTGTCATAAATTTAAATTAAATTATAGTGATTGATTTTGAGCTATCATGAATAAACTTTCAAACAATTTCTGTATATTTATTGCATTTTTAGTTGATAATTCGTACACAAAAGAATATTAGCACAAACTACTGACTATTATAAATGAGATATTGAAGGATTAATTACTTTTATTGTTATTTAAGAGTAGAAGATAATTTGAGAGTGGGAGATTATGATTCAAAATTTTGATCACCTTTTTTAAGTATCTTACGGTAATCAAAAAGAATTTCATTAGTTTCTATAATTTATGATCTAGGTTGATTTCGCCGTACCATTATTTATTATAATAAGATGAAGATTCATATTTAAATATCAAAAAATAATATAATGCCCAATCCTTAACTAATCTTAGTAAAAAAAGTCTCAGTATCCCTTAATATATTCTAGCATAAAAATAAATAAAATAATTATTTATAAAATAAATGAAATCGATGCTTCATATTTTGCAGAAACGAGGTTCAATGGTGTTGATGGAGCCGTACAAAATTTATCATATTTGCTAGCATCAATGATGGAATGGATAAAGTGTAGGAGAAACATCAGGTTGTTCAAACTTATGTGGAATAAGTGAATCCTAAAACTGGCATTGCAATAGAAAAAGAGGTATCAAATAATGGGAGTAAATTAGGAAGAAAGATTAAATTAGAGATATTTTCATTTAATGAATCAACTTGAGAGATTAAAATTTTAAATAATAAAATTAGAAGAGAAGAAGAAATCATAAGAAGAGTATATAAATTGATTAATAATATTAGCCTTGAGAATCATCCTTCGGTTAAGGAAGTGGTTGGGGAATTGCACAAGATTTCTAAATATGAAAAGGCTTTGAGTGAAAACCATAGCAAAATGGTTGATGAGATTAAATTAAATAAAATGACAATTAATCAGTTGAAACAGACTGTGTACTAAAAAAGAATAGAAATAAGAGATATTGTAAGAGATTCGTTCAGAATCCAAGAGGAGATGATTAAAATAAAGCAAGAGAAGAGAACTGTTTCCAGTATATATATAGTTCTTAATAAGTCGACAGAAATAGTGTTGATATGTTTTTAACAATTCCGGAAACTTCCATTCCCAAACCATAGATTTTGCCGTCTATTCCATTAAAGTAGAAATCTAAAAGCACTCTGCTTCACATAATGAAAAATGTGCAGTCAGAAAATTAATAAGAAGTATAAATGAATATATTCCTTGAATAGAAAATTAATGATATTGTGTTTATTTATCGTCAAGTGTAAGAATTAAGATCTAAAACATAATAATCTACTCGTTTCATTTAGAAAGTGACAAATAGATATTGCTAAATTAAAAGTTTATTATAAGAATGTGCTAATATTTCTATTTAAAGTTTCAAAAACAAGCAAAAGATCACTAATAAAAATGGTTATGCCAATTCTATTTATTTTGATGTAAGTACTCTCAATAACAGTAAAAATGAAAGCAGCATCATTAAAGAAAGGAAAATTCAAAACATCTTATATGATACTTTATAACAAATAATGATTGATTTGATAGATTCATAATAAAAGACTGATTTGAATGGGTCATCTATTGCAGATTCAATGTATATTAAAATCTTATATTTAGCATTCGTAATTCAGTAAGTTAGGAGTAATTTATGCAATTCACATCAGTTTAAATTTTAGGTTTGATGGCCTTGCAACCTAGATTACTGACAGAATTGTTAGGAATATTCGATTTAAAGCAAAAGTAGGTTGGGCTGTTGTGCAATAAGACTAGATAATTGCAGAAATAATTAGATATTCCATGATTCCTCTTAAAATTTTTAATAATATAATTTAAATAGTTAATTATTCTAGATTTTAATAAATCTGTATCAAATTCTATTTACATTGTTCTTTTTGTTTATAAGTTTGAATTTCATATTGCTTAATCTGTTTTTATTTAACAATCTTAGCCCTATTATATTAATTAGTTGTTTTGATTTAGCAATCAATCTGATTCTATAATTTAATGCAAATAGAATTGGCCTTCAATTAATTACAATATAATTTAAGCTGATTGTACAATAATTAATTAAATGGATTCAGTACAGTTGTTAGGATTATAGTCAAAATCATGGAATTCTAATAGTAATTGAATATCTTAAATTTTCAAAGTTGGGGTTCCAGTAAATGATCCTCTGTGTAATTTAGGCATCTTCTTAGATACTTTGTAACCAAGATTATTAAAAAGTATATAGGGTAATACAATTGAAAAAAACTAGTAGATACAATTATAGAGAAGAGAACTATTCAGAATTGCATTTCAACAAGTCGAAAAATCATTGTGTAGTATAGGGTTTTATGGTCTTTTAGTTTTGGGATTCGATCTCATAAATAGATATTAAAATTTATAATTTCATATGGAATCATAATAATATAAATTATAATATCAATTAACCACTTTTATAAATTATATAATATGAAAAAGAAAATGCTGAAGATGCACAGACACAAATTGTTATATGAGGATGTATTGAAACAAGTGGAGAAGGAGGACGTATTATAATTTGATTTATTTAAGGTGGCATTTTTTAGTAAATGCACAAAGTTCAGAGACCAAGCACCTCATCCAATCACTTTGGATAGGGCTCTTCAATTCTTGTGGTTGAAGGAGAAGGTAACAGATGTTTAATTACAAGGGTGTTAGAAGATTGATAGAAAGGTAGCTTTGCAATTTGGGTAGAGGAGAGTGTGTAAAATAGACTCTACTTTGAAACATGATGGACCATCAAGCGCTCGTATTATTAAGACGTCGAGGATTAATTAAGGGGTGATTAATGGTTGGCATAATGGTTCTGGAGATTCTAAATTCGATTTGGGTGCATAGTATAACCCAAAAAAACTGGAAAGAAATGATGAAGAAATTGAGTATGAAGAATTACTAAAGTAAGATCAACAGAGTCCCAGTGAATACAAGATGAAACTTAATCATTTAGATCTGTACAATAATGAGATAAATGAGAAATACGCATTCAGTAATTTGGAAACAGTACAATTGTTTTAAAAATTAAATGAATTGAAACAAATTAATAGGTAAAGGAGTGAATAGCCTCAAGAGTATGTAGAACTGGAAGGATAAAGGTTTTATCATGTCTTAAGTGATCTGCAGGATTATTTGGATAAAAAGGTAGACAAAAAGACATTGATACATGAAATGAGGGCATTCTAGGCATTCTATCCAATAAGAAGAAAACTGTAAGTTAAATAATTAAATCCAGGGGATTCTCTATGTTAAGGAACTGAATCATAAACAGATATCACATAGAAAGCGACCTATAGATTATTTGATAGGGCTAGAACATTGGCAAACATGAAATGCGAAGTTTTTAATACTAATAACTATGTGTTTAATGTTAAGGAAGTCCCTAACTTTGGGTAGCAATTGAGGAGAAATCACTTTTCATAATTGATAGAAGAGTTAAGAGAGAATGGGTTGAAAACCCCTAGAGAAATAAATGAGGTTTCTCCAGAAAATTCTATTAAGGCCTCTCAAGTGGAATCCAGTGAGAACGATGTGAAACCGATAAGGAAGTTTTATTTGAAGTTACCAAAACAAAAAGGGGAATTGAGTCAAACCACTTCTTGTACAAAAAGTCTAAGGATTGGAACTTTGTAATCGCAGATATCACATTAATATCAATAACAACCTCTCAAGGCTTTTATCAGTAACTTGCATGGAAGCAGCACAGAAATACGATTAGATAATGGTGGGAAGTTTAAGAATAGATTGGATTCCAGAATTGATAAGTATGTAAAACAGTATTTGAAGAAGTAAAATGTTATTTAACAAAATTAAAATGTTGATATGACAATATTAAGGGAAAAATATAAGGTAATAAATCGATTAAATAATTTAAGTCTTTGAAATCTGAAAGGGAGAAGGAAATTACAAGGATGTATAAAAGTTAGTAAATTGATGGAATTAATAATAAAACCGTGCATTTAATAGTAAATTGATATTACTCTACTTTTATATAAATTTATTCATGAAATATTTTGTTGTTCTTTTGGCATTGGCAGCAGCATTTGAGTATGATGAACAATTGGCAAATCAACTGACAGCATTTTCCTTTGGTGCCTATTGTGAAATCAATGACATCAACAATTGGAATGTGGGAGCCATAAGTCAAAAATATCCAAACCTGACCAAAGTCTAGGTGTTCGAAAACGTTGAAATGGTAGTCTTGACATTTTATTTTAGAAAACAAGAGGATACATAGCATACAATTCTTAAACTTAGGCCATTACGGTAGTATTTAGAGGATCGGACAACATCAAGAATTTCATTGCAGATATTGATACCAAGAAGACAAGTTTCAACACAGCTTGTAGATGCCAAGTGCATGAGGGCTTCTTGGCAGCATACTCATCACTCAAAATCCATTTGGATGGGTTACTTGGTGAATATAGAGTGAAATATCCATATGCAAAATTCCACGTAACAGGTCATTCATTAGGAGGTGCCATGGCTACTCTATTCGCTAGTGAATTATCTTTAACTGGAGTAAAGGTGACTCTCGTTACTGTTGGAGCTCCAAGAGTTGGTGATTCTGATTTTTATGATTGGTTTTCTAAATTACCAGTGACACACACAAGATTAACAAACAAGAAGGACATAGCTCCACATCTACCTCCTTTCAGATTTGGATTTGAGCATGTGAACAATGAGGTTTGGTACTTTGATGGATTAAATTACATTGTATGTAAAGAAGTCAAAGGTGAGGATCAATAATGTTCTGTGTCAGCAACACGAACAAATTTGAATGACCATCATGAATATTTGGGTTGGTCTGTTGAAGCTTGCAATGCTGCATAGGTGGAATGAATTACAAATTGATTTTTATCATGACATCATTACAATTCTAAAAATATACAAATTAAATTTCATCATAAAACATGTTATTTTAAATAATGTGATGTAAATTATTTATAAAAGATTTTATATACTTTCATTCTCGAGTTTTCCATATATTTAATATTATCAAAATAATTGGTATTTACAATACATAAATAGTTTGATTTGAATTATTCTATATAAATAAAATAATAAAATCTAATGAGACCATCATCTGTTATTTTGGTTGTTTTGGCAGCCACAGTCAGTGCAACTTTTATCTATAATGAAGATTTGGCTAAGGAGGAAGCTGCTCTCTCCTTTGCTGCTTATTGTCCTAATTCAGCTATAACTAATTGGAAATTGGGCTATGTGAGTGGCAACTATCCCAATATTTAAAATCCTCAAGTCTTTGAAAATATCATTTAAGTAAGAAAATAAAAACATATTATTTTAGGGAACAAAAGGATATATCGCTTTCAATCCCACTTACAATGCCATAACAGTTGTCTTCAGAGGTTCAAGCAACATCTAAAACTGGTTGGACAACATTCAATTCGACAAGGTTAATTATAACGAAGCCTGCAAATGCCAAGTTCACAAGGGATTCCTTGAAGCTTTCAATTCCCTGGAGCCATAACTTGACACCCTCTTTGCCAAATACAGAAAAATGTATCCAAAAGCCATCATTCACGTAACTGGTCACTCTTTGGGAGCTGCTATGGCTACTTTATATGCAACCTAATTGGCAATTGCTGGAAATTCCCTTCAATTGACTACCTTTGGATTACCAAGAGTTGGTGACACTGCTTATTATAATTACTTCTCCTCATTTACTAAAGTGACTCATTTTAGAGTGGTTCATGAGAAGGATGTCGTGCCACATGTAATTTTAATTGGTATAAATTTAGGTTCCACCATAAAATTTTGGATTCAATCACGTTGATAGAGAGATTTGGTATCACAGAGCATCATATACTGTATGCTAATTGGATGAGGATCCCAATTGTTCAGACTCTGTCCTTATTCCATCGGTAGCTGATCATAGTTTTTACATGGGATGGAGTTCTTCGGTTGATTGCTGATATTTAAACATTAGAATACAATTAATATAATCAATATAATTAATAGGAATATCATTCTACATAAACATTTCATTTTGAACTAGAATTAAATATATATTTTTTATAATTTGTTCATGGATTTGAATGAGGAAAACATAATACAAATATTGGGTGAGTTTTTGGTATCGGAAGGATTTCAATATTACGGCAAGATCTAAGAGATATTCTCATGTTTGTCAGATGAGGATTGTGATCATCTATTTTTTGATTTCATTTTAGGATTTCTAAAGAGCGAGCCACCTTATAAGTCATTACAATTAATACATGCTTTCTTGACAGCCATTTCTTCTCCTCAAACATACATTTGTGAATTGATCGAGCAATAACATTATGAAATTTTAGCGCTTCATTTGTAACTCAATAAGTTCACTGATAATCAACTCAAGTAGATTGTATACGATAAGTTAAAAGGACAGTCGAATGATTATAAACAAATATTTTTGCTTCAACGATTGTATTTTCTTCTTGATCCTAATAAGAAAGAGAGCGCGGAATAAATTTTTACTAACAATTTAAAAATTATTCAATAGATCTTTTCAACCATTCAGGAAGAGACCTTAGTTTAGTATCTGAAAGTTCAATCTCTGCTGGTTCCTTTTTGCAAGGAGGTGCAGTAGTAAAAGCTAATGAAATTGTTGATTTTGATAAAGCAACAGAATCAGCAGGTTGGAATCCAATTACAATGGGCTATCTACGAGGTCTACGAATAGATGGGATGCACTATGAATCCGCCGGAATTGGAGAGCATGGAGAACACGCAAACTAAGGTTTCCTTCCGATTGTACTATGTGAAATAGAAGTTCATGCAAAACATCAAATAATTGTCTACTTTGATAAGGGAGGTTGAGGAGGAGCAGAGAGACAACTTTAAACTTTACACTTAATGGCAATTGCAGTTGTGATTTTATGTTAATTAAATTATTATAAAATGTGTGGCAATCGGGAGCATGGTTTACATGTGGTTGATAAAAAAGTATAGTAAAATAAGAATTAGTAGGAATGAGTAATTTCAAATATTTAATTGTTGATCATGACATTTCTATTCAATGAATTAATTTTTAGAATAAATATGATCATTATAGATTTTTTGTATATTCTCGGAATTTGTTGTGCAACAGTTGCTGAGTGTTTATTTGGGTTGTAAACCGACTATGAGTTGTATACTATGTTTTCATCGTTGCCGATATTGAGTTTATGGTGTCTTTTGAGAATTAAAAATAGACGGATAAAGAATAATCAATTATATATGCTTGTACTGCTTCTAATAGCGAATACGTTAAGAACTGTTGCAAACACACATATAAGCGAAATGTATTATCCATTATTCCCAAAAGGTTGCTCTATATCATTCCGCTCTAAAATCATCAACATCCTAAAAAGGTGTTTTTATGTCTACCTTTTGCTGGAGTTATTGCAAGTGTAAAGTTGGAGTTCAGTTATGATCACACCTTAATCGCATGCTGCTTGGTAATCCTAGTGTGGTTATCGAGCAGTAGCACAACAACAGAGAAGACGGCAAAGATTTCAAAGAATCGAAGTTACTCAAAAACTTGGAACAATCCCTCGGATAGTTTGATAATAGGCCACAACGAACAATACCACTTGGTTGTCACTCATCAAGGCAAAGTGATATCGAGCAACGAAGATATTAAGAAATTATTGGGTTCCGATGATCCAATAATAGTTTAGTAGATACTTAATGAAATAATTATTCGCAAGGTAGACAAACAGATCAAGGAAAGGAAAATGTTGAACTTATTGGAGACCATCAATTCCCAATAGCCAAAGTGCAAGATCCTGGATTGTTCTGCTGCCTTCGGTGATCATTACATGATTGAACTCATCCATTACAATGACAATGTGGGCATGATCTTTGTTGATCTGTACGAATGCAGAGAATATTGGGAATGCAAAATAACGAAGCAGTTAATGAACCAATTATTTCGGAGTTTCAGTCATGAATTCAGTACTTCACTCAATTGCATCAGGATACTTGCTGAAAGTGCCATCGAAGACATCGATGACGACTATGTAGTCAACAATATCCTCTCGCCCATCCTGAATAGTTGTTACATTCTCAATTCGATAGTGTAGGATGTCCGAGATTTCAGTTTGATTCTCTCTAAGAACTTCATCTTCACTATTCAGATCCAGAATGTGTATCTACTCATCAACGAAGTGGCTGACTTGTATCGACAATAATTGACTATGAAAGGAGTTGAATTGAACATCAAGATGAATGAAATCTATATCCACACTGATGGCCAACGTTTCAAGTAAGTCTTAAACAATCTGCTCTCCAATGCTCAAAAATTCACTTTCACTGGCAATATCACCATCACTCTCACAGAACAGATCGCAAGAGATCAGGTTTATGTCAAAGTAAGTGTCTCAGATACAGGTTCAGGAATGAATTCTGATACGCAATCCAAACTCAAAGAGTTCCTTAATTAGCCACACAAACGATAGTCCAATTTCAATTATGGGTTGGGTTTGATGATCAGTAATAGTATTTGCAATGGATTATCCCCTAATTATGAATCTGGAATCCATTTCGAATCCAACAACCAAAATGGGTCAATCTTCTGGTTCTATTTGGAGGATCTCAAGATGCTCGAAACTCCTGACTTAATCAGCAAAAGAACCATTAAATACAACAAGATTGTTAGTTCTGGTCGAAGTGTACTTGAATAGAGTTTTCTAATTAGTCCCAGTGATAAGAAGAGACAATCCTCTTTCACCTTCTCTCTCAAAGGCAAACAGAAGTTAATTGAGAAGAATTCGGAAAGTAAATCCATATTATCATACCTATTACAGATTTCTCAGAACCTGATGAAAATATTTGTGCCCCATATATTTTTAGGGAAACCAAGAAACCGAAAAAATGCAAACATTCCCCAATCGATCAAACTGCCATCGAAATACATGAAGACAGAGTCAAGATCCTAATTGTTGACGATGAGTTTGTCAACATCTATGCACTTACGACCATGTTGTCTAGGTTGAACATTAAATGCGATCAAGCACACAATGGCAAAGAAGGATTAGACAAATTCAAACAGCATTCTTACTAAGTCATCCTAATGGACATTGAAATGCCCATCATGAATGGCATACAAGCCACATCATTGATCATCGATTACTGTCACTCAGTAGATTTGGATCCTCCCATCATCATTGCCCAGACTGCCTACACTGACATGTAAACTAAATAAATGTGCAAAGAAGCTGGAATGGACTACTTCTTACAAAAACCTATTAGCACAAGTGAAATTAAATAAATTTTATAAACCATTAAGTTGTCATAATGAACAAAAAAATACTAGTGATCACAGATATATCTCGAACTCTTCTTCTCGCTGAACGATTGGGCAAATAATTGTATTTGGATCGCAGGAGGGAATTAGACAACATTAAACCAAATGACAAATACGAAAATTACAGTCTCATCTGGAGACCAGGAAGAGAATACTTTCTTGATTCTCTCATGATTAAACACAGAGACAAATTCGAAGTTGCAGTGTGGTCTAGTTTGGATAGAGACAAGACGGCTGCATTTGCTAAGTCCTTTTTCGGAAAACATTTCAGGAATTTGCTTTTTGTTAGCACCTGCAATCGTGAACAATATGAAGGCACCTAAAAAGAGTATAGCACTGAGCCAATCAGAATTGACAGAGACTTATCCTTGATTAACTAGAAATTCCCTACCTATGATCTTCCAAATATAGTGATGGTGAATGTGTTTCCCAACCTCCTGGAATAACACTCTTGTATCAAATTTGTAATTATGAAGTTAATGATATCATCATACCCAAATTTGATCCACAGTATGTTGATGTGCAGAGCGATGGCTCTCTGGATTTATTGGTCAAATACCTAAATGGACTCTCAATGCTAATCAATAAACAAAGAGTTCAAGATATTAGAACTGCAATTAGAGCAAAACCTATTGAGAATATGGACAAAAGAATGGACAATCTACGTAATAAAATGCATGAGTATTTATGATTCAATTATTATTTATTTATTATAAATGTTTATTTTTGCATTATTCACTTTGGTTCTATCTCTAAATGAGAGTCTCATCATTTAAAGTCCATAAGGTTTAGCCAATAATACAGAGTTGCAATAAATACCCTTCATTATTGCTGATTTTAGTTATGTGCCATATGGATAGAGTATTACAGGAGTGCTTGAAGTGGCTAATCCTTATCATTTTTGTAATTCAAAATTCAATCACTCTGTTGATCGAAGTAGTGATCAATCAAATGTCAAGATTCTTCTATTAAGAAGAGGAGGATGTACTTTTGGGGAAAAGGTAATTAATTTAAGATAATTAGACTATCTAAGCTTAATTGCTTGGATATTAAATAGTACTTATGCAAGATAATGTAGATGAGAATATAAATAAATTGGGGATACCTAGAGATCATTTATAATGAAACTGAGGAAATAAATATTTCACTATTAATGATTTCCAAAAAATAGGGGGATTTGATTAAAAAATTTATGGATGCAAACGATACTAGCAAAGATAATGTTTAAATAGTAGTAAAATTCCCAGATATACCCAAAACTGACGTTGTGAGTTACAATTATTTTTTTGAAGTAATGGGCAAATAAGAATATTTATTCTTATAGTAGTTTTATCCCTTTCATTTGGAAATGAAAAACCACTTAGAATTTAAACCGTACTATTCGATTCTAACTTGTTATTCATGTGAAATGCATAATTATTCAATATAGTATAATGATTGCTTGTCTGGAGGTAGGTATTGTTAATTTTTTCTAAATGGGGTTGTTCCTATAGATGGTTCAGATTCTGTAAGAGAAACTATTAGATAGTTGTGCATATTCAAATAAGATAAATCTAAATGGTGGGAGTATGTATACAAATTCGGCAATTAATGCCTATCAAACGCATATCTCCCTTCTTGCTCATTTGATATTATGGCAAAAGTGGGTATAGATGCAGAAGAAGTAAAAGCATGCTATGTCAAAAGCTTTATCAACGGAATTGAAGATCAAGGAGAGAATCATTTACTTAATGAACAAATTGATTTTAAGAGGAAGCATTTAATTTTATGGGCTCCTTCGTTACATATCAACGACATCAGATATAAGGGAAGATTGACTTTCCACAACGAAACCAACATGATAGAAAAAGAAGATTCATCATTGTTTAATACAACCTTTTTTGGACCTTTGCAAACAATTTGTAGGGCTTTCAAAGATGAATCCCTTCCTGATATTTGTAAAGAAAAAATAGGAGGGTTGTTGAAGGCCAAATCTGGCTATCGTCTACTTTCATAGCAGCAAATTGAAAATACTACAAATTCCAGTACTGAAGCAATAAACATTGTAATAGTGTTTGGTATGGCATTGATTATGATTTGTGCTACTTTATTATACTAGAAAATAATGAAAAAACCAGCTAAAGAAAAAAGTAATGGATAAGACAATGTATGCTCTACTCAATATTCAACAATCAATATATAGGAGAAAATTACACAAAGCTGATTTCTTTATAAATTAATAAGCTATTAATTCAATATTTAGAATTCTCTCTATATTCTTCTCTCTAATCACTATATAACTTAGAGTAAATTACATACCTTCATCATTATTATTTTACACTAAAAAAGTGAAAAATTACAAATCTGATATTACTCAAGTTAAAACCCATTTGTGTATAAAATCTCACTCGATAGTACTGTCATCTTCTCTCTATTCGTTAGAAAATACTCTTTAATAGGATAGAGATTTAAACAATATTTTGTCTAGGAAATACTTCTTACTTCTAATTCAGTTATAACACATAAGATATTTATGTTTATTTTAATTCTATTTAAGATATAAACCCACAAAATCTCTAAAAGTTGATTAACCACCAATATTGTCCAAACTTCTAGATGTTTAAGTGAGGCTTCAAAATCAAGTTAAGATATTTATATTTAAAAACAAAGAATTTTAGACAGTAAGATCTAAGGACCAAAGAAAGAACCCAAATAAATTTAATTTCAAGATATTCTTTATAACTTTAACGGATAATTTACATGACCATTAGATTATTACTAAACCGTTAAAATTGGATATACTTTAGTATTTAAATTTTCATTTACTTTTGAATATTAAATTATATTGATCCTAATTAAGACTAACATATTTTAAATTGAAAGACCATTCAAGTGCTGCTTATACATAGCCTTAAGCGTTAGATTGATTTATTGGACTTAGTCTATTTTATCTATTGATTAAGTTTTTTGTAAAAAAAGATAATTTTGAGTATGAAATTTGATTTAACAATGATTATGGTTTCAACAGTGGATTTTAGACTAAAACTGTTTGAATTGGAAATGCTTTGTAACGTTCAATTTATTCATAGATATATATATTTTTAAATAATCAGAACATAAACGCTTGCACCACCTAAAAGAGGATAGATTGAATAATTACAGAATTATCTTGGACACCATAATTTCCAAACATGTTATGGCCTTTCATTTCTCTACCATTAACAAATAGTTTCATTTTTTAAGGTTCTTCTTTTGATTGTAATTCTTTTATTAATAATTCGACCTTGTCTCCTGTGTTGTAAGATAACTCCTTATCTATGTTCCATTTGGTACTTCTTACTTTAAACTAGACTATAAAATTCAAATTTACCTTAACAATCTTGCGATCAAAACTTGAGTACAGATTCTAATCAAAAGATTACTTCTAAGGGAAGGAAACCGGATTATGCATCACAAATACTGGCAAATCATATTTCTAACCTACAGAATTCGTTTTGGATAATTATACCATGATTGTCAAAAACAATTTACATACTATTTTTGATTAGCTTTAAGTCAGCTGCTTACAACAGAGTTTTTGCAGTTCCTAATTTGCTATAACATGTACCTTCATCAGCTTCCAATGCGGCTCTTATAGTTGCCCAATTTTCCTTCTGTCCCTCTATTCTCGAATCTATTCTTCAAATAGACATATATACCCCAGAATTCTACTCTTTTTTATTACCATTCTTCTTTGGAGAGACGAGATTCATATTGATTTGTCTTCTTTATTCCTGTGCCAATAAATTAGTCAGGAATCAAAGTGAAGTAACTATTGTATTTTTGATTCACATTGAGAGGGTGAGTAATTTCGATGATTTATGAATATTGCTATTAAATCACTCTTATTTTACTTAGTAAGCCCTTTGTAATCTAGGATTAGAAGGGAGAGAAACTTCATTTTCTTAATTCTTTGTTGCACAACTACCCATTTTTATTTATTAATTAATATAATCACTTTTATGAAGCATTACTGCAAAAACTAGAGTTTAAATCATCCTTAATCTACTCTTGAAGATGAGCATTCTCTTCCATTAAGGCCTTATTAGTCATAAGTAATCTCCCTATTTGTTCCTCATTCACTATCAAAATAATCTAAATTCCTTACTTTTTATTTTTATTTATAATTATTCAATCATATCATTATTTATATTCTTATCCTTCTCTTAAATTAATTTCTTAATTACATTATCCATTTCTAAAATCTCATTCTAATGCTCTACATTCAGCCCTTCTGCCCTACTAATTTAATCCATCAGTTTTTATATCTGTCCCTAACTCTCTTTTTTCACCTACACTAATTCATTTAGTTTATTCTACTCCCATTGCTTTTAATCATTCATTATTTTCTCTATCTCCTACTTATACTCTCCATTCTCCTGTTAAAGCAATT
Source organism: Paramecium tetraurelia (assembly GCF_000165425.1). NCBI lineage: Eukaryota > Ciliophora > Oligohymenophorea > Peniculida > Parameciidae > Paramecium > Paramecium tetraurelia. Next base: position 72,302 of record NW_001799040.1, read on the forward strand.
TAAGTTAATTTTATTGGTCCTCAAGTTGTATGTTCAATTTATCTAATTGAATCTAGAATGATTATTCTTGTTTCTAAATAATCTATGCATTAACATGCTGCTGTTGCTCTAAAGTTGATTCTAACTGCTGATTTATTTATATTAAACTATTATTTTATGTTTGAATTTTCATAACATTCTGCTACATTTAATTGCACTTGCTCTCTAATAATGCATTTTATTCACTTTAATTAGTGAGAGTTTACTTTTGCTCTTCAACCTACTCAAATGATCTTTAAAAATCCTAATTTAATTCAGTAATCTTCTGTAATTACGTTTGATTTACATTTTATAATTATTTTATTTCATTCTCTAAAGCTATACTTATTGCTTATTTATCCTTTAACTATTGTTCTAATTCATTATTTAATTATAAATTTTAATAGAGCTTCTATTTTAACTCATGAATTTCTATATCTTTAGCTTCTATTTATTTTTACTTCTATTTTAATTCTACCTAAAATTCTTCTTATTAAACTGGCAATAATTATTCAGCCTAGTTTGATTACAACTTGCTTATATTTTAATCGCTCTCTTTCTTTTATTCTACACTTCCTGATTCAATAAGTGTTAGCCTCTTAATTTCGACTTGTTAACATTCTATGACTTATTGCTGTTAATGTATTAATTATCCTTATTCTATTTATTATTGTTACAACTTTAACTTATCTTAATTTACTTAATCTAAGATAAACTACTCATTTTTTAATTATTCCATTAACTAATTTTAGGAATCTAGTTCTTCATTTTACTAATTTTTAGTGAAAGTTTCATCACTCTTATTAGAATCTTTGATTTAGCATAATTCTTCTTTTTCTTTAATCAGATTTTGAATTTATACCTCAAAATGTTTAATTTGTTCTTCTAGATCAAGTGTGTGATTCTTGAAATTTAATAATTATAAATTTTAATCATTAATTATTATTTATAAATTGCCTATTGTTTGATTAAGTTCAATATATTTACATTCATGATTAATTTGATCTTGTTATTTCAAACTTTCTTGATTTTGACTTTGTAACTTCTGCTATTTTTTTAATTTTTCTATTTCTTCACTTAATTAGCTGTTGTCTCTTTCAATCTAACTATTGTTTTGCAGTAGTTCGTTGTTCACTACTTATTGTTGTTTTAGTTAATTGCTTAAAATGACACAATTTTATTCTAATTTTGATATTTCATCCAGTTTGAGTTCTCTAACTTCTTCTAATTGCTATTCATACTACTTTTAGATATTATTTAATTCTATATTCTTCTCCTAAATTTCTTATTAGAATTTATATTAAATTTATAGTATCTCATCCTCTAATTTCTTGATTTAATTTTAATCCTAATTTTACACCTTTCTTGGACTACCATAAGTTGGCAATTTTCCATAGGCTTTTTCAAAATCATTATTTGATTGTTACAACTTTCTGTTCTCTCTTGTTAAGTGATCAATCTATTTTTATAATGGATCCATTTGTTACAAGAAAGTCAAATTTTGTTTGACTTCCATTTAATTTTATTATTATAATTAATTGATTGTTTCCTTTTAACTTACTCCTTATTTAGATAACTAATTCACTCTATCTTATAATTCCAAATTTAAAGCCTCCATTTCCCTTAATCTAAGCTAAGCATCTTAGCTCTGTTGATTTAAATTTGTATTATTCGAAATTAGTTCTAATATCTATTTTTATTGTTGTTATAATTTTATTGAGTCAAACTATGATCCAGTCTAATTGTTTTTTAGGCTATCCAACTCTTGTCTTAATTCATTAATAGTATTTAGTTTAGATTGTACTTAATTGTTTAAATCTTTTACTTATATTTCTAATTAAGTGTTTTGTTCTGATGCTTTCTTTAAATCTGCTTCTTAATTTATAGTTCTTTATTATAATTCCTCTAATTTAGTCTAATTAGATCCCATTTATAAATCATCTATTTTCTACTTCTCATCTAATTGCTATAATTGAGTGATCACTTGTTTTTAATCCTGATTTTATTGATTTAAATTCTTTAATTAAAGGGATAAAATCTGCTATTGATTTTCTAATTAACTGATAAGGATGGTTTGTTAATGTACTTCTTCCAACAAAGTTTACCTTTGCATTTATTGTTTTTAATTTTCTATTTAATAGAGGTTCTCCTTTTAGATTAGATTTTACTAAGATTATTCATATAGGTTTTGAATATTATGATAATTCTTTTATATTATCTCTTATAACTTTTAATATTTATTTATAGTCCTTAAGAGATTGTTTTCCAGGTTGTCAATCTTGTTTGATAATATTGATTTAATTTATGTAGTATTCTCCTCTGTAAATAGGAGTATTTGATAGTTGATATTAGAAAATGTTTGATCGAAAATAGAAGTAGATGTTTATTCTGAACTCATCAATTCTATGTGTTGGATTGGGTCCTCTTTATTAGATGAAATTTACAAATCATTTTTAATAGTATGATGAATTTAAATTTAATTTGAGAGTTCAACATTTTTTCGATTCAATGTTTCTTTGTCTATCTACAATTATTGTAGTTTGTTTTCATTTTCATGAAGCTAAGCTTACTATTTAGTAATTTATTATGAAAGATTCTCAATAGTTAGGTCCTTTTATTTTATAATTGCTTCTTAATTGTCGAATTTTGGTTGCAATTATGATAATCTTTAGACTTTGAGATTAGAATCTGAGTTTTCACTAAATAGCTTTTGAATTTCTACAGTTTTGGAATGAAGTTCTTGTTTGTATTGTTTAATTTGTTTTTCATAAATTTCTAGTCTGAGTTAGACGAGTCTAATTTATTCAGTTAATTTGGTACAGAGTGCATCAAAATTTAATTATTATGGTTTTTCTGTAATGGTTTCTTCACTTGAATCACTGGAGTCAGAACTTTCATTAGAAGTGACAGCTTCCAATTGTTTATGATGGGAGATGAGAAAGTTTTGATACTTAGTGATGTCTTCCTCTAATTTGGATTAGATTTATTTAGATGCTTACATTTGAAGATTCAACTTCTCAACAACACGTTCTTATTTTTATTTTTCTTAATTTAAATCTTCAATTTGATGATGTGATTCTAGTAATTGAATTTCAAATTCTGAGATCTTCTAACAAATGATGGTGGATTCTTTCTGTTGAATTAATTCATTTTACTTGATTTCATTAATAAGTTTGTTGTTATGCAAAATTAAATCCTCATTCTTTTATTCCAACAATCTAACATCATGATTTAATTTTGATATAGTACTCTCTTATACCTATTTAACTTAGACATGTTTTAACTCACATTCCTTCAAGTCACTTGTAAGTTTGGCTATCTGTTATTTTAGAGTATTGATCTAATTTTGATTATAATCTTTCTCTGTATTTTGAGTTTCTTGTTGGTAAGACAATTATAGATCGTTGTTGAATGATTGTGATTGGGTTAACTAAACATTTTGGACTTCAGTAGTTTATTGGAGAGCTTGGATGTCACTATCTTTTTGTAATACAACCATCTCTTGTTGTACGTTACGATTCATCGCATCTTGAGTTTGTTATTGAGGAGCTGATTGCAATTACAATTGTAGTGAAGAAGATGAGACTTGTATTTCTGAAGATTGCAATTATAACTATTATCTTAGAAGAGTGTTGTGATTTTGGAGATCCGATAGTTGTATTAGCAGGTTTTGGTTTTATTTTTGTAGTGTGTCTATTTGTGAATGGAGACTTTCAGAAAGATTGGCACTTTTTTCCATTTATTCTAGATTTCTATTGAGTACACCGTTTTCATTAATGATTAGAGTGATCTCTTCATCCTTGTCTTGAATTAAGTTTTGATATTGTTCTATTTTATTTTCATAGTCAACTTATTAAAGATCTAAATTAGCTTTTAGCTATTTATTTTATTCGTTTAATAAGGTGGAGTTGTCAATGAGTTTGCAGATTTCCAGTTTGTTATTGTCAAGGGATTTGCGAAGCTCCAGAATGTCTCTTTGGTAATCCTAGTTTTTGAGATGACTCAATTTGATTTGTTGCTTGAGTTCGACGATTTGATCTTTATATTATTTGTTCTTTTTGTCGTATTTGGATTGGAGCAATTGATTTTGTAAGACAGATTAAGTGAATTTGGATTGTAGTTCCATATTCTGTTGTTGATAGTTCTAGCATTCGGATCTGAGATCTTCGATGATGGATTATTGTTATGATAATGAGATATGATGTTGGGATTTGAGAGTGTCGATTTGCTGATTGGAAGCTTCGATTTCTTCATTGAGGAGTTCAATGTCGTCTTGTAGTTTTTGGATGAGAAGAGTTTGGTTTTTGTTGACCTGTTTGAGAAGCGCCTCATTATTTGAATTTAACATTAATATTTTAAAAAATGATTTAGTAGTAAGGTTAACCAGAGGAAGTGCAAAAGCAAGACAAAAAGGATGACGGAAGAAATGCTTCTTCTCATAGGGAGGAAGGCAGAAAAGGATAATCAAAGAGACGTGATTCTTCGAATGAGTCATACTCAAATTAATCATCCTCTTTTGAGAATAAGATTGGAAAACGCTACTATCCCCACAGCGAATTTAAGATCCACTTCTATGTACGTCATGTACACATGAATGGGATGAGTACTAATGAATTTTTGAGTTTCATTAAGAGAAAAGGTAATGTATGGTAATATTTAGTGAACTTGGCTGGATCGTGTGATATAGTCCAAATATTCAATACTCAGGGTTCCTATTGCGATGTTGCAATTGGAATGAGCAATGACGATAATGCGAAAATTAGTATACATTGGCAAGAAGCACTTCAATTTCGGAAGGAATGGTATGATGAAATCAACTTATGAATAGGAAGACAAAAGGAAGTTGTCGAATTGAGTGATGCCTTTAAAAACTATCTAGAAAACAAGAATATGTTGGACAAAGAACATTTGGAACGATCCTTGAGGAGAAATGTAACAGTTGACAATTTATTTTAGCAATAATCAAAGGGCAGGAGTGACAGCAGTGAGTCATCGAGAAGATACACGAGTCGAAGTGTAAGCAAGAATAGGAATAAGGTAGGGGACAGAAAGCAGCCCCAGGGGAAAGGATCGAAAAGGAGATCATCATCTTCTTCTAGCTAGCCCAGAAGAACCAAGCAAGTCAAAAAGATCAGACAATCATCAAGGAGTTCTTCTTTGGAGTTAAATAAGGGATTAATTGAATGTTTAACCTATCAAACCTTAACAGGTGTTCACTGATAAGAATAGTGTTTATATCTTCTCGATACCACAGGAAGTTAATGAGAATGAAGTTATCTAAGAGATTGTTACTCATCATAAATAGAATGCACCTATTAATCACACTTGGAGTTATTATTTATTTAAATTATTAAGACACTTCTGATAAGATGCAATATTTGGAGTTATAATTTTAGGATGAAAATACTGCTCAATTTTTAGTCAATTTGAGGCCCTGTTTGCAAGTTAAGGGCATTCCTCTTTTGGTTGTGGCTAAAAAATAACGACCTGTTTAAGATTTATTGAGGAATTATGAGGTGCAAGTTGAATTAGATAGAGATGTACCTCCTTTTAATGTCTATTTGGAGTTTAAAAAGTATGGAGATCTAATTGGGATTTATGTGTTTTAGTAAAATAGGAAGTATCGCACCTATTTAATTTTCAAGTTATTTACTCTTGTATTCATCGTCCTCTTAATTGCAGGAGGCATTACGTCCTCCAGTCCATTTATAATTGGTCATTAACGATTAAGCTGTTAATGCTAACGCCAAGATTATTGATAAACCTATTGATATCCAACGACCATATATCAAAGAAACTTTAGCTTATTAGCTTAGCACTTAATAGGACAACAGTATTTCAATTCTTATATTATAGAAGATAGAAAAAGAAAAGATAAAAAATGAGAAGCCATTTAATTTAATATTCAAACAATATAATTATTTCATGTGGCGAAAGAACTATCATAATCTCCTTTCTCCCCTCATTCAATTTATTTAATATTAATTTTTAATTTATGGGAATTTTCATATGCTAATTAACCTAAACTTACTCAATTACAGAGATGGAGAATCATCTTCTGTATAATATATAAGAATTTATTGACTACTGTCATCACATATACACTCCTTCTTTTTCCGAATACCCACTTCATTCGTTTTATACCATCTTATGTCATTATTCTCTTAGGTAAATCACTATTTATTTATGCACCCTTATTACATCACTATTGCTGCATCACTACTAACCTGAACTTACCTTTGAACTATTAAATATTCGTAATATATAATTTGTTTATTATTCTATAAAATTGCTCAATTTGCAACATCATTTATTTATTTGTCATTAACATAGAAGAGGTAGATTTCCTTTCCAAGATTATTATATACTTTATATGTCAATCCTGTTTCACCTACTGCAGATTACAACTTGATTTCCCTACTCAATCATATCAAATCCTATTTTGACATACCCTCTCTTACTAATAATAAATAAATAAAAGAATATTATTAAGTTGCCAATTTACTAGTCTGTCAAACTTGTAATTCCTAACTTTAATTGATTAAACTCCTCATCTCAGAAAAATAATTATCTCAGCTATTATAATCAAAATTTTGATGGATCATCTTAAAATTTAAAAAATTTAGATTTTACTTAAATGAAAATTTAGGGATTGTCAAACTAATTGATTATCTAAACTATTAACTATTTTTGATAGAGGATTTGATGTAAATTAATATGTAATTTTAAAGATATATATGAATCTTGATGATCAATACAGGAATGGTAAGGCATTATTGCAATCACGGACCAAGAGGACAACAAAGCCATAATAGATGAAGGGGAAGAATTTGCCCATGAATCTATTGACCCATTTTTCCTTCATTGGACTAGATAGAGAATGATGTTTATACCTAAAGTAGAGCGAAATGTTGTAATATAATACAAGTCCAACATATAATATATTTAATAAAAAGATGAAGGGAAACTTCATCAACAAGGTGTGAATAGCCATGATCATGGTGTCCTACCATTCATACTAATTTCTCAGAATTAATGGAGGAATGACTATCATGGACACCTTTGTTTCTTCAATAAATGGTTTACCATGTGATGAACCATAGCCAGAATCTGCAAGGTTCAAAAAAGGTTCCCTCTACAATTAAGATTGTCAGATCAATTAAATAATAGAATGGGACTGGGGCAGCCTTATGGTATTGTTTTTGAATACAAAAAACATGACGATGAACTGATCCCAAGAGCCTTTCCTGATTTTATGATAATAGTCCGGAGTTGTTTAATGCTTGTACAATTGGTAGAACCTTGCTGAAAGACTGGTATCATTTGGATAATACTCCAAATATACCTAAGTGTCAGAATGAGGTGAGTTACCAAAGCATATCGTTATGATACCTTAAGGAGAGACAGGTCCATTCGAATGGGATATCAGCCCAAAGAAATGTCTTTAATTAATTTATGTACTATATAAAATAATTTATTTTAAACGTGATTATTATTGAAAATATTTAGAATAAGTAAATGAGCAAATAAGAAAGAATAAGTATGAGTATGAGAATGCATTAAATTTTATATAATATTAATATATGAAATAATAGTCAAATAGAAAATTATTAGAGTTGAGACAGAGTGTGAAGCAGTCACTTTTCAAATCAGTGAAGACGGAAAGATCTCAATATCCAACCGAAACAAAGAGATCCAAATCTATAACTCAGTGGACATAATTTACATTCTTCAAATAAAATCAGTAATCTAAAATCACAAAATTCCATGATGTGTACAGGATGACCAAGAAAATAGGAACAGGTGCTCATGGAGTGGTGAAGATTTGTAATAAAATTTAAGATTAACTAAAAATAAACTATGCAGTTAAAAAGTTGTCATGTAAAAACGACCCTGAGTTAATAAGAACTATCATTTAAACCTTTAATATTAATAGAACTTTGAATAATCATCCCAAAATTATCAGATCATATGATTTGTATATTGATGAAAATGAATAAGTTGCTTATTGGGTAATGGAATATTGCAATTACAAAAGTCTGTAATCATACATGTATAAATCAATCCCCGATGTTGTGATCTAATAAATTATGAAGTAGTTGGCTCAAACCATAACTGAAATCCACAAGAAAGGCATCTGTCATAGAGATTTGAAACCAGACAACATTTTAGTAAAATTGCACGGTTAAATTGATATCAAAATCATTGATTTTGGTGTATCTAAGAAATTCATGGTCAAAAAGAAAAACGATAGAATATATCATGAAATGTGGACCAGAACTGGTTCTCTTCTCTATTAAGCACCTGAAACCTTTCTAGGAGGTGGATATGATGAAAAACGTATCTCAACATTATTTATTTTAGTTGATGTCTGGAGTGTTGGTGTTATCCTCTACCAACTTCTCTGTGGCAAATTTCCATTTATTTGTGATTCCAAATTAGATACAATAGAGATGATTACTGATCCCAATCTCACTATAAATCAAAATAAGGAGTTATAACTATTATAACCACTTCAGATTGATTTACTAAAAAGACTCTTAAATAAAAATCCAGAAAAGCGATTGACTGCTGAAGAATTCTCTTTGCATCCTTGGATTAACTAGGTGAGCACAACTAAGTCAATTTCTAGTGATGATTTATAAATCAACAAGGGTAGTGAAATAATCACTACATCTCTCAATCTTGATGAAACTCAAATAAGGATTGACTTCTCTAATCATATACATTACACTCAAAAGCAGTTTCAAGAGTTGCTTATTCATATCAAAGATCATGTCATTGAAGATTCTTAAAGCAGAAAGAGCAGCTATTAAATCATTTCAGCCCATACATCTTATGAGGCTTCTCCTATTAATTAAACAGATGAAACTCAATAACCAAACTATAAAAAATGAATTCATAAGTGATTGAAATTGTTTGAAGATGTAGTTATTTTTGTATAATAAAATTTATTTAATTAATAATATAATTCTCTTTCAGAATAATATGATTAAAAACAACTGTATAAAACATGAAAATGGTATTGTCTATAAAAACTAGAATCCAATATTTCATAAATAATGTAAATATTTTCAATATATAAATAACTCTATGAATTATGAGTTTTTTTGACTAAATATATTTCTATATCAATAGCCATCCCTGCAATGATAAAATAATTTCAGTGATTTAAAGAATTTACTTTAAGTTTCAAAAAGCTAATCCAATTTTTTAAGTAAATTTAATTATGAACCCTTAATAATTAATATTATAATTAAAAATTACAAAAAAGAGAAGGAAATTAAAAAATTCTAATTACTATTGAGGATGCCTACTTCTTTTTATTTACAATTTATTAACTATTCTATTTTTATGATCAAATGGATTCCATTTTTGATTAAGTTGTGATATTTTAAACTTCTCCAAAAGTAGATCCTACTTACACTTTGTTACCCCCACCCCTTTTAATATATTGAAATAATAACTTCATAATTCTTATAAAATTACTGATTAAAATATGATAATTTAATTCACACATCTGAAACTTCAGATTAGAGTCTTTATAAAATTTTTGAATTCATTATTTTGTACCTAATAACTATTTCACACTAATGATATAGTATATTAATTTTCTGCAAAAGATCATTCCTTAAGGACTGTCACAAAATAAATGCAAAAGAATTCCAAATTTTATTCCGAATTTAATGGTGATTCCACTGGAAAATGAAGTATTTGATGAATATATGTGATTTTGAAATCTCTATTAAAGATAATCATGTTAAAACACATATGGTCTGGAAATGATGTGTAATAGATGATATAGATAATGATATATCCAATATAAAAATTAATTCATATCAAGAAGATCTACTTTTTCATGAACAATGGGGATTGATTAACGTAGTCTTAGGGTTATCCTTTGACTATTTGTTTTTTCATAAGAAAATTGTTTTGGATGGCAACCAACTGGTCATCACTCATCAATTTACTATTATATCCAGCAAATAATTTATTCGATCCTTTTCGATTGATTTAACCGGATCCATGTATATCTTGACTAACTCGAATTCCATAGGCAGTTTGTATTTCTGAAGTATGACTATATATTTGAGCGAGAGTCTCTGTATTGTATTGGAACTACCTTACACAAAGCATAAGATCATTAAGTAAAAGGGTTTTAGGTTCAAATTTGCCAGACTGTATTTCCTGTTGCTTTTATTTATTAATTTGAATTTCTAAGTTGCTGTATAGTTATCGAGTTTCTTGGGGGATTGCTACTTTTTGTTATTCTGAGATTTTCCTCTGAGGTTTAAAATTGAATGCCGTCAACCCAATAAGTGCATTCTGTTTGACTACCAAAGGTGGTTTAGTGGGTTGAGAGTTGACTCTTTGGTGATGAGATGTTGATTGGAAAATAAGCTATTTTATTTCACTATCAGTTGCTTTGGATTGCAATTAGGTGACTATCTTGTCAATTGTATTCTTCAATATTTATGTCACCTATTACTGATTTTTAATGTAATTGAGAAATGTGATAAAGGCTTCTCTAAGTTCCATTAATTAATTTAATGAAAAGTGTGGAACAGTTATTTCCTCAATTTGAGGTTGTCAATATCCTTAAATAAAACTAATATAAGAAGTCATTCAAAGTAAAAAGAAGTGGTTATTATTACATGTTGAGAATATTTGCATTGGATGGCATTCCAAAAGAAAGAGTGCAAAGTATCATTAAAATACTCTCTAAGCTATCTAACCAAAAAAACCCATATATTGTTAAGTTCTACGAAGCATCACTTGATTAAGATATGACATATTTGGGGTATGGGCATATATTTCATCATTAGAATAGTGAGTGATTATTTAGATAAATAGTATGATTATCCTATGCAGGAACGAGCCATTTGGAAGGTGATTTAAGATGTATCACTTAAGAGTATTCATTTAGATCTCTCAAGCATTATAATTGTTTCATCCCAAGAGAGTTCATGGGAAATTGCAATTATCAAATCTGTTCTAAAGTTAAACAAATTCTATTTTAGGAGAGATGAATATTCTTTTTTATTTACACAAACAAAATTATACTGACTCATATTTATTGGCTCCCGAATTCATCAGAACATAAACCTATGATTATAAGGCTGATATTTGGATGATGGGATACATGCTATATTAGATGATGTTCAAGGATCCCTTATTAGTAGCCAACAATGTGGATGCTTTATAAAAGAAAGTTCTTAAAGGAATCCACATTACATACAACCCTAACTATAGTCTCAATTTAAATAATTTGTTAAAGTTGATGCTTTGTTACGATCCTGAACTCAGACCCAATATAGAACAAATCTCTAATTATTGCCAATAAGCCTAAGGTTCTTAAGAAGAAATCAATTTGAATAGAATTCTACCAAAATTTAAGACAGATAAATTGGTACTCTACAAGAAGAGGATCGAAAAAAGATACAAGCCGATTTAGAATATTGTGTACTTGAGTCAAGACCATTACAAATAGCCTTATTTCCCTCCTTCTAAAGTGAAGAAGTAGAACCAGCAATCTAAATCAAAATAACTTACCTCCCCCTCAGATTTACAATATGCGCAATAAACAATGTACTCGTTGTAATTGCCAAAAGTCTTGAATTATCAAATCAGCAGACTCAATATTAAAGACAATCTTGATATGTATTTAAAATTATGATATCTAGGCTATAAACCAAAACTCATATTTAGTCAAAATCGATTGAGAATCTCATTAAAATTTAAAAAAGCATTGGGCAAACGACACAAAGGAAGACTCATAATTAACTCGTACTTTACAATAGAATCAATTGAATGAAAGGATAAAGGAGTATATAAGTGATATTAATGTTTTTGTTAATTTTATAATTAAATTATGAAGCAGAGATACTTAAATGAGAATTGTCACAGCAACATCTAAACTCATCGATCTGAGAGATCCAGTAGTTCGAACATCCTTTAAGATTTATCCAACAATAGTATTATGTTCTAATTAACTCAAGCAGGGCAATTATTATTTACTAAAAAACCAATTCGTGGGACTAGACAAGCTAAACCTGATGTGTTATCAAATGACCATGATGTGCAATTACAATAGAACAGATAGTACAAACAAAAGAAAATTTAATAACTAAAAATTTAGTTATAAACTTTAAAATAGAATTATGATAAATAAGCAACGTCACAATTTAATCTGCATAAAACTATTGATAACACCGTGAAAAGGTTGCTTGAACTCAAAGCATAAATTAACATCAATCACATTGAGGAGCCTTGGCAAGACATAATCAAAATGGAGAAGGATATATTTGGGAATGAGGATAACATCATGAAATAAATGCCCATCCAGAATTTCAATGAGGTTATATCAGGGCATTAGTTAACCATTTTAGAATTGGTTTCTTAGTAGTAAAATTTGCAACAATAGAATTATTGGATTGCTTAAATGAAACTGTTACATGAAACTTTCATCTAAAAAAATTTAACTATAGGGTAGATCCTCAAACCTAAGGATGTTCCAGACAATTTAGAATAGTCCATTGAGATCTCTTATGAGGAATTTACTTAATCATTCGGCAAAAAGTGGTGACTTATATATTATATTAATTAATTTATTATTTTAATGGATTCCGAGTTTGACGAAGTGATGAAGATATTCAGAACCAATTTACCTTATGAGGAAGTGCAAGCTCTGGTTACTTCACACCTCGAGAAATGGTAAATTGATTATATTAAGAATGTGGAAGCAGAAGAGTACAAAGTAATCAATTGATCTATGTTATGCAGAAAGCTTATAAAATAGCTAAGAAGGTGTGTGTAATATTGCAACAGAATCTTAAGTGTCTCTGTTTGAAGATCCAAAACCAACTCCCCAACATTAAGGATATCAAAGACATGATTATAACGCTCTTAGATGATTATAGATAGTTTTCAGATGCAGAAATAAGTCAAATGTTTGATGTCAAATTGAAATTAAAAAAGAATGAGGATGTCTTGCCCTTTGAGTTGAAAAGATTACAAGAGTTTTTAGAGTAATGTTACAATAAAATAATAGAGATCACCTATTTATTCTAATTTCGTTTGTCAACAATATCGGTGCTATTGAGATCCTCAGGAAGAAGACTCAAATTGGACTGAACTACATTTGCAGAGCCTTATCGATTCGATCCTATCTGATGACAAAGAATTTATTTATTTATCAGTAGGTTCAATTGCAATTGAATGTCTGTTTCGCATTAAATCAAAGCAATTAACCTTAACAAGCTATTTAATTGATTACTGTTCCCATGCAGATTTTAGAGGCGTTAAATTAGGACAGCAAAACCCATGATTTTCTGGTTAAGAATAGAATCACATTTTCATTAATTGAATATTCAATTAACAATAACTAAAAGGCAATGATCCCATATCCAAAAGAAATTCCCCCGTTTTAGATTCATTATCATCTACTTTTGGGATATCAGTTCTTTGCCAAAGTATTTGAACTTTTAGGAAAGTATAGTAATGATTTAATACAATTTTAATTAGAACTAAATCTTAGTAGGAATGCTAACAGTACTATAACAGGATGTATGATGAATACAAAAGAATGAATCCTAAGGCATTTGAATAGTTGAAACAGAAACAAGAATTGCTAGCATAATTATAACAGAAGTCATCGAGATAGAGCACATAATAGAAGTAAGAGAAACAAAAAACGGAGACGATTTAAGTGGAGAAGGATGAGATAGAGAGCGAGAGATTGGGCGAGGATAATTCAATTGTTTTTTTTGATTCTTGGGAAGACGAGTCATTCAATGTGGCAATGAATTTGAGGGAAGAATAGGAGTAATTTTATGAAATAGGAATGTAGTTGTTTGGAGATAATAATTTACTCTGTGGAGATAGGATTCACAAAGAAATTGTACGTTTCACTATTAGACTTACGAGGAGATTATAAGGACATACAGACTTATCAAAATCTGTTCAATCAAATTTAGGTGATAGATTTGGAGAGGGGACAATTTGATTTGGTGAATCAGAAATGGTATGAGACAATCTCTGGGTGTATGCATAGAATAGCTAATTGAAATGATATAATTAATTTTATGTTTAAAAACTTACCAAGACATATAGTTTTGGATATCTTGCAATACTTGAGTATTTAAGACATTCTGAGGATGAGAAGAGTGAGCAGATAATTGTGGATGATAATATAGGCTCATTATCAAATGTGTTTGTTTTAATGCGGTTCTCAGATCGATTTGTCAAAATACAAGGTGAAAGGAGTAATGTTGTAGATAGTGGCCAAGGATTCAGGAGTGAGCAAACATAAACCAATGCAAAACTATTTGATGAAGTTGTGCAGTGGGCGAATAGAATTGTCTTATTATGATAGTGCCTATTAGAAGGTGGGTTCGGATGAAATCGTGTATGTGGTTTAGAAGGGAAAGGAGAAGGAGATCATTCGAAATTTGGAGATTGTGGGAGTGTCTCCATCGTCAATTAGTGTGTATCCAAATTCTTCATCGTGTAAAATACTATCAATTTTATGTATGATACTTTATGTGTGATCAAATTATTGTTTTCTTTTATAATCCGAGGTTCCGAATGGATTGTCATTAATTATACGTATAATTAAGCAAGATATCAATTGAATCTATTCTGATTTTATTAATTACAAAAAATGTCAATCAACTCATCACACATCTCAGTGCAAGTTGGACCATTTTACGAGGGAGAAGGAGCATGGAGTTTAGGGTATGTGTCCATTATAAGTTGTAGTTTGAAGGCTCTTATCAATAAGCAGGCTGCAACATAACAATTGGAATAGCTACAAAAATAAACAGGTGGAAATTTGGATACAGAATGGGGATTTGTGTTGGCCTTGAAGACAATAGACGGTAAGGCTCAGGAGTTGTAGAAATTCCTCAATGAGAAATTCAATCCGATTCTTGAGGAGGAAAACATTATTATGAAGACTCACAGTGAAGGAACAGCTTTGTGGTTGTCATTTTAATTGAAACCCGAAGAGATGGAAGAAATCAAGGAAGGATTCAACATGGTCTTTGCTCAAGGTAAAGATATGATTTATTTAAATAACATTAGGTTTAGAAGAATTTGCTGAGAAGAATGAGAATTCAATATAAATGTTGTTGTCATCCAATACTGATTTCACATTTGCTAGTGAACTTCTTAAGAAGGGTGATAGACTGATGTCGGTTGTTATGAAGAGTCTCAAATTCGTTCTGAAATTGGATCTTGCTTAAGATTTGGCATAAACCATCAAAAATGTACTTGAGAATCTTGAGCCAGATGCTGCCAATGAACCTCCAATGAGTTTGTTTCTTAAATTCAAGAATTTCAAAGTGGATTTGGAATTCAAGAGTTCAGATGACTGTCCTGAATTCATTAGATAGAATGGATTCTTCGGAAAGAAGATTCAAAAATGGATTCAAGATGGAGATGCAGCTATACAAGATGAATAGGGAATAGCAATCCTAAAACAAATTCAAGAGGTAATCATTGAAATAATCATAGAACTTGCCAAATATGGAAATTGATTTCTATTTTACAATTCCCAATTTCTTGGCTGTCAGTGGAAATGCTAAATTGCCAGGAGTTGCTCAATTCTTATTGGAGTATGGAAACATCGTAGACAAACTGTGATATCATTAAGATATTTCATTGTTAAAATATAAACAATATTCGTATTACAATTCAATATTTTTCATGTTTACTTTATTATTTATACCATTTGTTGATGCTCTATTCTCCAACTTCGAGTACGTCTACGTGACATCCTAATTGGAATATTCTGCATACACATTCAAAGGTGTCATAACTGTGATTCCACAAACAAACAACATCCTATTATGGAAATGTCATGATCTAGAAGAAGCAATCCCAAATATTTCATTCACTCTTCTTGAAAACGGAACCATTTTGAAGCTAAACGACTTTAATCTCTAGTACGAATATGAAGTCAAACCAAACCCTCAATTTATCTTCACATACTAGGACTCCACGTAAGGAAATTTGGTAATAGATTATATAACATACAAAAATCCAGAATATGCACTCCAACTAAAAGAAATTGTAGATCGAGTGATTATCGACGAATACACTGTTGATTGGGATACTGTTCATTACAATTTGAATAATCTCTAAGACAATCTAGTGTAGTTTTGTAAGAAACATTAAGATTATAAAACAGAGTTGTGAATTATAATAATCAAACCAAATAAATATCATGATCCTCTTTCAATTATCTTCGCCTTCACTTTATCAACCAATTCCAACTCCTATTTTCTCACTTGAGTTGCCTTCTCATATTCTGATGCGAAATCGTTGCACATTCTTGTAGCACTGTCAAAGATTTCTCCATTTCTCACCTAAAAGAGTCTACTCCTATTAAAATACCTTCTTTCCTCTGGCACTGTCAATTATGGCTGATTGCTAGTCTTAACAAATATCCATAGTGGTAATGTGATCTCTCAATTTGTTCTCAGTTCTCTTCAAATTATTGTAATATTCAACTAAATGAACTCTTCTGTCATCATATTCTTATATTGATTGGTCTTCCTCTTCAGAAATCTTCTACAAATTAGTATACAAATTTTATTCCAAGTTTTGCAATAATTACTTAAGTCTTTCAAATACTTCAATGTATCTACAAATTTAGTGCATTATTCATACCCTCCATTCTAAGTTAACATCTAGGCGAAGATGCTAGAAATTTGACTCATTATGTTTGTTGTCTTCAATTTTACTGCATCTTAGATCATTCTCAATGAAATCTCAGACATTTAAGCTAATGAAGCACCTCCTGATTAGAAACTATCCAAGATCTTCAAACTTTCTTAAATTGATCTTAAAGCATCGATGTGATCCTATTTCTTTGCATTATAGTTTGTGGCACCAGCTTGTCTAATTGAATCCAAAATCTTGATGTCGGTATCAGTAGCCTTTAAATAATTATTTTCTTCATACTTTTTGGCTATCTAAGTTGTTATCGAGTTCAGCATCAGCCTTCTTCTTAGAAGTAGAACAATTTTCATATTACTCAGTTGCTCTGTTCAATACTTATTCTGCATCTTTCACATCCTTGGTTCTCAATTCTAATTCAGCATTGCATTGATTTCTTTGATCTGTGTATAATTGATCATGTCTGATTTATTCAGAATCTATTGAAGCTCTAAGATTGGACAAGAAGTTCACGGCTGTATCAATTGATCCACCTGATGATAATTTGCTCTCCAATTCTGTCAAGATACTCACGAGAGTTGGCTTGCTTTTACCAATGATTGGATATCTAGTCTAATTTGATATAGGCTACCTATTGGTTAGATCACCGGCTAATGCTTTACCTGCCAACAATAACACTAGAGTCACAGCAATTACTTTCATAATTATATTATAAAAAAAACGGATTATTATAATATAATTTCATTAATCAAAAAAGTTATTAATAAAATAAGATATCACCTTGTTGTTATTACACATCGATCATATTTGCTTATTTGATTCTTTAATCATTAAACAACCACCATTTTTGTTATCTTCTTACCAAATGAATAATAATGTCCTTATTCTAAAGAACCAGAGTGAACAATTACTCCAATCAATTTGTATTCGGTATTACAGAAATTGGATTCAATTGAGAATTTGATCTGCTGAGTTATTTTAGTCTATTTAGGAAAAAACTTAAATCTCTTCAAGTGCAATATTAAATATCTGGGTAAATTGGTTATTCTTGTTTTCTTGATTGCTATATTTTTCTTATGACAATTATCACATTTATAATCCTAGATTAATTCATCTTTCAAAAACTCTTCTAAAGATTGATTTACAGTAGATACTTTTGTTAAAGCTAATGATAAAGTCAGAAACTCTTCTGTGATTACAGATTTATGCTTACATTTCTTACAAATTAACTCACTTACTATCTACCCTTTTAGATACTTCCTTACGACATTCTCCAATTTTGGTTACTATTTCTTTTCGTATTCCTTGTTTACTTCTATGATTTCATCCTCTATCATCATTATCAAGTATAAGAGAAACTCCTACGCATCATGCTAAAACTTTGGATTGAACTTCTTGCTTATCATCGTTCTCAGATTGTTTATTTTGATATAATCACTCTGAGCATCTCGTATTTATAGTAACATCTCCTTATAGCATTGACAATATAACATTTTCTATCCATTATGTCTATTAATACTGTTTAATATAAAATGATTCAATTCTTGAATGCACATTAAACACTAAAGGATAGAGTGCATATAACAGAAGAATAACTCATTCTTCAGCCCTTTGATTGGTATTTCAGATGGAAGCTCCTATTGCGATGCACTCGACATCATGCTAATGTCAGCTGATTTGGCTCTCTCCGTCGTTGATGAAATTGCCGATACTGGAGAAGGAGGCACCTTATCCTCCAAGATTTCAGGACCCCCACCGTACTCCTCAAGCAAAAACCTCCACACTGTATCAGTCAATACAAAATAATCTCTATTACGAATTGGCTCTTTGATTTATAATAAGGGCGTGTTATCAATTGGACCTGGTAAGGTATTAGAGTTTTCGTAAAGGTAATTGGTATACTTCAAAGCCCAAGTTTCATTCAATCTGTAGCAAACAGGTTCTTAATTCTTTTTTACGTTGACTAATCTTTTTATAAGTTAGCATTCCAATTCCCTTTTATTATTTCCTTGAGCACACCTAAATTATAATAACAAAGGTAAAATTTGTGGAGCTTCCATAGAAAATGATGGGGCTTTTTTAGGAGGAAATTATGGCACATGCTGATTGATGGAGCTGCTTGTTTTATATTATTTATTACATTACTTATCCTCCTCGTTGAGATTCTCGCTATTATTGTCAGTGTCTTTAAATTGTTGCATAATAATATATAAATATAATAACAAATAAACATAGTAACTAAAAAAAATATACTTATTTTCTAAATATACACATACAGACATACAATTTCAGATTGAATTTAACTTATTTTGTTAATCATTTATTCTTCCATTTATAACAACCCTTGTGATAGACAATCCACTTGTGTAATCTAATATTAAATATTTATTATCACTTAAAAATATGAATAGAAAATGATATTATAATTGCTATTTATGAGCCAAATGAATTTGAAAAATGTTTATAAAATTGATAATTGAGATATATTTTCAATATATACAATTATGGGCTAATACCTCATAATTTTATTTCAGAAAAATTCAATATTTCTCAATTCATAATTTTTTCTAGTGAGATGTTACAATTAATTAAAATCTCAATCTTTATCTTTATCTTTACCTTTAGAGATTGATAGATAATTTATTCTATTTTAATAACATAGCTAAAAGTTAATATTTATTGTATAGAATGTAATCACACACTATATATTAATTAATAAGATGCTTTTTCTATAACAATTAAAATATTCGAAGCTGATTAAGTTGTTTTCCACAATCAAATTATTATATACCCTGATGAAAGTTAAAAATATTGTTATTCTCAGGGACAGAAAGCGGTGTCATTCTTTTATGACATTAAGATTTGAAAATTAATATAAAAAATTTAAATGAAAAAACAAATATACTTTTTACCCCATTTTCTTTGCAATTCCATGCCTTGATGACATATGGTTTAAATATCAACGGATTTTGAAAAGAAAGAGAGAGCAGAAAAAAATAATAGACCTTTATAAACCAAACTCATAAAAGATGAGTTTGTGGATAATACAAAAATTGATCAAAGAAAAATGGTTCATTCCAATGTTTCTGAAATTTTATTCAACTAATCTTAGTTTAAAAAAGTATCATTGTAAATAAAGATATAGTGTAATCACTTAATATACATTGAGATTGAATAAATACTAAATATAGACACCTTTTTGAGCTATTTGGTATCAATTCAATTGCAATTATATATTGATGCTCTTTAGATTTAAAAATTTATTGCTTAAAGTGTTTTTTATTGAATGTAAAATAAAAGTCTATAATTTTTAGAATTTAAATATAATTATTCTAGGATCCTAAATTTGAGAATTGCTAAGTTAAGACCTATAGTTAAGATAGTAAAGAATAGTTTTGAAATACAAACAGGTATTTATTTAAATATTTAATTATAAAGTGATCTGAGTTAAGAAAGAACAAAATCAAAATATTATGAGTTTATAATCCTTACTATAAATCATAATCTCTTTTTGCATTATAGAGATTTTTTTACAGATTAGATATTTGAGGTCTAACTAAAATTTTGGAATTCTTAGATATCTTTATGGTATTCTTTTGTCATTGTCCATTTAGACAGGTTTTCTTTATAAGTAATTGAAAAGAGCTTGTGTTTTAGTAATTCTTGAGGAGATGGTCGTTTATGTGGATCCTATTCCAGTAATTATCTGATGAAATCACATAAGACAGAATCAAAAATATTAAGTCTG
The DNA here is from genome assembly GCF_000165425.1 of Paramecium tetraurelia. Taxonomy (NCBI): domain Eukaryota; phylum Ciliophora; class Oligohymenophorea; order Peniculida; family Parameciidae; genus Paramecium; species Paramecium tetraurelia. The sequence continues at coordinate 92,751 of NW_001799040.1, forward strand.
GTGAGATCAAGTTTATTATTTGTATGATTTATTGACATTTCTTACTAGGTTTTACCAAAAGGGTTGTGTCCAAGTAATCTAATGCTAAATTGAACATAGTACAATTGAAATAAGGAAATGCCAGCTTGATAAACATTTGATTTGGTTGTTAATTTGTAATTAATCTTAAAGTATTCTGGAGGAGAATACCCAATGTTTACACATCTGAATAAGGAGGAATAATTACATTCTTCTTTCTTCATTGTTCTATTAATAGTAAGCCTAGTAATAGGAAACCAGAACTATATCTTAAGTGTTTGGATTGATGTAAAGATTTTTTAAATCAAGACTGGGATGTATTACACCCTTTTCGTCTAGAGTCAATAATACTATAAAGTTTATAGTCTAATAATTTACATAGTACTAATTAATTTGATACATGAGAGATAAAACATTGGTTGTCCAATTAAGTGTGATTATAATATTGAGATAATTTTATTAAATCTTTTTTTGAATAAATGTAAGAATAATTCTCTCCATCGTGATACAGAGCATCTACATAAATCAGATGAGGTGTAGAATTGATATGTAAGTCTTTTATAATTTAAATTTCTTAAGGTAAAACTTTCTCCCCATCTAATGTAGCCTAAGAATAGAAAGAAATATCTAAGCTATCGTTCATTTGACCCAATATGACATGTTCATAGTACTACTTTAGTTTTGAAGAGTCGAATATGGATTTCAACTAATAAATAAAAATTCTTCATTTACCTGGTAATCGTGCCTCTCTTTGATAATTTAAAGTGTTTTATTAGATGTTCCCTTTCTAAAGATGTACTTTCCAGAACAAAATTTATAAATGACATACAAATCTTCGGCACTTCCATATATATAAAATTTAGACTCTCCATTTTCAATTATAAAAAATAGATTTCCAAGATGTCCAGCATTGCATTCTTATAGAAAGTTATTCCAATCCATTAAAATGGAGTTGTTCCAAAACTAAAACACCAAAATGAGCCTATTTACAGGATCCTATCTTAAATTCATTAATTTACCACTATTTTCAATCCCACAGACATTTCTTGAATGCTAACAAACTTTGAATTATACTCTGATTTCATAAATTAGTCCATTGATAAATCAGGTTATTGCCTAAACAATATTTATATTTTTTAATTACAAGATACGTAAAGTTTATAATTTCTTTGTTTTCTATATTATCATCTACTTTTGTTCTTGAACACGCATCTATCACATCCCTTGTTGGTAAAACAGAGTCAAATATTTTTAAAAACAACATTTATTTTAATATTAGAATGTTTCTGTGTTCTAAGAATGTATTAGAATCAATTATAATCTAATGATAAAAATTTATAATTAGATTTGATTTCTAATAATTTTAAAATTATGACGTACCTATTATATTATCTTCAAAGTCTTGAATACCTTATCAAAGGCTATAGATATATACAAACAATGGAATCAAACAAGATTATTCTGATTAGGTGCTTTCTAAACAGTAAAATTAGTATAAAAAGAAAGTAAATATTTCCGAATTTTTGCTACCTTAACACTAGCAAAACCTCTTTTCTAACAGGACATCTTATAGAGAATACAATTGTTGATATCTAAAAGACTTCTTTTAATTATTAGATATAGAATTCGCTCGTTGTTTTATTATTGATAAATTGATCGCAAATATGAATAATCTTCATTTGAATCTCAACCAATATCATTTTTATTATTAATTTAGTTTAGTTTTCTTTCAGCTTGACTAAGAGATTCAAATGTGTTGTAAATAATGACTTTCTTTACTTGATGCTGCCAAATACCTTGGTCGACTCTTGAATTAAAAATTATTAATTATTTCTAAGAAATCTGAGAGAAATCAACCAGAAATATACTACACCTACAATCTTTCAAGGTATATAGTTAATATATTTCAGGAATTGACATTCTAGAAATAGAAATTATATACTGTTTATATTTCAAGTCCAGATATAATCTTAGATTCCAGTAATTCTTTAAACTTATTACTTGTCTAGAACCTTCATAAGTTACTACAATAGATAATCTTAATGTAAAATTTCTAATCAATTATTAATCTAAGAGATGGAAAATTACTATGTCTAGTTGTTAATTTGTGAAATCTAACTGCAGAAATACGAAAGTGATGATTATTGCATCCAAGTTCTTAGTTTAGTAAAAGTAATTTCAATTTTAAATTCCATCTTCTGAATAATTAAAAGGATAATTACTTTAATGCTAATACATAAATAGATTTAAAGAATCAATAAAGAATGATAAAATTAATCTTAAACTTCTGTTTGTTCTATTTCACTTTTGTATTTTCTAATAATATTGAAAAAAAACAAAATATAATTAATCAAATTAAAAGTTGAGTCTTATCCAAAAGAATAAATAGTGAAGGTTATTTTTTAGCTTATACTTTAATCCATCAATTTTAATGTTCCCTGCAGATTTCACCAAATCACATTTATATTAATAAATTATATGAAAAGTTATGATTCCTTAGTTATAAAATTAATTCATCATTTAATTTTTAATCATGGCCTAATTGTTGTTAACATGATTGCATATTATTTCCGTATTCATCTTCTTCATCATTTTAGTCAGTTTTGATTAGTAGAAATCAAACTTATCAATTCATCAATTATTCCTTTAGGCATATCAATATATATTATTATGAATTACCATTTAATTATATTATTCTTAAATATTCTGTAGTTATTGAGGACATAGTGAATTAGCTTTTTTATTGATTTATCAAACTCATATAAAAAAATTAAAAAATTAGACAATATCCTTAGGTCTATTGAGCAATCTAAAATTAATACGAAATTAAACATATTGACTCTTGGAAATCAATCTTAATTTCTATGAATCTGGTAGTTCGAAATATGTTTCACTCATAAGAACAATTTTAAACCAGAAAAAACTAAATAAAGAATATAAGTTTTTTTCAAATTCTCTAACAAATATCAAATTTGTGATAATGACTGAATAGCTTTCATGTTATTTTAATTACAAAAATTAATAATAAAATCATAAAATTTATTTACATAAACTTATTTCTCCTTCGTCTTAATCTTGTTCCTTTGATAAGTGATCCAAATGAGTTTGGATAAACTATTTAAATTCTTGATCATTTTGCACTTTTAACAAAATTACTGAGCATGATAGGTATTATATTCTTAGATCAGAGGTTTTAATAGATGTATCAAAAATGAATTTCTTTGCGTAACCAAAAAAATTCAATGACACCAATATTTATTTGACTATGCCTTTATACTTCGTATTTTCAGGAAGTTCATTACATTTTAATAGTTCATCATTGATATCTGTTGTTAGATTATAATTCTTTTTATCCTATTATTTTAAGGTTTATCCAGCAGTATTTGAAAACTTGGATAAATCATGATAGATTTTATGTAATTCGTCATCATAATATAATAGATCTCTGAACATGTTTGCAATTTTCTCAATACATCTATTTGAGTCTAAATGATTTAATAATATTTATATTCCATTCATATCGATGAATTTCCTTTTATTATTTAAGCATTCCCCTCTTATCATGCTCGAAATTGCACTTATAAGATGCTCCTTTACTTTTAGATTAACAATTTTCTCTATTTCTTGTACAATTTTAAGATAATTATGTTATCCACAATACTCTTAAACAAAAGCGTTGTTTTGATTACAATTTGCAATAATCTTTAGGGTTTATAATTTGATTGAATCAAATTTGGTAGTCTAATAATAATTGAACATTAGATTCAACCCACCAATTTTACAAAAATCATTAGCTCTATCCAAAGCATCTAATAGTTCCATTAATTAATCAAACCATTCCAAACGTTATTCTTCTTCATTCTCTTATTCAGGTTTAGCTATTTTATCTAGCAGGTCTTTTATCATTTAAAATTCATCTACAGAATAGCTTTACAATGCTTCAGTTAACCATTTTTTAGTCTCTTCATCCATTGGCTTAATGGAGGTATCAAATTTCTCTCCCTTCTTTTAATCTATTGACCAAGCAAGTAATCCAGTCCAATCCATTTTCTTTATTTATTTTATTAGAATATATAATATTTATAATTTAAAGGTCATTATAATGAATTCTAGAATATTCTCTTAAATAGAATATCAAAAATTGTTCTAGAACTAATTGTGCATGAAATATATTAATAGATGTTAACTTCTGTATTATAAACTTAATAAATTGATAAAAATAAGTCAAACATCATCATCACCATATTTTTTAATTAATTCTTTTAAAAATGGATTATTTTGCTATAAATGATATGAGAATATTACATCTGTTTTTGATTCTTTTTCAAGTTTTGGATTGTTGACATCTGAGTTTCCTAATTCAATAAATTATTCTTTTTTTTTAATGGGGTCTGGACTGCTTTGTCTTACTGGTTTTGTTGAAGTTGGCAATGCAGCAGCCAAGGAAGTTTTATATGAGGCAGGTATTTTGGCAACATCTTATTTGGAATGTGCAACTGCTTTGTCCATTTATTTTCTCCTAATTTCTTTTTCTAATCTTTCCTGTCTTTCTTTATTAGTTTCATATTATCCTAGTTCTGGGCTATTAGATCTTTATCTTTCTTTTTCTTTTTGTTTCTCTTTTTTTTACTTTTCTTTTTCTTTTTCTTTCTCCTTGTCTTTCTTTTTATCCTTCTTCCTTTTGTGTTCCTTTTAAGATTTATGTTTATTTTTCTTTTTCTTATGACTCTTACGTCTACTTTTACTTCTACTACTGCTACTTTTACTACTACTAGAGGTTGATCTTTTCTTCTTTTTAGATTTAGATCTAGATGGTGATTTTTATTAAATCACTTCTTAAGGCAATTAGATTTAACCTTCTTGCATTCCTTCAGTAATCATTTAAGCAATATATAATCTTTATTCATCATTTTTAGGGATGAATTCAATTTCTCCTAAGCTTACTCGTTCCATTACTTCTTCAAATTAGATATTAAGATATGTGCCATCAACGCTTTCTATTTTACCCACATGCCATTCATCATCTTTTTATGAGATTGCTCTCACTGAGACTCCTGGTTATAATAATGCCATGATTCTTTGATTTATGTTTCTCCTTTGTCTCTTCTCTTAAGACAACAATATTTTCGCTTATATAATAGTATCAATCTGTTATGGGATACGAGGCAATCGAGTATTATAATAATTCAAGTCTGTAAGTAATCTCTCACAAAAATCTCCAATCGTAATGTTTTCATCTTTGGAGGGTTTGAATTCTAATATTTTCAATTGAATTACCTTATTCATCCAAAATATATCGCTTCATCCATCCCCATAAAAAATTAGGATCCAACGAATATCTTAAATATAATAATCCTAAACATCTAACATATGGATTCAACTTCCAATCACATAAAATTTGTAATTATTTGACTATTTTCAGTATTCAATCTTGTATACCATTTAAATTCATGCTCATCAACTTATGTAAAATACAGAAGAACGATGATGGTACTCCTGGACCAGCCCAAGTGCCAACCGATGTAACAATCTTATCTGTCTCAGTGACAATGTCATTAATATCTCTAATCTATAATAATTCTTTGTAATATGGACATGTAAGTATATTTTATCTAACTAGTGAATTCATATTGCTGATTGCATTTTCTCCTCGACTTTCATTAAATTGTCACAAATACATCGGTATAATATTATCTCCTCTGTCTCCAACATCATAGTGATATTTATCCATATTGATTGACTTCTCTTAGTATGTTGGTACTTCTTCCACAACAATTTTCTTACATTATCTAATCATTCAAATTTGTTACTACCTGCAAGTTTTGGAGTAATTGTATTAATGAATTGGACATCTAATAGTTGGATTTGATTTCTCTAGAAGATTGGTTTGAAATTTGATTTCAGATTCTATCTTCTTATAACTTTCATATGCAGTCAACTTTTGATTTTTATCATTTTTACTCATATTAATTTTAATCAATCATTCAAATAAGCATCACTCAATTTCGGATTGATGTACACTGGCTACCCTTATTTCTTCTTCCAAATATTGCATAGATTCCTCATCAACATACACACAGTCATTGGTCCCACACCTCCAGGAACAGGAGTAATAAGCGATGCCTAATTTTTGACTACATCAAAATCAACATCCCCAACAATCTTGCCTTTCTTTTCCCCTTATGAGATTCCAACATCAATTACTATTGCTCCTTACTTCACATTTCTAACTAGTTTGGGATGTCCAGCAGCACTTATTACAATATCTGCATTCATAATATGTTAATCTAAATTTAATGTTTCCCTATGACAAACTGTGACTGTGGCATTCCTTTTTTGTAACAACAATGACAATGGCATTCCGACTAAGAAGCTTCTACCTATCATGGTTACTCTCTTGCCAATCACATTAACATCATAATAATCTAAAATCTATAATACAGCTGCTGGAGTGCATGGTAACATCTCACATAATTCTCCATAAACTAAAATCCTTTGTAAATTATGCATATGTAAACAATCCACATCTTTTTCATAGGGAATCGAATGTATGATATCCAATTTATTCAGATGTGGTGGTAATGGCAACTATTAATATTTTTATTTATTAAAATACTTACACTAATATACCATCATGATTCATTTATTAGATATGCTTAATCAATTGCTCCTGTTCAACATTCTCTGAAAAATTAAATACTTCTGCATCAACATTGATTTCCTGACAAGCTTTAAGTTTCCTATTCACATAAGATTTAGAGGCTGGTGAATCTCCAACTAAACAGATTCCTAATTTTGGCTTTATTTTAGATGTTACACGAAGAGTCTATAAAATTGAATTCGCTAATTGATTACCATTAAAAATCATTTTTAATTATTTTACTACCTAAATGGAGAAGAGTAGAAAGGTTTCATTTTTTTAGAAGTATTTTTGTTGCGGAACCCAATCAGATATCTAAGAACCAAAAACAGCAACAAACACATATATTAAAACAACAACAATATCTGAATATTTGAATTCGAATGAGAAGGATCCTTCGTTGTATTCCCTATACTTTGTGGATGGTTGTTATCAAGACAAGGTGAGAAAGATTAAAACGGAACATCCTCTTAAAGATTTGTTAATTAGTGAGACCCTTACAGAAATCACACATCTTTCATGTCCAATATGTTTCAGATATTTTAATTGTAAATTTGAATTTTGAGTATTTTAAGACATATTAACGTCATGTTGTTGTATCAATTAGATTTGCCATATATGTGCCTTAGAGTTTTAACGATCAAAGTGTCACTTCTGTTTAAATGAGATTTGCACATACAACGACGCAGATTCAACAACATAAAAAATATATACAGATTCATAGGGAATGCAATTAATAGCCTTGAAATTACAAAAACATTGATTTTGTTATTTTTATCTACTAATTAATTAAATTTAAATTGAATTATGTTATTCGAATACCCTCAACAACCTGCCTTTATTTAAAAATACGAACTCATCAAACACTTTTTTGTCTAACTTCAATAAGTAAGACAATGTGAATAAGGATCCAATCCATCTTCAAAAGTTGATAGGCAATAAGAATTCGATAAATAAAATTCAAAAGCATAAATAACTGAGGAATCCCTTAAGTATGATGATTCAACAACTTCCAGACAAGTACCAAAACAAAGAAGAGCTGTCTATATCACAAAGAAATCAGAATAAAGAAAGTCAAAAGAGATTGTCACTCTTCCGTATAGACCATCAGATATCATGATGATTGAATAATAAAAAGAAAAAATAGATCAATTTTGCTAGGATAATAAGATACTCTACGAAAATAAAAAAGAATGCATGTACATCATTAAGAGAGTGGCTAAGATGATTAAAAAACTAAAACAAAAAACATGTCAAGATCACTTGAATAGTATCGAGCATTTCATAATTGAAATTAAGAATTAAGGATGCTGAAATAGCAAAGAAGAATGAATGCATTCGATAAATAAGAGAAAAATACAATCAAATGATGAAAGTTATTGAAGAACATACAATATAAGAAGAATAGCAATGGCAAGAAATCTAAGCATAATAAATTGAATTAGAAACATAGAATCTCTTTTTGAAAAAACTACTATCTGTAAATTTCAGCGACGAGTAAATAAAATAGTTAGAATAACAATAAAATGATGTAGAATTACAATTCTTTGATAATTTTTGTATCTCAAGAAAAGACTTAGACAAGTAAGCAATTCTAGAATATGAAAAGATGTTGTAAAATAGAAAGTCTTAAATTGAACAATAATATGTTGATTGGAACATGGCTCAAATAAACTCACATTATTAAAATCAATAGCCTATGCATCAACCTCTGTAGGATTTGTATGCTGAAGAAAAAGAAATGATGATGAAGAAATAATCTAATCAGCTTATGAGTCAGGAAGACAAACAGAGGATAATGGAAGATTTGATGAAACCCATTAATTCTTTCCAAGTAACAACAGATAAATGTCTAAGAAGTTAAACAAAAATAGTTGGACATCCTTTCTGGGTCCTCATCAAATAGTTCACTCTAAAAAAAACAATAATCAGATTAATCTCAATAATAGCCAAAGAAATTAGCCATAGATATTGATACTAAGGAAAGCATTCCTTAATCAATTGTAAATGATACTTAGGCGGAGAATAAGTTATCATCGAAAGAACAACTTTTGAGTTCTCTCAATCAGGGATGGGAAAAACTTATTTAAAAAACCTCTAATTAGAAAAGGTATTAGGACTATGATGAGGAAGGTGATTAGGTTATCACTTATAATCCTAAAAACCACATGTAAGATATAGAGTTTAAGAATAGGTTTACAAATTCTCAAACAATTATGTATGAAGGTGATGATTATATGGAAGACGATGATGAAGATGATGTGCAGGTCTATTAAAACATTTTTAATTAACAGAGTAAATAATTACAAAAGCCTACTCTTACTAAAACACAAAAGAATTAAGAACTATAATATTAGTGATGTTGTTATGATTGACTAATTTTGTATTTAAAAAGAATATCATCTTCCAGACCATGAGGCAACTTATTTCTTGAACATGATGATTACTTCATCCAAAATGGCATTCTCCTCTTGTCTCTTGGCTTTTGCTTCAGCATAATCAGCTCTCTTGCTTTCTAAGTCAGATTGGGCCTAATCTAAAGCATCTTGTGATTCTTATAAGATGATCTTTGATTTAGCTTATTGAGCTAAGGCGGCTTGGATTTACTAAACAATATAATGTTGAAATACTTACAGTGGCAGTTCTGTCAGCGAAGACTTATTTTCTTTCGTATTCAACTTCCAATGAGGCAATTTCAGCTTCAGATAAGGATACCCATCCAGCCAATTCCCATGAGGCATTGATTTCGTTTTATTTCAAATTTTCTAATGAGGCAGATAATTCTGATTCTAAGCCTTCTAGGACACCCAAGACTCTTTCAGCCAATGTTTATCCATGTCCAGATGATTCTGAAGCCTAATTGATATATGATTATGATAGATACTTATCCTTCTTAAGCAAGTGCCATGAAGGTCTTGATTTAGTGTTCTTAGAAGAGGTTGCTGTATTATTTCAATTTCTCTGCAACTGATTGAGCTTAGACTTAAGTGAATTCAAAGGAATCTCCATTGATGATGTATCCAGCAACATCTTATTTGAGGAGTCTGATGACTTCCAAAGCTTCTTGGTTATGTTTGATGGACTTAACAAACAATTGGTTGGAGAAGCATTAGTTGTCTTAGAGTGTTTCAATTTTGGCAGCAATTGAATCTCTTCTGGCTTCATTCCATGCCAAATGATTTTTGGTTTATTGAAGAACGTTTTCATACTCGGCTCTGTTTTCAACAGCCTATTGGAACAATTTTTGATTGAGGGCCTTGATTTTACTGAATTATTCAATGGTTTAAGCACCAACCCATTCGTCTGTCTCGTTCTTTTGGTCTGCTGCGAATTGAGCATCGATGTTTGATTACTTTAAATCGTTAAGCAATCCAAAGACTGTGTCAATGGCATCACTGGCCTTTGTTCCTGTTTAAAGTAAGGCCAAGATTTAATCTTTTGTGCTGGTGGCATTTGAGACCACAGCCAATGCAAGAATGATAGCGATGATTCCTTTCATTTATTTATTAAATAAAAAACGACACAATTCAAAAACGATTTAATTTCATATTATTTTATATTTCTCATCTCTAAATTTTTTTGCTTGTTCTTTCATATCCTTATCATAAACTTCAGGGTCTTTGTAAATACTGTTTGCAGGATCATTGAAGGTAGGACTTAGATTTATAACTTTATTCAATACTAATGTATAACTTGGTTGATTCCTGAAAAGACATCAATCAAACTAGTGCTAGAAATCCATGTTTCTTTGTTAACCAAGTACAAGCAAAGCCTACCCATTGGAAAAATATTCACATGTTAAAAACTATTGCGAAAGTTTACTTATGGAGCTTCAACTGGGAACCCATTTAAACTAACATCTGCGATAATGTAGGCACCTATTTCTAATTTAATATTCTACCATCATGAACACTACCTTTTTCACCTCTTATTTAAAGTACATAATTATATCGATCAATTCGCTTATACTAAACATTTGGAGGCAGAGCATCTGAATTTTCTTCAAGCATTTATTCTTCATATTCCATTCTCTTGTTGCTAAACTTAAACATAATTAATAATATCTTTAATTAATGCTCACCAGATCAATAAACACTTTAAGGTTGGGCTTGAAGAATCTCTATCAACTCAACCACATCAAAAATTTCCATAATGCCACAGTGGCACATAAAGCATAGGTCATGAATGATGAATCCTCATATGTTGTCAAAACTGATCGAATTTACAAACCAACATACACCATTGAGTTCGATAGAATTGGAGAAGTGTTGCTGTAATTGAGTCACTAATCATTAGTTATTCATGTGATCCCCATAAACATCTTACAATCTTCCTTAAATATCCATATGTACTTTATGAGACAGCCATTCCATTGTCCGTTTACCTTTGGTTTAAGAACCCATTAGACATTGCATGGTATTGGAACAACCTTTTCATTTATGCACCATCATTTTTGTGGATTCCAAGAATGTGGTAATAAATCTTTCCATTTTACATAGGTATTGGAGATCATTGTAATATAAAATACAAAGACTCTCTTTACTCAGAGGTGGCAAAATCTTAAAGATTGAGACAAACACTCTTGCTAATGATAAAAACACTTATTGGGTTGAAACATATTAATTCCACCCATTAACAGCTGATTTCACATAATTTGATGATCGCGATAATGCAGATTATTTGACAGAAGAAGGACAATTAAAATATGAATTAGCATGTCAACTTGATCATATCTAAGAATTGGGTACCACAGTTTAAGACGAAGTTATCTATTTCATGAAAGTATTTGAATTATAAATGGAAATAGGAAGGAATAGTTCATCATCCTGAATTATTTGAAGCAGCTACCAAAGGTTATGTGGTTGACACATCCAACTTTGTGATTAATACTGCCCATAATATCAGAGCATTTGAAGGTCATCACAATCAATGAAATAAACCATTACATTATAAAATCATTCAAGAATATTACATACTTAACATGTACAATAATTCAACTAAACTACCAATTTCCTGTACTGTCTAATTATTCTAAGTCAATTCCATCTCCGTATCCTATATATCCTAAATCTGTAAATGATCTGTCAATCACTCTATGATCCACGTATTTTCCCTCCTTTCTTACTGCTTTGTCTTGTTAAGGAGTTTATGAATTCGATCCATCATAAGACCTAGTTGATGCCTAATGAATATATCATTCTTTATACTCTTCGATAATTTGACAATAGAGTGGGTTGAATTCCTTCAATATTCTAATCAAATTGTTCCACCTCTTCATTAGCCTTCTTTTATTTATTATATTTCTTAAACTCATCTTCATTCATTTTATGTCCGATCTATGAATCAGTCTTGGACTATAACCAACCAGAATTTGGAATATTATTTCTGAAATTCTAGAACGCAAATATCTGATCTATATATTTCTTCAACTGAGCCCTTCTTTAAAGATCATCTAAATTTTTGGAACATAATTCTCTCTGCAACACCTCTTAAGCAGTAGTTCTATATTCTGGTAATTAATGTAACATGGGCATCATAAAAGAAGCAAAAGATAATGCTTCTTCTTATTTGAATCTATATTTCTCAGTTAATACATTGAATAAACTCCAAAAGTGCAATTATGGAATTCTTTTCATTTGTCCATTGCTAGTAAAGTACCTCTTTAATAATAATCATTAATTCAAATTACTTTAGCTTTTGCACCTCTTGTGCAATATTCATAAGGAAACTTTCCTAACAACTCTTAAATTTAGGCTAAATGATCTTCATTTTTTGAAAAGTTTGGGCCTTATCTGGGTTCAAACAGATAATCTCCTGTGAGCATTTCAAATATCATGCAAGCAAAACTCCAGATATCTGCAGTTGGATTATATTTGACTCCCAACAACACTTCAGGTGATCGATACTATCTAGTTTATATTAATGTTGAGAAATGATGATGTATCCAACAGGCATTACCAAGATCTGCTATTTTCAAACGAAAATTGTCTGGCAATTTCTTTTGTTAAGTAAATGAAATCCTTTCATTAATAAGATCAATACTTATTTTGCTATTAAAATAATTCTTTTATGGATTTAGGCCTTTCTTGTAATGTTTGTTCATCACGTCCGATTATAAATTCGTTTTATTGTGTTTCTTACTATTGTTATTACTTTTTTTTTCTCAATAATTTTCTCTTCTAAGTCTTTGTTAAATTTGTGGATTATGAATCTACATCATCTTCCTCCTGTTTCTAAACAACCTTTTTCTCTTCAACTACTGGTTTGTCTTCTACTATTCCTAACATCTATCTGTAGATATGGATTCTATCTGAGAATAGTTGATTTGATGTTAATTATCCATTTTCTACTATATCTTTAATCTCCTCATCAGATAAACACAATAGAACGTTCTCAGGTTTTAAGTCTGTATGGATGACACCACAAATTCTATGTAAATAATCTAATCCAATCAAAATCTATTTAGCCATTCTCCTGGCAATATCCATAGGACACTAATCATCATAATTTAATATGTTACTCCTTTATATTCAAATCGTTTAATGATCTCTAATAGATTGACACCCAATATCTCAAATACCATACAAAAATGATGACCATAAGGTCCCTTGTAGACAAAAGAATTCAATAATTAAACAGTGTGAGTATCATCTCTGTTGAATGAAGTTCTTCCTTACTGTTAATAATTATCAAATAAACTAATACATCTGCATAATACTCCTTTAGTGATTGTATCCACACTGGATTCTATACATTCTATGCAACCTTTTAGAGAATTTCAACCTAAAATCAATAATAAGTTTCTTTTACTTCATCATATGCAGCTTCCAAATAATGAGAAGCACTCTTCTAAATTTTTAAAGCCACATAAGTTTCATATTTAAAATCCTTAGCCAACCACACAGTGGAGAAGTGTCCCCATCCTAACTTTTATATAACCACATATCTATTTAGTAGCACCTCTCCAATATGAACTGGATGATATCCTAAATTATACTTACTATATACAACCTCCTATTTTGTAGTCTTCCATTCCCTCGTCTTCACTATCATGTTCTTGATCCAAATGATCCATCAATTCCTCTATTTATTCATTCCTAAATACATTCAAACAAAAATCATTACGTAGGTTTTTCATTCTTGAACCCTTAAGAAGACTACATTTATGCTTCGAATCGCAGTGCATTACTTTCAATCATTAATATTTTAATTTAAATAAAAATTAACAAAATAGATATACATATATCATTATGCCTCTCTTTTATCAAAATCCTTTCATTTTAATAAACCTAAAAATAGACTCATTGTTCATATCCTGACACAATGGTCGAATAAGCATATAATGATTATCGAGATATTAAATTAGTATACACTTAATATTTGAATTAGTTTTAGATCATATTATATAAGTTTAAACTAAAAGATGTGAATAAAATTCAGTAAAATTAATAACAAATAAGCAATAAACAATTGGGATTATTTGCCATCTCTTGTAATGACAAATTATTTTGAATATATTTGTTAAATTCATGAATAAATTGAGGTAATTATCACATTGATTCTAATCTTTTTTATTAAGTTCTAGCACTATCCACAGTTCTAGCTGTATATAGTAGAATATCTGATTAATCATGTCTAATCGAGAGAATAAACTGATTTAATTCAAAGTTGTTCTTTTTGAGCTCAATTCGCACACATTCCTTGAGAAGGTAGAGAAACTTAATCAAGTAATTCATTTCCAAAAAATTGTCATATTCTACGCTATATTACTCATTCAATAATCTGTATCTTATTTGAAAATGTTCTTAGACCCACCAAACATCCACAGGAGTTAGATCCCCCATTTCGAAAGTCTTAATACATAATAACACTTCAATATAAGTCTTTTGTATATTTAATATAATACGATTAGGATGATTTTGCCTAAAATACTTCCAAATTTATTGAACTTCCTTAAAGATTATGTGTGAACATAATTGAAATGGTTAAGCAATTCATCTTGCTCTTGAGTTCTAGTCTTATTAGAATTTAGAAATTGCACTATTTCTCCAATTAAAGTTAGACTTAATCCTTTTTCAATGATTCGGCAAGAATTCAATTTAGTGTTGATAAGACTATCAATATCAGGGTGTGAATGCATAGGAACATTGTAGAAATACATAACCAACCGTAATAAAGGTTTTTCTCTTTGTAGAACTTTATTATTGCTTTGAGTACAAGTTCCCATTATTATTTAATTAAATAAAATAGTTCATGAAGGTTTGCTCATGAAAATACTCATAGAATGATTCATCTTTAAAGAACAAACAAAGCTAATCAGGCCCTAAACTTTTCATCCTCAAATTATAAAAAGTGATGTTCTTAATCAAAGAATAAAAACAGTACTCAAATATAAACTATAAAATAAAGAAAACATACTAATGAATGAATTTAAATACTATACAGATAGTAATTTCAAATGGCATTAGTCTATCATAAACAAATCATTCGCTCGAACATTTTAAAAAATAAAATTTTTATTAAGATAATAAGTTCTCATTAATAGGAACAAAATTGTGTAAAGGAATAGAATTGTTTGATAGAATTAAAGCAGAGATATGTTTTAAGAAGGGAAAGTTGCTAAACAATTAAGCAAATATTATCTTCAATTATTGTCATTTTGAAAAGATTGTCACAGGTGTTAGAATAAACCATAGAATCTGTCCTACAAGTATAAGCTCTTTGCTCAAAATATTGATATTGGTACTACAAGGGGAATTTATTCCAAATTCATAGTTACATAGGAATTATGAATCTCAAATAAAATTGCAAACCGAATCAAAGTCGGAAATTGAATGAGAAGGAATTGTTGACAGGATATGACATGATTTTGAAACTAGTGTTAAGCAACAGAAGAAAAAGCCTATAATATATATTAATATGGAATTAAATATTATGTATTATATTATATATTAACTTCACTAATAGATTTACCATATTCTTATAATTTTAATGTATTTAAATTGAGCTTGTTTTTGTTAAAATTAAGAGAGAATAATTTTTATCCAAAAGAGTATATTAATTACTTTTAGGAGGCTTTAAAAAGTGGATATTATATCATATTTGATTAAAGTGTTTCGACTAACAGGTCTTGATGGAGATATTTAGTAGAATTTTAGTAGAGAAGCAAAAACATCTGGTATAAAAAGTTAGACTTAGATTTGATGAAAAGATCTCATTTGAAGAATTTTCTCCATATGAAAAGATAAAGTGATACGATGAGGCGTACATACATCATTCATTTATTTAACAATATTATTAATTAATACTAAATTAAATAATCATTTATCTCTAAATTCGTCAAAAACTGCAAAACCTAAATTTAGAACTATTATATTTTATTCTATTTTTCAATGCTACTTACTTAAGTTCAACAGAGACATAATTCATTTGCTTCAGTATTTACACAACAACACAATATATCAAAAATAAATCCATCAATGTATTGTAATATAAATTTGAATACTTGATTGAGATTATATATAGCATATCAATAATTATTTTTAAATTAAAAGAAATTTATTGTTAAATAATTATAATAATTTAATGTTATTATGCTAAATTACTTAATTCTCTTAAATTTAATAGCATGAAACTTAAAAACACCTAAAATATTTTTTA
Source organism: Paramecium tetraurelia (assembly GCF_000165425.1). Taxonomy (NCBI): domain Eukaryota; phylum Ciliophora; class Oligohymenophorea; order Peniculida; family Parameciidae; genus Paramecium; species Paramecium tetraurelia. The sequence goes on from NW_001799040.1 coordinate 109,069, forward strand.
CTAATCAATGCTAAATTTGGATCATTAAATATTTTTATATATTATTATTATGTTTCTCTCAACATCGAATAATCTCAACACAGAATAACCTAATATACAAAGTATAAAGGGAATGATTAAGGTTGATTCCTAAAAGTGGTATAATTTATAAACATAAAACAAGTGAATTAAATGCCTACTATATTTAAAATAATGGATAGATTGATTTATAATAACAGCGATATGGTACATTATTTCATAAAACTGCCTCTAGAATCAGAATAGGTTGAAATTTTTTTCATAAAATATGCCTATTGAAAATAACCACAAAGTACAACATATCTTTAAAACTTGTGAGAATATCTCTAGATAATTGTAAAAATTAGAAGAGAACCATATTGATCATTTTAATTGAATGATTTAAAAAGTTGGTTTTAAAAATGAAATTGAAAATTTTGTCTAAAATTCAATGATAATATATGTTATTTTGAACTTGATATGCTGGGATATTTAATTTATGATACAATCTTAAAGAAGATATTAACAAAAATATTGATGAAGTGTATAGTGCTCTGAGCTATTTAGAAATATTTATAAAAAAGTAATATGAAAAAGTTAGATAAGATATTGACTTAAATTTATAGTTTCTCAAATCTGAGTTTATTTTTGTTGTTAAGGCTGATGGATGGTGTAGAATCACTTTTTAATTATTTGCTAAATCCATGCAGATTAGTGTATTTAATTAATAAAAAAAATGAATCTTATTTAAATTAAAAAGCACTATTTTTCAAATTTTGTTTTATAAATATAATAACATAAGATTCTTTTATTATGTCTAAATAAGAGGGTGTCTATGAGCAGCAAAAACAAGTTAGAAAATACTAAAAGATCAATAAAGAAGAAAGGAGAGTGGTACTAGAATTGCTTATCAAAGACAAACTATCCCTTTAAGAGGTATCAAACTTGCAAAAAATATCAACATCTCCTCCTAATATATATGATATTTTAAACATTATTTAATATAGGTAGCAAATAAACTAAAACTAAAATACTGTACAGTTCGCACAATTCAAAAAACATACGAAAAAGATGGTCGTATAGGGAAAAAGGAAAAAAGAAAGAAAAAGCTGAAGGTTTAGAATATCCTTAAAATATCGATAGTAAATCCATTCACTTTTTAATTATCACATCCTATTGTATCATCTGAAGTTAGCTAAGTAAATTTTAATATTATTTTATAGATATATATGGATAAGCAACCTACAGATGAAGACTAAGTAATGTTGGCAAAAGAATAACATTGTCTACTTCAATCCTAATGCTAGAAACTCTATCTCATACTAACTTAATAATTCTAAAAAGCTGTTGAAAATTCAAATCCACTTTATAAGACTACGCTCCAAAATTTATTGTAGGCATCCCAATTAGTAATAAGGTAACTTCTAGAAGTTAAACAATAAATTAATGTAAAACAAGAGCATGAACCTCCTTCTCCAAATCAAACTTAATATCCGTTTCCTATCTAACATAATCTATTTTAATCCTAATTCGGCTTTGTATTACCAAGAATCAACACTTGATTACATAATGTTAATGCTATTAAATAAAATAATTTATTTTTTATTAAATTAGTTGTAACAACTTTTTAAATTTATAAATATTTGCTCTCCATTTCCTCTAAATTGAACTGTAAAATTCACCCTAAACACTTTCTACCAAATTTTGAATATTCCTAAATCATTTACCACAAATTAAAAATATCAATCCTCTCATATCACTGTATTATTTAATATAATTAATTACTTAATTAAAATCAACCCATATTTCCCTAATAACACTTATAAAAATAAACTTGATCTCTCATTGTTCAAGTCTTCATTCAAGTAGGAAAATACAGTTTCAACTTTCCTTAAAACTTCGACTTTTAGGTAAAAATCACTTCTTAAACAATCCTTATTTACTTTATGTCATTCTTTTATATTCTTTTTTTTCCATCTTCTTTTCAATTACCCAAGCAAATATTGTCATGTATTAGAACTGCTGAACTTCATTAGAACTTACTCTTTATTCGCATTCCTCTTTGATTTTCACCCATAAAAAACGAATCTCTGTGGTTTTTTTAACATGTATAATATTAATATAATCTCAAGTTTTTCAACCATTTCTATTTGATCATTTCTTATTCATTTCATTAATACCAAATAATGTTAGAGGTTAGTGTATTTTAGAAATTTTCTTCAACAAAAGTAAAAACCATAATTTTGTTTTAGATTATTTATTTATACAACAATAATAACTAGAACTCAATAGAATAGATGAAAATTATTTAAAGTGTGTTTCTAATCATATACTCATAATAAATAATAAATTTCACTTTTTACTGAACCATTACGATAAAATAAAATATATATATAAGTGAAAATTCCTTTATTTGATTAACAATAGAGTTATTTCTAACATCTTTATCAGTATTTTGATACCTTACCAACATTGAGCAATTATACAAAGTTTAGAATCAGCTTGAGTAACCATGATAGATTAAAGGAAATTCATAATTTAGTTTTATTACTAGTAACTTAATAAAATATAATATGATGATCATATAAACGCATAATTTTTATTCTAAACATGGCACAAGGCAGGACTTTATGAATATTTAACAAAATTATTTCTTACAATATTTTTTAATTTAAAACAACATCATAGGCTTACAACAAAATACTCCATTATTAATCAGTTGTGACAATAAATAATTGTAGAATATATAGCCATCATGATTAATATATATATATTTATGTACTTATGTATTTTTAAGAATAAATGAATTAGATAAATTTATGAGAAATAATATATTATGGCTGGATTTTCTAAGATAAATCCCAGATTAAGGGTATATTATTATGAATTAGAATATTTTAAGTTCAAAAATTATATTTTATTTATGCACTTTAAATTTATAAAGAAAACTAGTTTTAAAGTAGTTTTGTTATTCCTAAACCAAATATTCTGATTATGACACAGCCTTCAATATGAAATAATAATTGATAACTGTTTTTGCTTCCTTTTATTTTATTTTGTGTATTTAATAGCGAAAATTGCTATTATTAAAATTTATAAAATCGAGAATGGTATTGCAACAAATTTTCAATATGCCACCTTTGACTGGAATTATTGTTTTCATTAGTGCAATATTAAGTTATGCTACCTATGTTTAGTATGTGAAACCTTCAAGCCTATATTTAAATTATAAATTAGCCTTTTCGGATTCATTCTAAGTAATTGGAAATATATTATGAATAGCCATGGAGGGCACTAACAAGCATTTTATATTTTGGAAATTTAAATTTAATAACAATAATGCGTCTATTTTTCTTGTAAATATAGAATATTGAGAAATAGTCAATCGATATCATCATCTTTAGAAATGCATACTTTTGCAGGTTTTGCAAACTATCTATATTATTTGTTATTGAATTTCATCGTTATTACGTTGTTGGGATTATGGATGAATGAGTATTCATTAACAGAATTTTTAATTGAAGCTCTGATGTATGTTTGGGGTAGGAAAAATGAATAAAGACCATTACTATGTAAACTTTTGCGTCTATTTAGTCTTATTTTTCATTCAAATCCAGGCATAATACATGGTTTGGTTTCTACTTTTCTTGAATCTGATAAGTGGAAAATCAATACAATCTAATTTGGTAGGAGTTATGATTGGACATACTTTTTATTACTTTGCTTTCATTGTTCCAAATTTACCAAGATTCAAAGGATTATAATTATTATCTACTCCAAAATTCTTGTAATATCTTATAATTATGATAGAATAAACATTTGTAAATACTTTGAGAGGTAGAATCAACTATAATGAATTGATAATAAGACTTTGATTTGTATTATAAATAATTAATGAAAAATATTAAATTTTCTTAAGATTACACTACTGATAGCTTGGGAATTTCCAGAACAACATTATCAAAGACCCAAATATCTCTAAATAAAGCTCTAAATTTAAAAGAATTACGTCAACCTTAAACAGACAGAACAGAGAGTAATCATCAAACTCCTCTTGCTCATTTACCTGAATTGAAGATGAAACAAACCAAATCTTAAAGGAAGATAGGATAACGCCTTACGAAAAAATGTACTAGATAAAGTGATTTCTTTAACGTTTATAAGGCTCCTGAAACCTTATAGACTAATTCTGATACCCTCAAAAAATAATCTCGGATCTACAAAATGACCTAATATATCATTCAATAATATAATGAAGACCTTAAAGCCATTAGAGATAGCTAAGACTACGATGAGGCTACTGCTGATCTGAAAGTATCAAGGTACTTAACAGAAGCATGGCTAAGCATAGAATAACTTATATAAAATTTAACTGGCTTACTAGCCTATAAATTTAATAGATAAGAGTGCGAATAATAAATGAAAGAGATACTACTCGATTGTTTTAAATAAAAGAACATTTGCGTACATCAACGAATTCTTTACATTTTTGGAAAAATAGAATAATTATTTTATAACCCTATATAAGGAGCCATTTATTTCAAAATCTGTAAAAGATTGTCAGATACTGATGCTCATTACAGTAATAAAATGAAGGCCTACAGAGGTTTGGGTGAATGTCTACTGAGAATCTATCCAAAACTAAGTCAATTGTACTTCACTAAATATTTGATGGCAGCTTGGAAACTCAAACAAAAGAATGATGAATTGCTTGCCTATGAATTGTTAGGAAAGTACTATTTTTATGTTGGATAAATCGAAAAAGCAAAACTTTTTCATGAAAGAATGATTAATGGCAATTGTGAGGTAATCTCTATTCTGTTATTAGGATGAAAATTCAAGAGTCCGATTGCTAGCCTTGAGTCGATTGGAATAAGGGAGTCTATCAAATAAAATAAACAAAGACCATCTAATTGTCGATATAGAATAGGTATCTTCTGATGATGAATGCTATGAAATTGTATTTCCTTAAAAGTCAGACAATATTCAGCAGAAATATTATGTTGAAAAATACTTTCAAAAGAAAATACCAGACATTAAGATAATTAAGGATGAAGCAAACTTAAATATTCGATAAACTGAAAGGAAATACAATTCTTAATTTCTCGTTAATGAAAATTTTGAACCGTTCAGAGTCATTGTTTCTAATCCTCATCAAAGCATAGGTTCAATTAAGGATAAAGTTTTGATGAGCCATATGACACCTAATAGAAAATTGGAAATGTACTAATACATAGCTTTGGCCAGTGATAAGACTGGGTTTAATAACTCCCCAAGATATGAAGGCCTATATAATAAGTATGAAGGGATCAAATTTAATAAAATTATAAACAGAACTATTGAATAATTCAATAATATCCAATAATGGATAGTTTCTTAGGAAAAGACTCCTACCTTACCCTAACCACCAATAAGACGAAAGGGCTACTTTTTAGTCTGATGATATATGTTTATTTAATACTATATTTATTATTTTAGTGCTTTAATAACATTTGCTTTATAAATAGAATGTAATTAACCTATACCTTTATAATTTTATAACAAGAAAGAGTTTGTAAAATAGTATATATAACTTAGAAAAAAACGGAGTATAATAAAAATGAGTTAGAATTAGAAATTTTGAACTTGTTTCTTATATCCTATAGGTTTGTGATTAGATTTTACTTCCAAATAATAAATCTATAATAATAATATCATTGTTATTCTGCTATCATCTATTCTATTTTCTTTCTCTCCTCTTCAGTATCCTCATCTTGAGGTTTTTCTACATTCTCACCTATTTATCCATCAGAAATCTGATAATTTTCTGGGAAATAAACTTTTAGATCCTTAATTTCATTACACAATGCTATCTTAGATTTTGTTTTTTCACTTAAAAATGGTCTTACAACAGTCATAATAGATTTAACTAAAAAATTTGGATAAAGAATAAATAATTGATGTAGTCTCTCTGCATAATTATCTTAAACCAAAGTGACCATTTTCTTCATTATAGTAAACATAGATGAATCAAAATTTTTTGATGTAACACCTTCTCTATCCCAAATCACGCTAATCTTACCAGTACCAGCTTAATCAGCTTTCTATATTCCTTAATCAATCATATATAAAAAAAACCTGATTAATGTCTCAGGATTGCTTTGACCAGGAAAATGTCTCTTTGCCTTCACAACCAAACATGGATTACCTAATTTATCAGATCCATTCCAAAAGGCTTTGTTTAAATTTATTTCCTATTGAATTTCTTCAATCTTGATATCATCTGCTCTATACTGTTTTCTCCATTCAACCCATCTTTTCCATTAATCAAATGAATCATTGACCTTCCATTCTCTAGCAATCAACAATCTAATTAAGTGATCTTCATTAGAATATTTTTAGACTAAATCCTCTCTTACTAATTTTGGGACTTCTACTTTAACTCTCTCTTGCAAGGATATCAATTTTTAAGGTTGATCCCCAGTTAATATTATCTTATTCTTTGGTTAATCCATTCTCTTAATAGATTTATATTATTTGCAATAATTAAATAATTAATATTTAGGTTTTATTTTATAAAGATATAAAGTCTAAAGTTCAACTTCTGAAAGTGCTTTCCTCTGTTATAACTTAAAATTTTTGGAATGTATTCTAAATACTATCCATGTAATATTTTGGTTTAATCTCACTTTAGCTGTCATTTAAATGATATCTAAATATTTAACAAATATTGTACATATCATCTTTTGGAGAATTTGTGAATTCATTTGTAATAATTTCTTCTTGAACTTCTTTTTTTTTACTTTGTTTAGGAACACTATCTTAGTCGATTTTATAAAGCAAAGTTTATAAATTTTAAATTTCGAAGTGTTGATTAAGAATTGTCTTTTATTAAGACTCAATTTGTTTCTTTTGTATTTGAACAACCTGCTTTAATTTTGTGATTTCCTTAGTATTGAGATTATCAGAATACGCTGTTTTTAACTACTTTTCATTCAATTAATTAGAATTGCATTAAATATTATCAAATTAATGATCTAATCTCTATTATTGATCAAAATTCTATAAGGAATCCATCACTTCATTTTATAATGAGAGCTTTCTATTTCTAATATCCTTATCAACTCTATTGCTTATATTCGTTTTTACTCTTTCAGTTGATTATTAATAAAATAATTCATTTACAAATTGATTTAGTTCTGATATTTACTTCTGTAAAGAATTTTCTGTCTATTAAAACTATTTTTTTTAGAGATCTATTTAATCTTTTAGACAATTTATTTAATCCTATTGATTTGTTTGAGGGGCATTAGGTTGATTTTCTTTATCAACTTTAGTTTTAGTATATGATCCCTATTTAATGATACTTAATAATTATTGATTTTCTGATTTATAAAACATTATTAGTTTATCATTTTTTACATTTTAATTTTTAAGTTCATGTAGTTCATTGTTATAATCACTATTTGAGTTTGATAATTATTCACACATTTTTTCAATGGTTTAATTTAATTATTAAACGTCTTTTTCTAGTTAGGAGATTAAGATCTACTAGTTGGCATTTTGAAATTATAATTAAGAGATATTTTTATTTAAATCCGCAATGATTTATGTTTTTAATTAGATCTCATTTTTGAGTTGGATTTCTTCCGATTTACTTGTAACATAAATGGAAGAAATATTTTGAATAGAGTCAATAATTTTAGTGTTCTCTGTTGTTGATAAATGATTCATAGAGTTATTTTTTGAATGCTTAATAGATTCAATTTTATTTCCTGAGGTTTTCAATTTCTCATTCTTCTAAAACTATTTGGGTAAACTACTAGCTTTAGATACCAACATTAGATTACTTTGTACCTTTTTCACTTGTGATGCGTCTTAGATTGTAGTTGAAATAAGTGGTTCTTATCTCTTAATAATTTTAGAGGGAATCATTAACGATAATTTATATTTTTAATATAAATAAATATGAATGATGATTATCCAAAGAGAAAGCTCAAAAGAGGTGGAAATGGTTTCAATTTATGGATAAACAGCTTAGCGATAAGCACAAGATGTGGACATTAACGTAGTCTAAGGAAAACATGATTAATATATTATAAATAATTTAAAGGATTTCTTTGATATAAATAATTTAATTATTTTTTTTAAACATTTTAAGCAAATTAGAAGTAACAAAATGGACAACGAAGAAAATGAGCAATAAGATATTTCAGTAGGTGTGTTATAAATAATGCATTTGTTCGCTATATATACCATTATATATTAATTTTAATTCCTATTTTATCTATAGTTTATAACCAATTAAATAAGAAAGATATTGGATTCAGACCCAAAAAGCTAACAATTTCAAGAGATTTACAAGTATTAATATATTAAAAATCATTTAGAGTTAAGCTTGTGATATTTGTGCAGTTGGATTCGAAAGCAGATTTTAATAATAAGAAAGAGGTAAACATAGAAAAATAATAGTTATAAAGGAATGACAATAATATCCTGTTATGGATGTTAATTAAGTTGTCACTTGTATTGTTATGGTATTTCCACTGAAATAGAGTTGAATCCCAATTCTAATAATTAAGGATATTTTGCATGTGATAAATGCAAATATAGTCAGAAGCAAGATCAAATATGCGTTGTTTGTAATCAAAAAGGTGGTTTAAAGAAGAGAATTAATAATACCAATGAATTTGTTCATCCTCTTTGCGGATTATTATCCAAACAACTTGAATTAACTTCATTTATGGAAATGAAATTCAAGAAGCCCAATAACATAATATAAGTTGCTAAATCAATATGTTCATATTGCAAATCTTAAGGAGCCACAATTAAATGCTAATAATCAGGATGCAATACTTATGCTCACATATATTGTATTGTTAATTACATCGCAAATTATGGTGGATACAATTTAACATACTCAGAAAACTTATAAAGATCAACAGGATGGGAAATCTAATTTAATTATAAATAATTGTTCTGCCCTGGTAACCTTGTTTAAGCAGGAAATGATAAAACTCAATTAAAAATTAAATCCTAATCTATTTTCTAGTAATTTATGGAAATTTAGAAAGTTGATAAGTAAATTAATCTAGATTAACTCTATGATATGTATTAATAATAAGAAAAAATAGAAGAAGAAAAAGAGTATTTATTTATGTTATACTAGACAATTGATGGAATTCTTTTGTTCTCCTCATTAGAATTAATAGATTTATTGTTGTTGTCAATAGTAATTGGCTAATGATTCCGAAGAAATGGTTCAATGTGAAACCTGTATGGAATGGTATCATGATAAGTGTTTACGTCAATATCAAGATGATTATGAAGAATAGAAGAATAAAGATCATTATTTCTGTCCTTTTTGTAATCAATGGAGCAATAATCGTTTTGATCATATTCTTAAATATGTTCCAGTTAATAATTTAAAGTCCTTATTGCCTTCCTTTTTAAAAATGACATTCAATACTCTTATCATTTTAGGCATCTATTGTGAAAGAAGTCTGACAACATAGATTTCATCATGTAAAGTTATATATAATTTAATAGATTCTGAATCTTAATACACAATTATAGAAACAATCTTGAGTAATTTACCGTTTTATTAACCCTTACAATAGCAATTATCTTAAATTAAGCAAAAATCAAATGTTACTGATTTTATGAATTTCCTTTTTAAATCATAGATAGCTTATAAAGATGATAATCAATGGTTTATTTTATCATAATTAAATGAATCTAATCAACCTATTTAGCAGAATATAATATATAATAACGAATTAAAGGATAAATTAAATTCAGTTATCAATTTATTTAAAGATTTTGATGAGTGCAAATTTTATATTGAATTGTTGGATAAATTGAATAATCTACAATTAGCCTTTTAAATTATTACATCCGGAACTAAAATAACTAAGAATACTATATAAAATCAATTTAAATCAAATGAATTTTAAGAATACATATTTTTGTAATAATAGGTTAAGGAGTATAAAAGAGTCAAGAAAAGATTTATTAGCAAATTGTAAGAAGCTGAAGATAAATTCTGTGATTTTGAATAGATCATGAATGAAGAGGTATAGGAATAGGATTCTTCTGAAGAGGAGGATGATGTAGAAGATGAACTAGAGGATTATGAAAAACTACAGAGCTATTTAGGTTTTAAAATATTTTAAATTAAAAATTACTAATAATTTTATAATCTCACTTCTGAAACAAGAATCAAATTAAATTAGATTAAATTGAGTAAGGAATTTGTTGAAAAAACAATTCAAGAATTAAATTCATTGTTAATTACAGTTCCCTGGGTAGAAATCTTAAAACAAGAATTGTAAGAAGGATATCTCATTGTGTAATAGTTAGAAAATGCTAAATCATCGGATGAAATATAGTTATTGTTAAATAAGCTTGAAGAATTACCTTTCCATTATAAAGATTTTCCAGAGTTTTATGAATTTATATCCAAATACTAATTATATTAGAGATATATGCAAGATTTGGAATTGCAAGAAAAGGATGAAGATGACAGTGAAATCTAAGTTACTAAAGATATTCAGACAAAGATCACATGCGATCATCTTTAAATGCTGAAATAATTATCTATTGAAATCAAGGCTCCTGAGAAAGACAAATAGGTATTGGAGTAGGTGGAGAAGTAGTTAAATGAATTTAGATAGAGATTGAGAGGTATGATTGAACAGAAGAGTTTGAATGAACAAATGAGAAAGAAGTTTTAATCTGAACTATAAATTAATAAGATTTATGATGTCCCTGAAATCTATGAATTATAGAAAAGACTAGAACAATTTTAAGAGGTTGAAAAAATTAGAATGGCTAAATCTTAAACTCTTCAACAACTCGAGCATGCTTTAGAAAAATCTAAAGAATTCAATTTTGATGAAAAGATTATTAATCAATTTGATTAGGATATAACTAAATGCTTATTGAAAAAGAAAGAAATTAAAGCTTTGTTGGAGAATGAAATATTTGAAACTGAATAATTAGATTAGGCTAAATAATTACTCTAAGATATTTCTTAAAGTAAGGTAATTTATGAGGAGAAATAATTATTATAGAGTTTGAATAAAGCTTGCTAATTTATTTAATAATTATATGAATTTTATTAAAAATATAAATCTCCAGATTAGGAAATGGAAATTGAAGATGATAAAAATCCAGACTTATAATTTAAAATTAATTAAGTTTGCAATCCCTTTTAAATTCTATTTAAAGATGATAATGAAACTATCATACTAGAATTAGAAAATATTTTAAGCAAATAATCAATCATACTTGACAAAAGAATAAATACTGTTTTAAATAATTATTAGCATTTTCTTTGGGAAAAACAAACCAAATTATTGTTATCCTTCTGCGAATCCAAATAAGAAATGCAAATATAATTAATAGAAGCAGTACTTTCGAAGTCATTCACTTTGGATGAAAATGAATAAGCAAAATTAATTGATTTTTCAGAGATGTTCTATAATCAATAAAAAATTGTTATTTCTTTAAGTACCTAAATTGGAAACTATTTATTTCAAGTGCCTCTTCCCCAAGAATTAGAAGGATGGTTCTACTTATATGGCTAAGTAACTCTTAATATAAAAGGAGGAATCTGGGACCAAATGAAAATATATAATGTTTGGGTTACGATTGTAAAGAAGTATTTTGAAATTACAACAACACCAGAGTTTACATATGAAAGTCTAAAATTATTATAGGATGTTATTGTTATGTCACATATTCCTAAATAAGCATTGATTTGCGCAAATTTGGTCCAAAAAATAGCTTGTTTCAATGCCCTGGTTGATAAAATGAAAGATTATAACATAAGAAAATAGATATTCCTAGAAAAGAAGAAGTCAAAATAAGATTTATAAAAATTCAAATAATGCTTTACAATTGCAGAAGCCAGATTATTGGATTAAGAGATCAAAACATGTAACATAGCGCATGACTTTATTTCGAAAGATTTCTATCAAGATTTTCAAAATCTTCATTAAATTTAAGAAGAATTTAGCAATTGTTCTTCTGAGGATATCTCTGCCCTTACAACTTTGTATTAGAGATTGATTTAATCATTTATTTAAGATTAATAATTAATGGAAGATTTGAAGATAAATATCTATTTATTGAAACTAAAAGAAATATTAAAAGGGAATAAATTAGTTGAATTATACAAAGCCAAAAAGCAATACAATAGCCTAATGTAATTGTTGCAATCTCGTAATTTGTAAATCCCAAATTTCATAATTGAATTAAATACTTTATTAAATATTGCTGAAAGAATTTAAAATATAGCAAATAAGATCAAAAATAATCAACCCTATACATTTGAAGAATTATAATAATCTATACAAGATATAGATAAGATTCAAAATATCAATATTGAGAGATCGTAAGATGTTGAGATTAGATATCATGAATGCCTTTAAATCTAAAATGAAATTCAAGAGATTGTTCAATCTCAAATTAAAACAAAGGAAGTTGTAGTTCAAAATATATTAGAAAAATTATAGAACTTACCTCTACCAGAAGAGAAGCAATTAGTGTAATCTTGGTTGAATTCTTTCGAATAACTGAAGTAAAGTTATTCCACATTAAGATAAACAATCTCAAAATAAAAAACAAATCCTAATAGTAAAGAATTGACTGATTTGATGAATAACTTTTAAAAGAAATACAAAGACATAATGATAATATATTCTGATGCTGATCATTTTATTAGAGAATACTAGGAATTTAATAAGAAATTAGAATATATTGAAAATAATTTATAAACTGAATAGTCATTCAATGATTTTCATGATTTACTCAGCATATTTAGATGGGGGGATTAATATGAAAGAGTCAAAATTGCTATTTGGATTAAATAAGTCAATCAATTCAAGGAAAACCCATAATAAAAATGGGGATTTGCTTCGTTTAGAAATATGTTGAATCAAGGTTATGATATAATTGATTAAGCTTTAATGAATAATTAAAAGTTATCAATCGAAAAAATGAAGGTTCCATTAACTTATTTAGAATCAATCATGACTAAATTGATTGATTCAGTTGCAAGTGGATCATATTTAGATCCAAGTGGCGAAGGAAAAGTTGATGCTTTTTAATTGTAAATTGAACTTTAACATATTACTCAACATGATAAATTAGAAAGGTTAAGAGAATTGCAACCAAAAAAACCATTTGAAGACATAAATTCATACTTTGATAAGAAATAAAAATAATAATATATGCGAAAGAAGAATCAATAGAGAGAGGAGAAAGAGGAACAAAATAATTAAGTTGACAGCATTAAGAAAGTCAAAAAATAGTAAACTAATGAAACGGTTACTTAATAATTAAGAGATGCAAAGAAAAAAGAATTATTATAAGTTATTTGGAGAAATCCAACATTATCAAATTTGAAGAATTAGGAATTCTATTAAGGCAAAATAAAGATTTTTGAAAATTAAGAGTTTGGCACTTTCAATACAAACAAGTCAAGTATTTATTATTATTTTATAATTTAGTGTATTTGGAGAGAATGGCAATACTCATTTAAACCTTTAAAGAATTGCAATAATTACCTAATTTTTCAAAAAGAATTGTTGAAAAAGGATTCAATATAGAATAGGTTAATTATGCAGTAAGAAAATATGAAACCAAGGCTCTTTTATAGATAGAAGAAAAGTTGATGTAAAGACCGAATCCATCATCTTCATAATAATAAGATTACAACCCTCTAGCTCCAAATAAAAATAAAATAGTTGCTATTCAGCCAGTTAATTAGAAAAATGCTTAACCTGTTGTTAAATAAGTGTAATCTAATTAAACACAATCTAAATTAACTAAGGAAGATGTTCTTAATTAAATTTTGAATGATTCATATCCTAACAATAAATTATAATAATAGCAACTATAGTAATAATAATAAATCTAATCTCAATCCAAATCATTGTAGTTATAATAACAATAGCCTTAAACATTTTATAAATAATAATAATTATAGCCTTAAATTATATAATTGTAATAAAAATCATTATAATAATAATAGTAGCCACCATAATAGTAACAATAATTATAATCATCTATTTTTGATAATACTTATTCTGATTAGATCAAATAAACCTTTCAATATCAATCACAATAATCACTCTAATCATCATAATCATAACTTTAATAATAATCCTCGAAATCGTTGCTTTCTCCAAGCAGATCTATAAGTAAAGGAGTTAATGAATCCATTTCGTCTGATTTACCAGAATTGGAAGTTTTGAAAATGGAAAATCCAAATAAACCCATTTTGTATAATCCAGATGATGATGAACCAGACTAAAAAGTAATTGTATAAAAAATTGAAGTATATCAATTGATTATTTTAGGTGACTCCACTTAACTTTGGAGATAAAATCTTAAAAATAGGAAAGAGATATAGATTTAATATAAAAGATTAATAAGTATCTTGTGAATTTTACACTAATTCTTTGGATAATAAATTGAAAGAATTTCCTAAGTTTTCCAGTGAATTTAAACATTAAAAATTTTAACAATAAGATACAACATTACAATAGATGGAAAGATTAGCGAATAAAAACATGTAAATAATTTTAGCAGGATGGGTGGTTCCAGAAAAATACACTGAGTTTGGTGATATTCTAAAGTTTAGTGAAATGTTAAGAAAAGATTAATCTTTCATATCATTTCCTTTAAGTGATTCATTTTATACTGTTGTATATTTAATGCATTACGATTAATTGTAAAACTCATAATTATTTGCAAATTTCAAATTGACAGAATTTGTATCTGAATCACATTACTTAAAAAGAGACTTAGGAATCATTAAATTTTGGGGGAATTTGATCCCTAAATTATGCTTTGTAATAACTATAAAATAATAAACTGCAGCAATGATGTTGAGTAGTTTTAATCCTTTGCAGTACGATACAGCAAAGAATGTATTTAAGGTATTGGTTTTTCAATAATTATTAGTCTAAAGAGTTTTGCAAATGGGTTGAAGGTAAAATAAGTGAAGAGAAAGCAAGTAAGAAATTATAACAATCACAATAATTATTGTAATAGCAATAATAATAATAATAACAATAGCAACAGTAATAATAATAGCAATAATAATAATAATAAAAGTAATAATCGTAGTAATAATAATCATAATAGCAATAATAAATATAAACAGAATTAGAACCTGTGACTTCTGAAGAGGAAGACAATAATCAAATTAATAGTTAAAATGGTTAAAGCCATTTATTTGGTAATCCAAATTCCGAGGTAAGGGATAAGTTTATAAAAGTAGGAAAATGGATATGAATAATTGCTTGCGTTGTTACAATCAGATAAACAAATTATGGGGGAGCTATTTAAAAATAACAATATAGGATGAATTTGAATATTTTATAGAAAAATGAGATTATAATTAATTCGTTTTTAATATCAATGTGTGTCGGTGACATATTAGGAATGTGCCTTGGTCCAATAGCAACGTGCACCAAATATCTATGTGGTGCTCTAGGACTGGGATTGGTATTTACAGCAGGGGCAGTTGGAATAGATTTGACGGCAGATTGGCCAATTATATTAATAATTCTTGCATCAATATTAGCATTAATATGGTGTATAATGGCATACTTTGGGGGATTATAAGAAAGAGAGGATGAACCTTAACATTTAGCAAAATAATTTGAATTGATATGTGAAACTTAAGAAATAGTGAGACAATATGAAGTATTCAATTAAATAATAATAGGTAAGGCATAACTACGCTAGTGAATTGGCTGATGGGTGCATTCAGATATCAAATACAATAATAGGAATGTTCTTTACATAATTGATATACGCACTAATCTTATTGATTTTGTTTCTGTTGGCAACTGTATCAATATGAAAATATTTATGTAGATCTGGTTCATTCCAGTTGGAACTAAAGCAGGATTCATAGTAGGTTTATTTTTTGGATTTGTATCAATAACAATAATTGCTTGGACAGCATACACATTTGCAGGTCGATCTATATGTAAGGTGATAACAACTGCAATTTAAAATAAATGGGAGCTATATGATTTCATGTATACTGTAGGATTTGGTGTGGTTCTGATGTGCATAGCATCCATCTATTTCATTTTCTTAATATTATTCTTTTTATTTAGAAGTTTGTAAGGATTAAGCAATGATAACAAACCACAAGATAAATTACAGTTGATGGGTGTTTGCTGCTGTGGCTATGCTTTGGGAATAATAGTTTGCGCATTTATATATAGAGAATCAACCAGCATTTTGGGTAGAAGTATATTTAATGCCATTGATGGATTGGTGAAATGCGATAGAAACCTAAGTTTCAATAACCCCTATATTTCATCACCCACTAAATTATTATATGTGATTTCAAATATAATCAGTACATAAGTAGTAAATTTGTTGGACTCAGCTATATGCATAGCAGTATTAACAGTTGGAGGATTTTTAATATTCTCTAATTCTGAAGAAGTAGCGAAAGAAAATATTACTTGGAAATCATTGTTGGCTCCAACATTGTACTTTTGTGTAAATGTCTTTTGTGCAGTGATAGTATAGACATTGAAGAGTATGATTTGGGATAATGAAGTAGTGAGATTCACTAAATTGAACATCAGGCAATAAGTGTTGATTACTCATTTAATGACATTATTAATCTTCTTTTTCATGCCTATGGTTACAATCTTAAAGTAGTTTTCTTTAAAAGGAGTTGAAGCACCTGCAACATTGGCTAAGGAAGACATTACAATTAGAAAGATCACTTATTGTTGTATTTTGGGTCAATTAAGCAATTTAGTATTATTAACAATAGGAGAATGGATGACATCGCATGGTTGCCAACCAGTTAGAAATTTGGTACATATTTTAATTTATTAAGAGGCATTATCATCATCTGAAAGAATATTAACACAATCATACAATTATGCAACATTTCTTAGTGCTTCTGGTCAAATAATTATTGTATTAACCTTAGGAATAATAGCAACAGCTGCACACGCATTAGCTGGATACGCAGGCATTTTAGCAGCTGCTGCTGGGTTCTTAATCAATGTATTGATAATAGTTCCTCTTTATTACATTGGATCTATCTCTTAAGATGGTGCTAAACTATGTGTTGCATCTCATGTTACCTAAGTCGTATCTGAGAGATTTACCAAAATGGCTTGGGCAGCTAGAAATTATATGATCTACCTAAAAGTCACAAATGCTGGTTCAGCCATTTTATTAGCATTAACCTTCCTTGGAGGAGCACTTTATCTATTTAAAGTCGACAATAATCCATTGATAGATTTTAATGGTATTTTTGGAATTCTCTTTGGAATTGGATTGGCATTCCTTGTCAAGGGTATGACTGTTGGTTCTGTGATATCAATATCTAGAATATTTGATCTTAATATTTATGAGAGTGGAATTGCTGCAGAAATAGCAAAGAGAAATACTATCACATTAAATAGATATTTTGATAGTAAACATTTACTGGCAATCATTTGGGTCTTCATCATTACAATTACTGACACAATACTATTATTTATTTTTGCATATTTCTTTGGCAAAAGAGGAACGCCAGGATTTCTTTTAGGACATACAATTATTATACTATTTTTGATGTGTTATTCAATTATTAACGGAACTGTTATGAAATAAAGCCGTTATTACAATGAAGGTATACTATCAATCACTAATTTCAAGTTGATGATAAATTATCAAAAAGAGGAAAAATTTATTAATCCTGTGTTTAAGGAGATATGCTAGCTACTGTTGTTGAAGAAAGCACAGCAATTCCTCTTATTGTTTACTTATTATATAACACCATTCTTGTTACGTGTGCCTATCCATTCTTTGGAGGTGAAGGGTATATATATTTATTATATTATTTAGAGATTTGTTTGTGGAAAAAGCAACAGAAACTAAGTTTTTCTGAAAAATAATAAATAGAAGAAAATCAAAATCATTATTATTAATTAATTCTTTTTATCAAGCCTAAGATTTCTATTAACATTTTTTGCTAAATCACTCATCTCTTCCTTATTTCTATCTATTAATTTTGTTAATTTTTGCATTTAAATTATTTAGTTTTTTTAATTATTCTACTATTCTGTCATAATTAGCCACTCCTTCATCTCTACTCAAATCTACTTTGGTCATTTAATTGAAACACTTTATTGTTAGAATCAATTCTTTACGTCTTTATATATATGAATGATTTATAAGAAAACATCATTCCTGACTTTATAGGCGATAAATCTTTAGACTCTATTAAAAGTTTTCGCTTCTCAAATAATTAAGGCAGATATTAAATTGGTATTGTTTTATTATTAAAAATGAGAATACAATGTTAATGCCGCAATTTCAAATTTCTATTCATTAAATTTAAATATTATTATTGTTAAGAACTCTATTTATTTTATCGTTAATTTATGAATAACGATTTATGCCTCTTGATTAGACAAGTCAGAATGCCGATGAGAATACAAATCCCTAAGCAGAAGAAATAACCTGTATTTCACAAAAAAAGCCTACACTATCCCAGACAAAATTTACTCTGATAAAGAAATCATGGAATTGTATTTTTGCTAAGCTAATTTAGATATTATAAAAAATTTATTAAGGTCGATATTGATGATTCCATTGCTCTAGAAATAATACAAACAGATGACTTTATTAATTGTAATATCAATATCAAATTAGGGACGTTAAATACAAAATGATGACGATTTAATCTTTAGAAGAAATTAATTAGATTATCATTAATAAACTATGGGATGATTTCTAATTGCTATCCTTAGAATGCAAAATGAAATAAATCAGGCAAAAGATGAATGATACATTAAATAATTTTACAAGTAATTGTTAGATTCTATAATAAAAACTGAAGTAATTATGAATTATTTTACATTTTACATATGAAATATTTATTCTAAATGAAAACTCTAATTTTAGCAATCATATTTTATTTTAAAACAACGTTGTAAATATCAATACATAGGAAGATCTTCATTAAAAAAAGTCTCATTTTATTAATACATCCATTATATTTCTGACCTTGAAATGCTATTAATTACAGTATACTTTTACATTTCTGTTCTGATTATATGATTTCCACTTTAGGTTTCTCACTAATTCTTGTAATATCCATTTTAGAGCTATTTCATAAATAAACAATTTATAATATTTCTTACTCAAAGTTAATGTTCACATTATCAACTTCCATTTTGACAAATACTCTCTAATCCTCATTATAACTAAGATTTAATCTTAATCCATAGTTAAATCCAATTCTTTTTCTAAATTATTGTTTAATAACTTTTATTAATTCAGCTCTGATATTATTTCTTCTATTTGAGATTTTTCCTTAGAAGCTCAACATATTCTCATTAGATTTTATCATTTGATGGTAAGCTAATAATCAATAATTAAATTCCATTTTCCATATTGCTACTTTAAAAAAAAGCAAAATGGAGTCAACTCTTTATACATAATGTTAATTCCATTTTTTTCATATTTTATCAAACTTATTCTGATTTATGAAAGGGGGAAGTGATAGTAAAAACTGATTATAAGAGAAGAAATTCTCAGATCTTTAACTTTTATGATAGAATTATTATATAGCATAATAAATTGGTGTGATTTTGTGTTCTAATCAATAGAAGATGGGACTAAATTTTTGAAATAATTTGGTTGAATTATAAAGATGGATAATTATTAAACTCTACCGTTCCAAAATACACTTCCTATTATTCAAAATTCTCTTAAATTGTCACCATTTCAAAGAATAATTAAGATAAGCTGAAGAGCCATCAAATAAGAATCGAAATTGATATTTGCTAAGTCATTTAGTATGTTTTTCTTAATTCTTTTTCTTTGTTAAAAAAATATTAACACCAGTCTTGCAGTGGTTAATGATATAAGAAAAATTCTTCATTGATGATAATTTCTTTTCTGAAAGACCATTATTGACTATCCATTATTTTATCATTTTTAAATTCATTAAAAATATAAAAAAATGTTACAAAAAGCACTTAAAGCTTTTTCAAGAGTTTCAGCCAAAATTGATTACACCAAGGACTACTATAAAATATTAAAGCTTCCTCCTTAGGCTGACCAATCCTAAATTCGAATCCATTACTATCAATTAGCGAAGAAGTACCATCCAGATTCATAAACACCAAACAGTGAAAAATATTAAAATGTATAAGAGGCATTCAGAGTAATATATTCAAAATTTTATATCAATAGATTTTATCTGATTTAGAATATAGGCAAAAATACGACTAAAAACGAGTAGTCAATTCAGATACAGCAAGGTAAACTGATTAAAAAGAGAAAAATGATAATAATACACATGTAGGATATTTTGACTAGATGAGCTAATAATAATTTGAGAAGAAAGATGATGACATATGGAAATTAAAGATTACTGTTAAATAAGGATAAATTCAACATAATTACTATTTTAGTGAAACAGAATTAAAGGAAAAATCAATTAACTGCTCAGAGTTTGAGAAAGTCACTTCTGATTTAATTACTAATCTCAAATTGAATCAAGCATCAATTGAAGAATATAAAAATTCATCCTTCTCTTCAACCTCCGTTTTGAAAAAAGTGGCTGAAATAGCATTTTTAATAATGGCAATCTTTGTTTCAAAAAAGAAATGAGGTATATATTACACATTAGAGTACATATATTTACTTACTTATGACTATTCTACTTCATATAGAAGTATATTATTGTTTTCAATTTTGATTTTTCATTAAATTTAAAGACAATTCTTATTCATATTTTTGAAATACACTCTTACCGAAAATAAATCTATAAAATTTTCTTAATTTCAAGCTCATCACACATTACATTAACAATAGATTACCCTTACAATCAAATTGTGATGGAAAATAATTTGAAAATTTGATTTTTGTTTGGTCTTTATAAAATTGGAGGTTTGCCAATAAGGAATCACTAAATTATTTAATCAAAATTCTGGTATTTTGCAATAAAAGGTAACTATTCTAATTGATGAAAAATAGGGCTTAAGTTATGTATAATTAAACACAATAATAAAAAAATGATATCATAAATTTGAAATTCCTCCTTATCTGTTAAATAATGCATATTGATTCGATGGAATTTATAGAATAAATATGAAAGATATATGATTAATTTCATTAATATATATAAATGAAATTTAATAAATTAAAATTATATTTTTAGGAATAATGATTTTAGAAGGATATGAATAAGAAATTTCTCAATGGATTTAATTTTTTTTATATACTTTTCAATTCAATTCGAAATGGATATATGATTAAATTTAATAATCTATTATGGATTGAATTACTTAAGATATTTCATAGCCTAAATATAATTAATATTACATTAATATATAAATATAAAGATTTATTAATGTTGATTAGGTTAAACAAAAGTTAGTATGATTACTTGTTATTATTTGAAATTTGATTTTAATCACAGATTTTTCTGAATAGAATTCAAATTTATAAAAAATATCATGTCTTGCTATTCTCGACTTTAAACAACAAGATTATTATAATTTTTTGAATATTCATTTACAACATGTATTACTATACTATATTTCTATAATAAAACTCAATGTTTTAAATCATCTCATTGTTAAAAGAATTACTTTGCGAAGTAAATATCTATGTTACAGTTAGTATAGATCTTCTAATATATTAAAGGAAATATAAAAAATATAAGGACCACCAAGAACAATATAATAAATTTGTAATTTTATTAAGTTTGTGGTAAAAAAAGATTATTCAAAACTAATAAAATAGTATATAACAGTATATAATTCAACCAATATAATGATACTTTCTACTAAATTTCAAAAGCCTAGAATTACTTTAAGAAAATCTCAAATTATATCATATGTTAGTATGTTGAATACAATAAGTAAATTTGAAATATCTCGAAAATCTTCTCAAAGACAAGCATAAATTAATAATTCAAATGAAAATAGTTAATGTGAATATATTTCTAATTTGGATGCTTGCCTATCTAACTTGTGTTAAAGGTTAATGTAATGAAATAACAGATCAAAGGTAGTGTAATGAAAATGAACAATGCGAATGGGATTATTGGTCACCTTCAAAATGTCAAAACATTTGCAATCAATTGAAGAATCAAAATGAATGCAACTTTGCAGCAAACTGTAAGTGGGTAGCAAGTTCATCCTCATGTTTCATCAGAAAATGCACAGAAGAATTGTAATAGGATAGATGTTGTCAAATAGTATTTACTACAATAAATTAGGTTGCTTGTTCTTGGAGAAATAACTAATGTTGGGACTCATCATGTGTTACATTGTAGGCTAGCGAGGCTGGTAAATGTGCCAATTCATACTGCATTTGGGATCAGAAAAGAAAGCTTTGCTATGATAAAAAATGCTCAGACTATTCTAATTAATATGATTGTGATCAAATATCATTTTGTAGTTGGTTTAAATACAAATGCATAGACGATGGTAATAACAAGATTGATTATCAAAATGGTGAAGAATAATGTTGATCTAAAATCTAATTATTGTTATAAAAGAGGTTGAATATGTTTTTGATTTTACATATATTTCTCTATCCAACCAATCCAATTTTAATTTTCAATAATTATTAATTTTTGTGTAATTATTTCTGCCTATTATTAATCATATTCTCAAAGTTAAGATTATTTCTTTTGGGTTTTTATCAAACGTCCTGATTAATCAAAGCATATTTCAATGTATTCTAATGAGAATGAGAGTGTAATTAATAATAATGGTTATTCTTGAATAATTATTAATCAATTTATTTGTATATTCTGTATACTTCATTTGTTGAATTTATTTCCTAAGGCAAATTCAATATTTCATTCAAAACAAATCGAGCATTTTGATTGGAAACAGAAATCTTTGTTCAATAAATTAAATTTAATCATATTTTTTCTTCATTCTATTCTACAAAATAAAGTGTTTCTTTAAAGATAGAATTATATTTTATTAAATTCAACATAGTTTTTCAAAACAGATAATTCAAACTTTGAGAATTACAATTTATTAATTTAAACAGTAGTTCCAATGAACCAATAAAGCCATTATTCTAGTTTGTAACTAGGATACAAATATGAAAGTGTTAGAGGAATAATAGTAATGTTAGAAACATCAGTTAACATAAATATTGGAAAATTAAAATAAAATCGCAATATTAATACTCTTTGGTTTGTTTCCTCTGAATAAAGAGCTTTTTAGAATTAATATACGATAATTGAGGATTGAAATATTAAATTATAATTCTATTCGAATGATGAAGGGTAATTGTGACAAGATAATTTATTGGAATGTCAATTTAATTATTTTTGGACTTACTTACAATTATATTTTGGGTTCTTTTCCAGAATAATACAATATAGGTTAGATATGAGTCAATATAATCATTTATTAGAAAATTAGACTCTTTAGCTATTTCATGAAATAGTGTAGAATTAAGGATCTTTTCAATATAAATTGCAATTCAAGTAAATGATCGGATGAAATGAATGGATTAGACTTCATTTATAATTAAATTTATGTATTCCAGGCTTATTCTTATTGGAGCTAAAAAAAACTCAAATTACTTAATTGAAAATAGAATTAAAATGTTATCCTAGATTCTCCTAAAAATGGTCTTATGATAAGATTTAAACACTTTAATATACGAAGCATAAGATTTATAAAGTGTAGTGTGCTTATAATTAGAATAGTTTATCGCATTCTAAATGAAAATATTAATAATTGTTTTGTTTTAGATTTATAAATGTACCATAAGGAAACCAATAAGGATCTTTAAATGTAATCTGCATGGTAAAACTCCAAACTATAATTATCATGAATCACATAACTTTCACGACAATTATATCTGGTAAACACAAAAATGATGTATACTGATTAATTAAAGAAAAAATTAATTTCCTTTATTATTGTATAAAGCATTTTTAAATGATATAAATTAAAATATATGATCATTTATTTAAAGGAATGCATTGTATTTCTGATTCTTAGTTTCCATGCCACTGCAAACTGGAGGTTAATGGATTATAGTTTTACAGATACTGTTATTGTAGATAATAACTGGAAGATGTTTAAAGATTACTCAATTGGTTGGCAAATTTCATTCAATACAAACATTTGCACTTAAAATCCATAAACATATGTCTCGTTAAAGAGAAATTAGTAATTCATAAAAAAGTCATTCAATTATAAGGGTTTTGCAGTTTAAGTAGTTTTTGATGTCTTTTTTATTCAAGAGGATAATTCAAATTCTTATTTTGAGTTAAATACTCAACTTCATCTTCTACCATAACAATTTTTAGTAGAGATTATAAGAAATTTGATTTGGAACAAAATAGTTAAATCATTTGTGATCCTACTTTTGACGAATTTGAATTTTTTACAATAGCAAGTACAATTTCTAATACCAACACTGAAAACTAATTTCTAATAAGTGTTAACTTCAATCCTGATTCAGTGTCCGTGGAAATAGGAATTAGAAACATGTTAATTTATGTAAATCCTTGTCATCCAACTTGCTTAAGTTGTTATGGTCCTTTAGAAACAAATTGTTTAACGTGTTTCGATGGTTAAGGGTTATCAGGCGGGAAATGCTAATGTGTTTCTGAATAATAATTTGCTGAAACTTTTATAGGTTGTCGTTAGGAATGTGATAGAGATTATTCGATTGCTCGGTATGATAAAATTTGTGTGTAAGACTACAGAATTAAATCATATTTAACATTATTTGAAAATGGTGTCATCCTTGTATCAAATAATAATAGGTATTCTCCTTTTATTTTTAAAACAGACATATTTCATCCTAAGAACACTGATTTAATTTATAAAAGGTTGCCTTGCAATAGATTTTATTGGTAAATTGTAATTTAATGAAGGGATGTTTTACTAAATGAATTTAGAAAATTCAGTAAAATTTCTACGAATTCGCCTTACATTTTCTTTATCTAATTTTCAAGATTCAAGTAAAATTGAAATCTTAATTGATAATCAACTTTAATCACGCATCATAAAAACTGCAACCAATTTTTAATATGTCAATTTGAATACAATATTTCAAGATAGTAGCATTTGTGGGAGTAGTGCTACTTTGTTAAGAATAGAGATGATTTTTAAAGTCTTTAATTCTCATCCAACAATTAAGATTTAAGGATAACTTTAACAAGCAAGTGAGTTTTGGGGATTTAAAAATGTCACAATTGACACAGGACTTTGTTAACAGAATTGCAAGATTTGTTAAACCTTTTCTAAATGCGCATAATGTGAAACAGGCTATTAATTATATAGAAACTAATGTATTGATAAATGTCCTATTCATTCAGATAATTGTGTTGATTATGAGGATAGGATTCCATGTAAATTAATGTTATATAATTTTTAGATTCTAGATATTTAGCCAAAGGATTTTATAATTTAAACATGACTCTCGAAGAGATCGAATCTTTTTATGATACATTTCCTGATCCAACCCATAATATTGCAACCACATAAAAATTTTCATTTTTGAACAATAAAATAGTATTAGGAGGTTTGTTGGTATGGAATAATGGATAATATACAAAGGAATGGTCTATTTCACAACCTCATCATGGAGTGTAAATTTATTTTAATTTAACTTATGGAGACAATTATTCTGGATTCTTTTATTATAAGGTAGGGACTACTAGCAGTACGTAAAAAGGACCGTTTATTAATCTTGGTGGAGGATCAAATCTAATCGGTCAAGTTACTTCTGAAAGCACCCGTTACTTTAATATTAATTTGAACGATTTTTCTTATGACAGATTATACATTCAACTTTTATGTCAAACCATTGCTCCAAATATTAATATGGGTTTTTGTGCCATATCAGATTATTTTATTGTTGTCAATTATGTAATATTTAATCATATTGTTTTATACTAGTGCCCTCCTTTTTGTTAAACTTGCACAAGTTCAAGTGGATGTACCTAATGGCAGGCAGGTTATAGTGGTTCTAATTGTTAAAGTAATTAATATATCAATTTTGATCAATAAACAGAAACCTATAGTTGCAAAGATTGCGATGAAGTTTGTAGAACATGTTTAAGTTCAGAAGACTGTTAATAATGCATTAGCGATGAATTTCAGTTAATTAATGGAATTTGTTTGTGTAAACCCATTCAGATTTAGATATGGACGACATGTTTATGATGTAGTAGGTATTGTGAAAACTGTGTTGGTATTACATAATACGATTGTGTTTCATGTATTGAGGAATTTCACAG
>NW_001799041.1:7088-138786 GCF_000165425.1 Paramecium tetraurelia
GAAAATACCACTGAGACATTTCGCCACAAGCGTGGTCGAGTCCCGTCTAAGTGATTAATGAACTTCAACAGAAGGTGGAAACTGAGGTGCCACAACTTTAAGGTCAATTAAGTGAAGCTTAGGAGAAATTGAAAGATGCACAAAAGGATGCAGAATTGTGGAATAAAAAGTATCATGAATTGCTAGAGAGCAAATAAACTTAAGTTCAGAACATTCTTGCTCCAGAAGAGATTGAAAAATTAAGCTCTGAAGAAGCCAAGAACGCTCTAACATAATTGAACAAGTAATATTCAGATAAAGCTCAAGAGAATAAAGAATTAGAGATGGTTGTTTAACACCTTCGATAAGATTTGGATTCTTCACAAGAGAAAGTATAACAGCAAGCTAAAGAAGCACAATAAGAAAAATCTGTACTTGAGTAATAAACTTAACTCCTTAATAACTAACTCAAAGATTTAGTGGCCAAGGAGGAAGTTCAAAGACAAGAAATCTTGGATTTGAAAAATAAATTGGATTAAGAGAATGCTGACTTTTGGAAGAAGTAATATTAGTAATTGTCAGAAAAGCAACCTGAAATTAGTTCAACATAGGCAGGAGATTTACAAGAACAACAAGTATCTTAACAAGAAAGAGAAGTAAAACCTAAGGAAATTTTGAATGAAGAAGTTGAATTACTTAAAATTAAATTAGAGAAATTAAATGATATGTAAAAAGAAAATGAAGAATTGGAAGCATAACAGATATTAATTTAAGATGAATTACTCAAAACTAAGTAACAGTTAAATGAATAAATTGCAATAATAAATCTAAAAGCCTTAAGGTAATGATCAACAGATTCAATTCTAAACAGATCCTGAAAAAGTCTTATAAATCAGCTCACTCTAGGCAGAATGTGTGAATCTTAAGAAACAAATATAGGATGTTGAATAGTAGAGAAAGGATGATCTAAAATCTTTTGAGAAAATGCTTGGAGAAGGAGTCAATGAAACTTAAGTTATTGGTTTGACTTCTGATAAATAGTAACTCTAATCTGATTTAAGACAATTACAAAATAAATGTGATCAATTGTAGTAAGAACAAATCGCATTGTAGAATTAATTACTTTAGAAGAACAAATAAATTGTGGATTTACAAGATGAAACCAAACAAAGCGAGAAGGAAGAACAAATTCGAGGAAAGGATAACGAAATTAAACTCTTGGAACAACAAGTACAAACAGCTAAAGATCAATATTAGGAGCTTTTAGACTTATAATAATAGAACTTAACTCCTGGAGGATAAAAGGAGAAGATATTACAATAAACCAAAGAAATACATGATTAAGAAGAAGTGATTAATGAACTTCAACAGAAGGTGGAAACTGAGGTGCCACAACTTTAAGGTCAATTAAGTGAAGCTTAGGAGAAATTGAAAGATGCACAAAAGGATGCAGAATTGTGGAATAAAAAGTATCATGAATTGCTAGAGAGCAAATAAACTTAAGTTCAGAACATTCTTGCTCCAGAAGAGATTGAAAAATTAAGCTCTGAAGAAGCCAAGAACGCTCTAACATAATTGAACAAGTAATATTCAGATAAAGCTCAAGAGAATAAAGAATTAGAGATGGTTGTTTAACACCTTCGATAAGATTTGGATTCTTCACAAGAGAAAGTATAACAGCAAGCTAAAGAAGCACAATAAGAAAAATCTGTACTTGAGTAATAAACTTAACTCCTTAATAACTAACTCAAAGATTTAGTGGCCAAGGAGGAAGTTCAAAGACAAGAAATCTTGGATTTGAAAAATAAATTGGATTAAGAGAATGCTGACTTTTGGAAGAAGTAATATTAGTAATTGTCAGAAAAGCAACCTGAAATTAGTTCAACATAGGCAGGAGATTTACAAGAACAACAAGTATCTTAACAAGAAAGAGAAGTAAAACCTAAGGAAAATTTTGAATGAAGAAGTTGAATTACTTAAAATTAAATTAAGAGAAATTAAATTGATATGTAAAAAGAAAATGAAGAATTGAAAGCATAACAGATATTAATTTAAGATGAATTACTCAAAACTAAGTAACAGTTAAAATGAATAATTGCAATAATAAATCTAAAAGCCTTAAGGTAATGATCAACAGATTCAATTCTAAACAGATCCTGAAAAAGTCTTATAAATCAGCTCACTCTAGGCAGAATGTGTGAATCTTAAGAAACAAATATAGGATGTTGAATAGTAGAGAAAGGATGATCTAAAATCTTTTGAGAAAATGCTTGGAGAAGGAGTCAATGAAACTTAAGTTATTGGTTTGACTTCTGATAAATAGTAACTCTAATCTGATTTAAGACAATTACAAAATAAATGTGATCAATTGTAGTAAGAACAAATCGCATTGTAGAATTAATTACTTTAGAAGAACAAATAAATTGTGGATTTACAAGATGAAACCAAACAAAGCGAGAAGGAAGAACAAATTCGAGGAAAGGATAACGAAATTAAACTCTTGGAACAACAAGTACAAACAGCTAAAGATCAATATTAGGAGCTTTTAGAACTTATAATAATAGAACTTAACTCCTGGAGGATAAAAGGAGAAGATATTACAATAAACCAAAGAAATACATGATTAAGAAGAAGTGATTAATGAACTTCAACAGAAGGTGGAAACTGAGGTGCCACAACTTTAAGGTCAATTAAGTGAAGCTTAGGAGAAATTGAAAGATGCACAAAAGGATGCAGAATTGTGGAATAAAAAGTATCATGAATTGCTAGAGAGCAAATAAACTTAAGTTCAGAACATTCTTGCCTCCAGAAGAGATTGAAAAATTAAGCTCTGAAGAAGCCAAGAACGCTCTAACATAATTGAACAAGTAATATTCAGATAAAGCTCAAGAGAATAAAGAATTAGAGATGGTTGTTTAACACCTTCGATAAGATTTGGATTCTTCACAAGAGAAAGTATAACAGCAAGCTAAAGAAGCACAATAAGAAAAATCTGTACTTGAGTAATAAACTTAACTCCTTAATAACTAACTCAAAGATTTAGTGGCCAAGGAGGAAGTTCAAAGACAAGAAATCTTGGATTTGAAAAATAAATTGGATTAAGAGAATGCTGACTTTTGGAAGAAGTAATATTAGTAATTGTCAGAAAAGCAACCTGAAATTAGTTCAACATAGGCAGGAGATTTACAAGAACAACAAGTATCTTAACAAGAAAGAGAAGTAAAACCTAAGGAAATTTTGAATGAAGAAGTTGAATTACTTAAAATTAAATTAGAGAAATTAAATGATATGTAAAAAGAAAATGAAGAATTGAAAGCATAACAGATATTAATTTAAGATGAATTACTCAAAACTAAGTAACAGTTAAAATGAATAATTGCAATAATAAATCTAAGAGCCTTAAGGTAATGATCAACAGATTCAATTCTAAACAGATCCTGAAAAAGTCTTATAAATCAGCTCACTCTAGGCAGAATGTGTGAATCTTAAGAAACAAATATAGGATGTTGAATAGTAGAGAAAGGATGATCTAAAATCTTTTGAGAAAATGCTTGGAGAAGGAGTCAATGAAACTTAAGTTATTGGTTTGACTTCTGATAAATAGTAACTCTAATCTGATTTAAGACAATTACAAAATAAATGTGATCAATTGTAGTAAGAGCAAATCGCATTGTAGAATTAATTACTTTAGAAGAACAAATAAATTGTGGATTTACAAGATGAAACCAAACAAAGCGAGAGGGAAGCACAAATTCGAGGAAAGGATATCGAAATTAAACTCTTGGAACAACAAGTACAAACAGCTAAAGATCAATATTAGGAGCTTTTAGAACTTATAATAATAGAACTTAACTCCTGGAGGATAAAAGGAGAAGATATTACAATAAACCAAAGAAATACATGATTAAGAAGAAGTGATTAATGAACTTCAACAGAAGGTGGAAACTGAGGTGCCACAACTTTTAAGGGTCAATTAAGTGAAGGCTTAGGAGAAATTGAAAAGATGCACAAAAGGATGCAGAATTGTGGAATAAAAAAAGTATCATGAATTGCTAGAGAGCAAATAAACTTAAGTTCAGAACATTCTTGCTCCAGAAGAGATTGAAAAATTAAGCTCTGAAGAAGCCAAGAACGCTCTAACATAATTGAACAAGTAATATTCAGATAAAGCTCAAGAGAATAAAGAATTAGAGATGGTTGTTTAACACCTTCGATAAGATTTGGATTCTTCACAAGAGAAAGTATAACAGCAAGCTAAAGAAGCACAATAAGAAAAATCTGTACTTGAGTAATAAACTTAACTCCTTAATAACTAACTCAAAGATTTAGTGGCCAAGGAGGAAGTTCAAAGACAAGAAATCTTGGATTTGAAAAATAAATTGGATTAAGAGAATGCTGACTTTTGGAAGAAGTAATATTAGTAATTGTCAGAAAAGCAACCTGAAATTAGTTCAACATAGGCAGGAGATTTACAAGAACAACAAGTATCTTAACAAGAAAGAGAAGTAAAACCTAAGGAAATTTTGAATGAAGAAGTTGAATTACTTAAAATTAAATTAGAGAAATTAAATGATATGTAAAAAGAAAATGAAGAATTGAAAGCATAACAGATATTAATTTAAGATGAATTACTCAAAACTAAGTAACAGTTAAATGAATAATTGCAATAATAAATCTAAAAGCCTTAAGGTAATGATCAACAGATTCAATTCTAAACAGATCCTGAAAAAGTCTTATAAATCAGCTCACTCTAGGCAGAATGTGTGAATCTTAAGAAACAAATATAGGATGTTGAATAGTAGAGAAAGGATGATCTAAAATCTTTTGAGAAAATGCTTGGAGAAGGAGTCAATGAAACTTAAGTTATTGGTTCTGATCTTCGTGATAAATAGTAACTCTAATCTGATTTAAGACAATTACAAAATAAATGTGATCAATTGTAGTAAGAACAAATCGCATTGTAGAATTAATTACTTTAGAAGAACAAATAAATTGTGGATTTACAAGATGAAACCAAACAAAGCGAGAAGGAAGAACAAATTCGAGGAAAGGATAACGAAATTAAACTCTTGGAACAACAAGTACAAACAGCTAAAGATCAATATTAGGAGCTTTTAGACTTATAATAATAGAACTTAACTCCTGGAGGATAAAAGGAGAAGATATTACAATAAACCAAAGAAATACATGATTAAGAAGAAGTGATTAATGAACTTCAACAGAAGGTGGAAACTGAGGTGCCACAACTTTAAGGTCAATTAAGTGAAGCTTAGGAGAAATTGAAAGATGCACAAAAGGATGCAGAATTGTGGAATAAAAAGTATCATGAATTGCTAGAGAGCAAATAAACTTAAGTTCAGAACATTCTTGCTCCAGAAGAGATTGAAAAATTAAGCTCTGAAGAAGCCAAGAACGCTCTAACATAATTGAACAAGTAATATTCAGATAAAGCTCAAGAGAATAAAGAATTAGAGATGGTTGTTTAACACCTTCGATAAGATTTGGATTCTTCACAAGAGAAAGTATAACAGCAAGCTAAAGAAGCACAATAAGAAAAATCTGTACTTGAGTAATAAACTTAACTCCTTAATAACTAACTCAAAGATTTAGTGGCCAAGGAGGAAGTTCAAAGACAAGAAATCTTGGATTTGAAAAATAAATTGGATTAAGAGAATGCTGACTTTTGGAAGAAGTAATATTAGTAATTGTCAGAAAAGCAACCCTGAAATTAGTTCAACATAGGCAGGAGATTTACAAGAACAACAAGTATCTTAACCAAGAAAGAGAAGTAAAACCTAAGGAAATTTTTGAATGAAGAAGTTGAATTACTTAAAATTAAATTAAGAGAAATTAAATGATATGTAAAAAGAAAATGAAGAATTGAAAGCATAACAGATATTAATTTAAGATGAATTACTCAAAACTAAGTAACAGTTAAATGAATAATTGCAATAATAAATCTAAAAGCCTTAAGGTAATGATCAACAGATTCAATTCTAAACAGATCCTGAAAAAGTCTTATAAATCAGCTCACTCTAGGCAGAATGTGTGAATCTTAAGAAACAAATATAGGATGTTGAATAGTAGAGAAAGGATGATCTAAAATCTTTTGAGAAAATGCTTGGAGAAGGAGTCAATGAAACTTAAGTTATTTGGTTATTGGCTTACTCATGGAATAGTAACTCTAATCTGATTTAAGACAATTACAAAATAAATTGTGATCAATTGTAGTAAGAACAAATCGCATTGTAGAATTAATTACTTTAGAAGAACAAATAAATTGTGGATTTACAAGATGAAACCAAACAAAGCGAGAAGGAAGAACAAATTCGAGGAAAGGATAACGAAATTAAACTCTTGGAACAACAAGTACAAACAGCTAAAGATCAATATTAGGAGCTTTTAGACTTATAATAATAGAACTTAACTCCTGGAGGATAAAAGGAGAAGATATTACAATAAACCAAAGAAATACATGATTAAGAAGAAGTGATTAATGAACTTCAACAGAAGGTGGAAACTGAGGTGCCACAACTTTAAGGTCAATTAAGTGAAGCTTAGGAGAAATTGAAAGATGCACAAAAGGATGCAGAATTGTGGAATAAAAAGTATCATGAATTGCTAGAGAGCAAATAAACTTAAGTTCAGAACATTCTTGCTCCAGAAGAGATTGAAAAATTAAGCTCTGAAGAAGCCAAAAACGCTCTTACATAATTGAACAAGTAATATTCAGATAAAGCTCAAGAGAATAGAGAATTTGAATAAATAATTAAAGATCAATAATCATCTTTATTTTCGAAATAATAAGAAATCGATTAATTATAGTTTAAAGTTGATTAAGCTACTCAGATTTCTAATATTTAAAAATTATAGCTATAAAATACTGCAGATGATTACACTAATTAAATAGATTAACTAAAATAATTTATTTAAGATCTTAAATCATAAATTGATGAGCATAATCCTGCATTTTGGAAATCATCCTACTAGAAGTTATTAGAAGAAACAAGATAGTTAAATTAAACTATTCCACAACAAGATATCCAGAAGCAAGAATCTTATATTTTGCCTAATCCGCCTTCCTAAACTCTATTATAAGATTATTAATTGTTGAAATAATAATACGAAGATTTATATTAGGCTAAACTTTTACTTTAGCAAGAATTATTAATTGCATAAAATCGTATCTCATAGCTATTAAGTGAATAAATACATAAACCTGTAGGTTAAGAAGAGCCAATTTAATTTTCAACCGATCCTTAAAAAGCCTTAGCTGTATTACAATTAGAATAGAAAATCTAATTATTAATCCACTAACTTTCTGAAATTGAAAAATTAAGAAATGATGATTTACAGAAGTTTAAAGATATGATTGGAAATGGTGTGAATGAAAGTACTGTTGCAACTCTTATGCAAGAAAAGTAATCATTATAATCTCAAATAATAAAATTCAAAGCTTAGATTGACTAGAACTAATAAGAGTAAATTGCAATTTAAAACTAATTAATTTCAAAAACACTTTAATTAATTGAATTGTAAGAAAACATCAAGCAGGATATATCTTAATAGAAAATAATACAATTGCAGGATGAAAATAATTTACTTCAACAAGAATTATAAAAAGCCAAAAAATCTTACCAGGAATTACTTGAGTTACAATCAGAAAATCTAACACCAAATGGTTTAAAAGAAAAAATTTTAAATTAATAAAAACACATTCATGATTTAGAGGAATAAATTTTAATATCTTAATAAAAAAATGAGAATGAGCTATCATCATTAGTAGGATAATTAAGTGAAGCAAAATAAAAATTAAAAGATTCCTTAACTGATAGTGAATTATGGAACAAAAAATACCATGATTTACTTGAAAGTCGTTAAAATCTTCCAACATTAGAAATTGAAGATTTACAAAAAAAATTATTAGAATCCCAATAAAATACAGAAAAGGAAAAGGAAAAATATACTAATTTATTATAAGAACAGTATTCTTAACTTTCACCTACTTCTTCTTAAGCTAAACTTTTGTAAGCATTAGATTAAATTAATTAATTAAAACTCTAGTTGGAAATCAATAAAGCTTAAGAGATTTATTCGGAGCCTCAATAATAGATTGATACTTTGCAAGAGGAAATTGAAAATTTAAGAAAAAATATTGAAAATTTAGAAAAAATAAATTAAATAAGCAATGAATAAATTGAATATTTAAAAGAGTAACTATAAAAAAAGGAGATAAATTAGCCAAATTAACAATTTTTAACTGATAGTTAGGAATTGTTATAAATCTAAGAATAAAATATCATGTATTAATCTCAAATTAATTAATAACAATAAGAATTGCAAGAAGCATTAAATCTAATTAAACAGCAATAAGATAAAGTTTTGGATGCTTAAAAAGATCAATAAAAAGCAGAATTTTGGAAAAAATAATATACAGATTTGTTATCTGAAAAGTATCCTTAAGAAAAATCTATTTAAATATAAGAATAAAAAGAGTAATAGGTTAGGGAAGTACCTTTACTATAAGAAAATAAATAAATATAATAACTTGAGAATTAGATAAATTAATTGTAATCGGATAAGGTCTATCTCTCTTAATAATTGATAGACATTTAAAATAAGTTCAATAATACAATCCAACCAAATTAATAATAAGAATCTATAAGTACCCGTCAAAATGATCATATTCACAGTTTAGAAAAATAAATCGAAGAATTATAGAGAGAAAGTAGAAAGTAAGCTTATTTAAATTATTTTTAGTGTTATTGTATAAATGAGAGAAGCCCTAAATGGAAACGATTTGTAAAAATAAATAGCTGATCTTTTAGAAATTAATAGCACTCTAAAATTAAATAATTCAAAATTATTGATTGACTTAGAAATAAATTAAAAAGAATTAATAAGGTAGTAATAGTAGGTTTAAATTTTAAACGATACTGTTAATGATCTCTAAGATCCTACAGTTGCTGAAAATACAAAATTACGCGTTTCAGATTTAGAGAAATAAATTGATTTAATTGGATAACAAGTCGATTTCTGGAAACAAAAATATCAATAAGTTTTAAATGAGTATAGTCAATAATTATCTCCCACAAGTATTTAAAATAAAATGTTAGAGTAAACAAAATTAATTCATGATCAGGAAGAAGCATTAATGCTTTTATAAAAAACAAAAGATTAATCAAAATTAGAAAGTGATTTGGAAATTAATAATCTAAAATTGTAAATTAAAGAACTTTAAGAGGAAAATTTAGTTTTGAAAAAGAAATTATAAGATTATTAAAATTAAACTTAATAATTATCAATCTAAAGAGTTATATCACAAGGAGAAAATGAGCTATAGGTGTAATATTGGAAGGATAAATATTAAGAAGCATTAGAAGCTTTATATAAAGATCCTGAGCATGTACAAGAAATAATTAAACAAAAAGAAGAAGTTGCTTAAACTTTATATTTTGATAAAGATTCACAGTCTATTCATGATTTTGAATCTGATTTGATCGAAAAATTGAGAAGTGAAAATTAAACATTTTAAGGAGAGGTCACATTTTATAAAAAAAGAGTTTATGAATTAGAATAATAATAAAAAATTGAGCCTAGCTAATAAGATACTGTGCAATCTAGATAATATCAAATTTCTTAACTTGAAAAAGACCTATAGAAAGCTATTTCAAATTGTGCTTATTGGGAATAAAAGTATAATGAAATAGCCTAACAGAGCATCAAAATTGAAACTTAAAAATATGGAGGTGACCCCACCTAAACAGCAACTTTTTGGAGACAAAAATATGATTAAGTTGAGCTAAATAGATAACAGCTGATTCAAGTAATTGCTGAAAAAGAAGAATAGTTAGAATTAAATATGTAATCATTTTAGCAAATTCTTAAAGATGAATTGAAGGAAGAACTTACTAAAATAAGAACTTAAGAGAGAGAAAAAATGGAATAATAATTTTAACAAAATTATCCCTAGAGTGAGTCAGTTTTAATATAAAAATTAAAGGATTCTCATGAGGTTGAAAAAGAGTAGCTTATTTAAGAATTTCTAAGAAGAATTGATTAACTTTTACAGAGTAATGTATAAAAGTATCCTGAAGGAGAAAATTGGAAAGAATTGATTTTAAGATATGAAAAATAAAGATAAAATGAGCTCTATGAACTAAGACAGCACTTGTAAATTTTATAAAGATCATAAATATCTACCAAAGATATAGAATTTTATGCTGAAAGAAGAGCATACGAAAACACAATTAATGAATTAAGAGCTAGAATATCTTAAGAAGATCCTTAAGAACTATATGACACCATTGAATATTAAAGAAAAGTGATTTTAGATTATGAAAATCAAATCTCATTTTTATAAAATGAGCGAACAAACCTAGAAATGCATATTATGTAACTAAATTAGTAAATTGATCAATTAAAGGACAACATTTCAAAATTCTAAATATAATAAGATCATAGAAAAAGGCAAAGAGCTGAAGTGCTGGAAGCTATAGAAGAAATGAAACGAGAAAGAGCGGCTGATAGAGATTCTTTTAAATCTCCTTACAGACAAATGAGACAAAGTTAAAGAAGAACATCTTGGGACAGATATCCAAAAGACTTTTTAAGGCCTTCGAATATTTAACAACCGTCTCCTTATTAACATTAAAGCTCACCTATGCAAAAAATTCCATTCTAATAATCCTAATTTATATCTCCTAAATAGGAAAATAGAGAAATAAATTTAAAATTATAGGAATTAGATGAAGTTAAATATAAGTACTAGTCAGCTTTGAATAATATTTTATAACTTGAAACCTAGGTGATAGAGAAACTTCAGCAAGATGATTTGTAAATTGAATGAAATTTTTATTAAATATTATTATTTGAATTTAATTTAACTATTTTTGTAAAGTATTTGAATTTTCATAAACAAAATAAATTTTCTTTAAATTTAAATTTCTTTATTTATATTAGGCCTATAAAAAGATTAATTATTTTGAAAACAAATTAAAGAATATTAAATAAGAATTAAGATAAAAGGTTGATTCAGTATTATTTAATCATATATCTAAATTTTAATTATAACCTTAATGAAAGCAGCCATTTGGAAATATAAATATAATTTGAAAGAAAAATACATAATGGAAAAAAATAGGAGCTTCTATATTTTTCTTTGTTTAAGATATCTTATAATAAATTCTATTCAATCATTTAACTTAGATATATCAATTTATTAAATGAAAAGCCTATATTAAATTAACCAATTTTCATCTATATTATACAACTTAAAATCCTTTATTGGTTTCTTTTTAATGATACATTTTGATTTTTCAAAAACAACATGATTGATAGGAGGAGTAAAAAATAAATTCAGCTTTGTAAGAAGAAATTCTCTTGACTCAAATTTCATAACTGTGAATATTGAGGGGTGCCAGATGATATTTTTATCATGTTTAAAAAACCTAGTAAAAGAATTCTCAGAAAACTATTCTTGGTTCAATTCGAAAAACTAAACAGGACCAAAGATCTTAAACCTAACTTGGATTTCTGATGAACTAACTGCCCAATAAAAGAGTTTTATTAATATTTTGTACAAAGAATTTGAACTATTTTGATTAGAATGAATTTAAAATTATAATAAATAAAAACTATTATCAAATCGAACATTCATTCTTATTTAAAGAAACAATATTTGCTTTTTCTCTATTATTTGTTGATGTTAATTATGTAATAGTCCTTTCAAAGGGTATGGAAACACAAAAATTTAGAAGCGTACTCTTCAAAGTAGACAAGAATATTGGAAATTCAAAATGAAGATTTTTGTTTGAATCATTATGAGTTGACTTTCAATTAGTTTATTTGATTTATTTATTTGGTATATTTTAATAACAATATCATATCACAACTTTTACAACTTTTCGTTGATAAATGCTTAACCAGAAGCAAAATTGCCAATGTATTGAAATAATTAAGCTTCTTCAACTTGACTAAAAACAATTTCTGACTCATTTCTTATCAAATCTATTTGATTCAATGTAGACAAAAGTTTTCTACCGAATTCTTAATCGCCAGGCTCATTTCCAGCCTAAAATAATTTATTTTTCATACAATAATTTTTTCCAAATAAGAAAGTATTTTTTCAATATTTTTGATATTTTCTTAGACTAATAATTGTGGGTTTGATGTATTTACGATTTTGAAATCTTTCTACTATAAATTAGAGGCTAAGAATGGCCATGCTTATAATAAATTTTCATCTGAGAATGAAATCTTTATTGGCATAGTATTAAAGGATGCCACTGCTGCATAGTGCTTTAAAGATTGATTCAGTTTAAAAGCCTAGCTATTTTAGTGAATGTACTTTCATTTCTATCTTGTTAGTACTTAATGTTGGATTAACTTTAAGAATTATAGGTTAACCTAATACTGCAGTAGCATTGAATCCATTCTCTTTTTTACTGAATTCAGTTGAAAGATAAGCAACGCCTATGTCTAATGATAAATTTTTAGTTGTAACAAATCCTCCTAATAAGACTTCTTATGGATTTGCTTATAAATGGCTTAAGTATAAGTCTTTTGCATCACCAAAATCAAATGTATACTCCTAAAGATTCATGCAAAAAATACATTAGTTTCATCACCTGGGTCAACTAATAGTGCAAAACATTCAGTTATATGAACTTTATTAGTATAGACTGTTCCTAATAATGCACCACCAACTATTGTCTCTTCTTATCTTGAAGCACCAAATTTTCTGTAATGCAAGTCTAATATTTAGACTATCACAAGGGGATGTATATCAATTTCAAAGTTTATGTTGCAACACAAATCAACTGTTTCTTGTGCCATAAATTAAATTATTTTATGAAATTAGAGTAATAAATATCATAGTAGAACAGAAGATTTTAGTTAGGGAATAAGAAATAAAAGTAAGGAGAAGCTGTTTTCGATAATATGATGGAGGATTCCATTTAACTTTATATTATCTCTTCTTCACTTTTTTTAAGCTAGCATCAAAATAGAGAAATCTGCCAACTTAGCCCTTTAATAAATCTTACATA
The DNA here is from genome assembly GCF_000165425.1 of Paramecium tetraurelia. Classification (NCBI taxonomy): domain Eukaryota; phylum Ciliophora; class Oligohymenophorea; order Peniculida; family Parameciidae; genus Paramecium; species Paramecium tetraurelia. The sequence goes on from NW_001799041.1 coordinate 20,117, forward strand.
AAATAATTACAATACAAATGCCTTTTTAAAAAAATTACTGCAAACTAAATGCAAGATGCTTGAATAAATTATCTTCTAAAAATAATGAAGACTAATTTAGGTTTTAAAGTCTAATATTTTTTTATTTGCATACTACTTTAAAATGTAAAATAATTAAAATTATGTCTTTATGCGTGCTGGTTTTATTGTAAAAAGACTTTTATTTGTTTTTGTAAATATCATATTAAGAAAATATTAGAAGGCTTCATTCTATAATTTTGAATTTATTTATTCGAATAAATGAGCTAAACATTTGATAAAAAAGAAATAGTTTAATCTCTTGAGAAATTATAGTTTACTATAAATGATAGTAACACCATAATTTGTTTTTTTTTGGCTAAAAATTTTATTTTAATACAAAATATTGGTTTTACACATATGGGCTATTAAACTGGGGAAAATTACTATTATTTATATTTGGTTTTATAAGAATCTACAATCTTAAGTTAATATTGCCCAAAATATTAAAAAAAACGGTTTTAGCCAAATTCAAGTTTTGTGAACTTATTAAATATCATTTTAAATGACTATTTTTAAAAATTGTTTAATGAATAAAAAATTTTTCCGATACCGGGGATTGAACCCGGGTCCCCAGGGTGAAAACCTGATATCCTAACCACTAGACTATACCGGAAATGTTAATGATTTTATAAAAAACTTTTAATATTAAGCATAGCACTTAGTAGCTAACTTTACAAAAGCGATGAGTTAATAAAATATTAGAAAATTTATGTTATATAATCAAAAGGTAACGATTTACAAAAATTCTGTCTGAAATCACTTATTTACTAGAACAGTCCGGTAAATAACTTTTCCAAAAAAAGTTAAATTCATTTATCACATTTAAAATTTATTTAGCATACTTTATATGCTAAATAATGTAATTAATTACCAGCAATTGTCTAAAAGAATTAATCATAGAACTACTAAGAATTAATTTTAGACACAAGCCCTCAAAGTTTATTCTATTTTTCATGAATATCACTATAAAATCAGAATTGTAAGAGCTAATAAATTTGTTATTTGGTGGTGAAAGATTTATAATAATAACTCAAATGCAATAGCTGTCTAATTTCGAATGCAAATATATTCTTATATTATTTATTAATATCATTATATTTATCATAAATGTCTTTCGAAATTTCAGAAAAAATGATAGTGAACACAATTGCAGGATTTGGATAAGTGATTAAACTTCCTGAAGGGCCTGCTCCAGAATAATTAATAGCGGAGGAAGAACTTCAATTAAATCATTAGCAATCAGCAGAGAAGCCAGTTATTTCTTGTCCAAGCTCTCCAGCACCACCAGAGGTAAAGGAATAAGCAAATGAAAATGCCTAATAAGCTGATGAACTTTTAGAAAAGAAAAATGAAAAATAAATAGAGAAATAATTAGATAATCAATAGGAAAAATAAAATCAAGTTTAGGCTTAGCCTGCTAAGAATATTGCTCCCCAAAAAGATGTACCTGAAAATTTACCTAATTTGCCACCTCCATTAAATTACAGTCGATAATCTTCTTAACAACCTTCTTAAGAAAAATAATTACTAATAGCTGAGGACCCTTTACCTTTTTCGAATTCCCTTCCTTTCCAATAGTAAAGTTCGGTTGAAAGCTAGCCCTAAAATAAAAAAGCCCCAATTTTGAAGAGATTAACTTGTGATTTAAAAGAATCTTTAGCCTTAGCCAAGAAATTAGAAATTAAATATAAATACCCTTATTCTAATGATGAAAGATTAATAACTATTGATTTTTAATTAGGCCAGATTACAACAATGGTAAAGCATATCAGTAATGTGATATTTCTATTAGTCAAAACTTTTTTTGGCTAAAGGAATTACTACCTTGCTATTGTCCCTGTTAATTATACAGTGGAATAATTAAGGTCTTTTATAATTGATGGGATTGGTTAGAATTAAAAAATGTTTCACAATATTAAGCTCATCCATCCTATGATATAACTAAAAGAATTAAAGGACTCCTAAATTAAATTATCAGAAGTAGGTTTAAAAGATTTTTCCTAACTCATATTTTTAGCAGAAATGACCTTCACATGGGATCCTATTAAAAAGGGGAAAAGCGTGATATTATCAAATAACAATCTAACAGCAAACAAAAAAGGATAATCAGACTATCAAACTGTTCTAGGAACATTGGCTTTGAATTCTGGAAGACATTATTGGGAAATTAAAATTGAAAAGTATGTAGACGAAGAAGACATTTTTATTGGAATAGCAAGGTAAAGTATCAATCATAAATAATTTAGAAAGGAGATTGACTTGTATACTCAACCTACTACAACTGGACACTTTTATGGGTATATTTGCTTATGTGCAAGAAAATTTGGAGCTGATGGATAGATATCTGATTATGGATATTCAGCTGTATAGAATGATACCATAGGCGTGCTGCTTGAATTCAGAAGTGGTATTGGAACTTTATCATTTTATCGTAATGGTGTAAAATGTGGAGAAGCATTTAATAATCTGACAGGTACGTTTTACCCAGCTTTGAGTATGTTTTATGGAGAAGTTTAAGTCACATTAGATTCAAAAGCTCCGCTACCAGCAAGTTGAATGAAATGAATTATGATGTTATTATTATGAATTAATATTATTATTGAACTAACAAGTTTTTAACTCAACTGATTTTAAGACATCTTTTCTAATTATTATAAACTTTCAGCTCAAAAATTGGAGTGAGGTTTAATCAATAAATGAAAAATTTTAATTCTATTTTTATACACTTACTAAAATAATAATCAAATGAAATCTTACTAATTTCGTTCTAAAAAATCACACCATTTTTTGCTAATATAAATTTAAATCATTTTGATCTGAAATAGAATTTTTATGGCAAATTGAAAATGAGGAATGTAAGTATAGAAAATCAATAGGGTCTAAAATTTGAAAATGAAATTCATTATAGCTTCTATTATTAATACTAATATCAAAAAGTAATCTCCACCTCATAATTTATATGTGAAGTTCAAATTATACTAAAGTTGTAATATATCCTTCTAAATAGCTAGATTACATATGATTATTCAGATAAATTGAACAAGGAATGTTTGGCATTTAGAAAAATAATCATCACGATCATTAGTTCAAAATAATGGTAAAATATTTTCGAATCATAAGTAAATTTTAGTTATCAAAATAAAATATTTGATGACATTTTTGTATCAAGAATTATATCAATAAAATATTAAATTTTAAAAAATTTGAATAGAATTGATTTAAGATTGATTTAACCTTACCCGATTAATGTTATATAATTAATGTACATAAGGTATATCTATCATTTTTTTCCTTTTTATTTACCTGCAGTTTTAGCAGCTGCCTTTTAGGCTGCTTTTGTTTCAGCTTTTTGTGCAACTTTTTATGTGCTTGTTACTCCTTTTCTTTATGTTTTTTAGGCATCAATTTATTTTTATTTTCTATCTTTGATCTCTCTAGCCGCTTATTCAGCCTAAGCCTTTCTAGTTTCTAAGTTTAATAAGAAAATTTACTTTCATCTTCTTTTCTTCTTCTACGAATTTCTTCTAATGATATACCAACAATAGCTCTTTAAACTTTAAGATTTCTGATTCTTCTCTTTTTGGCGCCTTCATCAGTTTTAATTTTCTTATTTAATCTTCTCCAAGCAACAGTCCATTAGATTTCTTGGCTTTTGATCTATATAATTAATGCATTTTATTACTTTTCTAGCAGAGAAAGCTCTACTCTTTTAGTTTAAATAATAAAATAATCTGCCATCCTTAGCCACAAATCTTCTTCCATGTCCAGGGTAAATACGCCATTCACTAAATGAGCACAAATCTGTCTTAATAACCATTTTAAATAAATATAAAAATCTTTTTAATAAAATTATTTGTTTATAATATTTCTCAAATAATGTCTAAAGTAAGTTGATCACAAACAAGAGAAATAAGAAAATATGAAATAATTTATAATACTTCATTGTTTCAAAGTAATTAATCAGTATGAATAAATTATATTAAAATCAATTATTGATATTTTTAAGAAGTTGATAAGATAAAAAATTTTTACCAGAAAGATCTGTAGATAAATTAATATTATATTAAGCAAAAGAAAACTAATAATAAGAAATTCATAGTGATTGATCTTAATGAGTTTGACGAGTTGAATCTAAATTTAAAGGAGCATTTCTTATAATCATATCATAATTATGTTAGTATTACAGCTTTTGATCTCAGCACAATAGATGATCTAGTTATTTTATTTACAAATTAAAAATTACAAATCAACGCTTAAACATAGAATCTAGTAAAATAATACTAATAAATTATCCTTCAAGTTCAAAGATTGATTTAATAGTTTATATTCATTATTTTAATTTCTTTAAATTAAACTATAGAAAAAGGAATTGTCATTCTAATTTCTAGTTCACATATGTGACATTTTGAATTAAACTATTTTCTCCCTACTCATATTATTAACTAAAAGCAGAAATTCTTCTCATTTAATTGATATTATATATTTAATAGTCATTTTCGATTACATTTTTATAACAAATTAATATGATTTATATATTTATTTACTTGATCAAAAACTTAACAAATATTCTGTATCAACACCCCAAATTGGTTATCTCTATTTTTAACAACTATTATTGTTGCTTAAAGAGAGTTCAGTTGATGCTTTACTAATTGGAGAATCACTTTAAATTCTTTATTCTAAAATGTTTTAAGTATTTACAAATTCTTATTGCACTTGATGCTCTTTTATACATTTATTTTAGAATTTTGCTGCATTTCGGGTTTTAGGATTCTTGTAGAATATCCTGTACTCTAACAAACGAAGTTAAGTCTCTAGATTTATAACTTATTAATAAATCAGCATTGAGAAGGTTCTTTCTATACCAATTATCCATTTCTACACAGGAAAAGGGTCCTTTAGTTTTTTTAATATAATGAAATACCTTAAATGTTATTGATATTGTCTAAATAGTACCAATTTCGTATAATTAAAGATTGAAAATGAGAATATCTTGAAAAAGAAAAAGGACTCATGTTAGTTTTAGCTACAGGCCATTCTTAAGAGATATTAATATTGTAATTACTTTAAGGGAAAAAAGTTCTAATTTTTCCTTTAGAATTCTTTGATTAAGCAGACCTGAATAATTAAGCAGAAAGTTATGGAGTAGTAGTTTGACTAAGAGCAGACATAAAAATTAGTCCATTTTCAGTTACTATAATCGAAATACCACTAATTTACTTTCAGATAAGTTTGTGGCTAAAGGAGGTTATTATTCATCAGTAAAGTAATCTGGAAAGTCATTTAGTAAGTTTTTTGGTATTAAACAGTCGACCTATTCATATCCAAGTAGCTCTAAAGCTTCTTTCTTATAATTCATTTTATTATATATATAATTATATTTATGTATTTATTTGTTTAATTTTTATGAATAAAATGTAATTTTCCTTATATTTAGAAACGCTTTCACAAAATTCTATTTCTCAAGATCACTTTTGGTCTTAAAAATCAACTATTTTTTTTCGTAAATTCTTAACAAATTTTATTCTATAATTTTTAGTATGATATTATTCTTTTTAATTAAATTATTATTGCAATTTTGATTTTATTATTTAGACAAGAAGCAGAGATTGTATCTTAATATTTTGAATTTGTATTATGTTTTATATCTTAAATTAATAACGATCATTACTCAAGACTAGAACTTCATTCATGAATATCTTCTGATTCTTATTTGTACTGAAGAGTTTTGTAACTGATTCCTTTTAAAGTAACTACAAATGAAGAATACGTAGATAGATTATAGGAAAAAGTTAATGCAGAAGTAAAAATTCAATATGAATAGAATGATTAAAACTGATTATTAAATTATGTTTTTTTATATTATAAAAATGTAAATTATTTCTGAATTGAAACTACTAAATTCATTTAGATTTCTTTATGTTTTTTATCGCTTATTCTATAACACATAGGAGTTCATCGAATTTATTAGTCTTAGCAATTTTAAGTGATTAGGAGCGATTAATTTGAGATTAAAATAATTATCCTAAATGTTCCCACTCAACACCACCATACTTATAGTACATTATAAAAGTTAGTTTGAGAAGTGGTTTTTAATCTTGAATTTGATTAATGAAGTGCTATATGGAATTCAATTGATTGAGAGCTTACGTATGTTGGCCAGAGGTGAACAAGATAGTCTCTAAACTCATTCGACTAGAGACAATACTAATAGAATCTCTGGGTTCTAATTTATATTCTAATTCTATAAAATATTTAATAGTTTTAACAGCTACATGATAGTTTTCTTTGACCTTATATTGTTAAGCAATATATTGTAGCAACTGTATTTCATATTTAATGTATGTATTTCTATCTAATATGTTTGACATGGTTTTGTGTGTCAATAAATCAAAAGCCTTGGATAATATGAAGGGATCTTCCGAGTTCAAGTTCTTAATGTAGTCATAAAGCAATTCATCAAAATGAAATGGTAACTACTCAAGAAGTACTTTGACTGGGTAATCTGATTTATTTTCAGAGACATAAACCAAACAAAGTATGATTATTTTTTCTCAAAAAAGAGGATTCTTCAGATTATAAACATTGTAAATAGTCTGCAATAACTTATTTTATTACATTTTATATGCAAAAGATAAATAATAAGCTCAATCTTTTAAGAGAGTTGATGGCTCAAAGGTCCATCCAGGCTTATTTAGTGCCTCACAGCGATGCTCATGACGTAAAACTAAGTATTAAAATAATAGTCTGAATATACATCTGACTCAGATGAACGATTAGCTTTTATTTCAGGATTTGATGGAAGTGCAGGAATAGGACTAATCACTAATTCAATAGCTTACTTGTGGACTGATTCAAGATACTATTTGTAAGCTGCAAAATAATTGGAGCACGGATGGGAATTATAGAAATTGGAACCTGGTGTGCCAACATGGGTGGAACATGCTAAGGCTAATTTGAAAGGACAAGCAATAGGCTATGATCCCCTATTGATTAGTCATTGTATTATTACCTTAATAATTTTAAGAGCTCAGAAAATCAAGGGGAGCCTCATTGGAAGATGTACAATTCAAAGCAATCAATGAAAATTTGATTGATTTGATTTGGACAAACAAACCTCAAGATTCTTTATCTGAGGTCATTATCCATGAATTAGAGTATCACCAATACCCGACAACAAAAAAGATTTCTTAAATATTTGAAAATCTAAAAGGGAAAAACGCAAAATCTATTCTTATTTCTAAGTTAGATTAAATAGCATGGGTTTTAAATTTAAGAGGAAAGGATATTAAATTTAATCCATTATTTAAGAGTTACTTATATCTAAAGGATGATAATTCTGGAACTTTGTTTATCAATCCAATCAAGGTCAACTAGTAAGTCAAATAATACTTAACTGATAACAACATTTAAATAAAATCAATCTCAGATGTATTTGAGGAGAAATTCGTTAATGCTGCTATAACTCCAGGTGAAATCAATGATAGATTAATTCAACAAGTTGAAGATCCAATAGTTTTGAATGCATGTCCAATTGAACTCCTAAAAGCTATTAAAAATGAAAGAGAAATCTAAGGATTTAAGGAATCACATATAAGAGATGGGGCTGCCTTGGTACATTACATAGGATGGCTTGAAAAACAACTCCTTGATGGCGCAGTGTTAGATGAATTTTAAGCAGCTGAAGTGTTGGCTCAATATCGTTATAAATAAAGTCGCAATATGGGATTATCATTTGATTCCATTTCCAGCAGTGGAGCCAATGCTGCTATAGTTCATTATCATCCAACTGAGAACAACAAATCTGTCATAAATCCTAATCACATCTATTTGATTGATTCTGGTGGTTAATACTTAGATGGAACCACTGATGTCACCAGAACTTATCACTTCACATAACCAACGATAGAAGAAAGGAATGCATATACCAGAGTGCTTTTAGGCAATTTGGATATAGAAAGATTGAAATGGCCAAAGAAGAGTAAGATTCACGGAGGAGACATGGATGTATTAGCTAGAAGATGGTTATGGGAAGCTAATTTAGATTATGGACATGGCACTGGTCATGGAGTTGGATATTTCTTAAATGTTCATGAAGGACCTCATGGAATTAGTAAATACAGAACTGAAGTATTTCAACCTGGTATGATTGTATCTAATGGTAAAATAAATTTATTATCCATTTTTAGAGCCTGGATACTATGAAGAAGGGAAGTTTGGCATAAGAATTGAGAATTTGATTCTCTGTGTCCAAGCCAATGATCAATTCTTAGGATTTGAGAACATAACCTATTGTCCATATGACAGAAACCTAATCAATTTAGATTTGTTGAGTCCCAAAGACAGACAATATATCGATTAATATCATGTTTTGGTTAGAAAAACATTGTTACCATTGATGGAAGAATAAACAGCTAAAGATTGGTTATTGAAAATGACAGAGCCATTATGAGGAACATTAAATAATATACATTTATTCGAATTTATTTTATAATGTCTTACCTTTTCTGATTTATTGAGTCCAAGTAGAGAATCTCATTACTAAAATCTCAATATTTATATAACATTAAATTTTTGAAGAAATTTATTCAAATTGTTTTCTTTAAATCACTCACTTTCATTTAATTCCTCCAAGTATTACTTGATTTCATAGAAAGTACAAATTTATTAATTAATTAAATTATTTATAATTAACGATCAAATAAATGGAAAACGAAAGTTATTTCAAGACTGTTACTTCTATTAAATCTAATCGTTCAGAATATGAGCTTAGCAAACCTATGAAATCCCATGATAGACCTTTGAAGGAATCTGATCTTGCTTTGTACTAAGCTGCAAGGGAGAAATGCGCTAACAAATAAAATGAAAAATTATCTACCCCTTTATTTTAAGTTACTACCCTAATTACAAATGCAGCTCCTCTTCACAAACCCACAGTAAAGACTACTCAATTTAGCAATTAACCAACTAGTGTTTTTGATGTATCCAATTATAATACTTTAGTTTACTGATAATCGTAAGGAATAAAATTTTAAGCCTCACTGTATCAAGGTTACTGAGCCTGGAAACAACTCGGATTTAGTTTACAAGTAATAATTAAAAACTTCCAATCTCCCAAATAGAGAAAATCTATATCGTAATCCTATTACTAATGGAGATCCAAAGAGTGAATATAATAGAAGCACCAAAACTCCCTTTCCAAAAAACCAAATAAACTTTGTTGGTTGAATTATATATATTCTAAATTATATCTATATTTACACAGAATAATATTAAATTAATTTAAAAAGATCTATTTAACTAAGAAACTTTACTAACTCTACTTAATTTTATGTTGGTCAATTCTAAAAATTAAATACTTCATAGTATAGTGATTTCCACATATATATTTAAGGAAAGATATACTTCATATTTATTTCAATTTAACTTACTGATTTCAGTTTTTTTTATTTTTTTCTCTTATACAATTCACTCTCCTTCTAAAATATTTCAAATAATATAATAAAATCTTCATATTTCTATTTGTTTTATGCATCAAATTAAATTATATATATATTTTTTCCTTAATCACATAGTAAATGTTCTTTATTTTAAATAGAAGCTGAAATAAAATGGTAGACTTTCTGATAATTTACTTTAAGCAGCCCCTACTGAGTTCTATTTAGAGTATAAATTTGGATAATAATAGTGACATACAATGATAGATATATTCTGTCAGATCATGGCAGGAGTGCAATATTAACATAATTAAGGGATAGTCAATTGGTATAATCGATTAAAATTGCAATGGTAGAATTGATTATTAGGGTAAAAATTGTTATCTTTCAAAATAGAATTCATCTTTAGCGACTATAAATTAAATGAAATACTTTAATCAAGAAAAATCATTAACGCTATTCTAACAAATAGATAGAGACCATAGAGGATAATTAAGCAATTATAAGTAAAGAAACTTTTGAGAGAAATACATATACCAAAAGAGAAATTAGATAATTTATCAAAGCAATTAGATTAAAATGGATATGGTTAAATTACTTAAGAAGAATTCTTATAGAAAATGTTGCAGCTATTCTGAATTTGTAGTTTAATTTTCGACATTTATTGTAGTTTTAGAATTTATAAGTGTTATAAATAATTTTTAATAGAATTGTATTAATTATTCAAATCATTGGTTAACTATGAATATGAATTTTAAAATAGTTATTAATTGATTGAGAAGAAACGATATCTAAACATGTTGAATATTGAATGCAAATTATATTATTCATTTAATCTGAATTATATTTATGTATCATGTATAGTATGCTACCAAAATATTTGAAAATTTACATTATATTTAATATAAGTTATACATAAATAAATGGCAAAATAAGGTTGGGGATTTTCTGGAAACAATGTCAAATTAAATACAAATAAGTAAGGTTAATAAGAGATTTAGTCGGGTGGAAAAGAAGTTAAATATTTGGGAAACAGCTGGAAAAGCTGATGACATTTAATATATTCCTGATGCTGAGGAGGAAAAGAAACCTTAAAATCAGGTTTCAGATGCTGGAGTGGTTTTAGGTTAAAAGTTATAAAATATTAATGAATTGCAGAATTTAGCAAAAATATCATCCTTGCCTTAACCAGTACTTACAATAAAGAATTTAAATTTAGGCTGATGATATTGATTTTAGTATTTTGACGTAAGTATTGAGGCCGACAGAAGAAGTATAAGAAGTTGATGAATAGTGGGAATTTTCGAAATTAAAAACTGAAATGCAGGAGATTGTGAATAAGCTCTACAGCAATAAAGCAAATTCTTGAATTATATGAATTAATATTATATAAAATGCCAAGAGAATTGATATTTGTTTAGGTGGGCTAATGTGGAAATCAAATAGGGATGAGATTCTGGGATTTGGCCTTGAAAGAACATGCCAAAGCAAAGTAATCCCTTCTGTATGATGAATCATTGTCTTCCTTTTTCAGAAATGTGAATTCAAAAAATTAGGAATTGAAGATAGGAGACCCCATTCAAAATTTAAAAGCCAGGGCTTTGATTGTAGACATGGAGGAGGGCGTGATAAATTAAATAATGAAAAGTCCTTTGGGAGAATTATTTGAGGAAAGATAATGTATTAATGATGTATCAGGAGCAGGAAATAATTGGGCTCATGGATTCTATCATTATGGCAATTAATATGAAAAGCATATTGAGGAGAGATTAAGAAAGACTGTCGAACAGTGCGATTCATTGCAATGTTTTTTTATGACTCATTCGATTGGTGGAGGTACAGGTTCTGGCTTGGGATCTAGAATTGTGGGATGTATTAAACAAATTAAATGATATGATAGTATTGGAAGATAATTACCCTGAAGTTTTTCGATTTACAGCATCTGTATTTCCATCTGGCGATGACGATGTTGTTACATCTCCTTACAATAGTTTGTTCAGTTTATACGAGTTAGCCAAACATGCTGATTGTGTGTTTCCAATTGATAATTAAGCATTGATTAACATTGTGGATTAAATAGATAAACCAAACAAGGCAAGATTGGTAAAAGAAAATGCTCATGAGGGAAGTGTAGGCATAAAGATTACATAATTCGGAGAAGAGGAGAAGAGATAAAAGCCTTTTGATAAAATGAACAGCTTGATTGCACATCTATTAAGTCATATAACATGTTCGATGAGATTCGAAGGAGCCTTAAATGTAGATCTCAATGAAATCACGATGAATCTGGTACCATATCCAGACTTGCACTTTCTTATCTCTTCAATGGCTCCATTGTATAGTCTTCTAGATTCCAAATTGTAACCAAGAAGATTAGACTAGATGTTCAATGATATTTACCATCCTGATTTTCAAATGATCACAGGACAACCGTCACTTCATAAATACTTAGCTGTGGGACTTTTAGTTAGGGGAGATGTTGCATTTTCAGATGTGAATAGAAATATTAAGAAATTAAAAGATTAATTGAAAATGATTTATTGGAATCAAGAAGGTTTCAAATATGGAATCTGTAATCAACCTCCAATTGGTTAACAATACTCAATGTTATGTTTGGCAAATAACACTTGTATTAAAGACACTTTCTAAGAAATGACAGATAGATTCTAGAAACTCTACAAGAGAAAGGTTTACGTTCATCATTACAAGTAATATATGGAGCAGTCCCATTTTGATGAGACCTTAAATGGAATATAAAATTTAATGGTTAAATATTAAGATTTAGAAATGGCCTAACCAAAGAAATACTAAAGAATTTAACCAATATTTTGAAAGATTGTGATATTAATTAATTTTTAATAAATTATAATTAAAGGTTTATTCATAAATTCTAAAAACGTAGATATAACAAATTTAAGTGTTTTCCTGCATTATGTTGTAAAGGCGCTACTTGTAAAAGAATAGAGAAATGCAACCTTTAATATTTTGAATCGAAATAATTGTATCAAGCTGCATTTGAAGATATTTTTGATCACTTATTTTTAAATCATTTAACCTTACATCCATTGTTTATTTTAAATTAGAAATAGGGAAAAAATAAATAAATATAAACTTAGTATTAACTAAAACTATAACAATTGAGAAATAAAGAAGTAGATTTTGAATAATACAGTTTTATAATAAAATATTCTTTAGAATGTAAATTCTTATGATCCTTAGAGTTAGAATTTTGAGAGTGGAGTCAGTCCTAGTAAGATTAATGCGTTTATGTAACCAAAAAATAGTGAAATTTTTTTCTCAGATTTCACAATTATATCTATTATTTTACATTATTTATATTTAATATTTAATAAACTAAAGTGTAAAATCTCAAAATTCAACAACTTAAAATAAAGAAAAAGATGTGAAAATCAATTAATAACAAAAAGTACTAATTTAGATTAAAAAATACATACCAGAAATAAAATTGATTAAATTAAACTTTAATTGAACAGTTGTTTGAAGCGAAATAAATTAAAAATAAAATAGATTCTTTGGAAATTTATTAATATATTAATGTGAGACATATTGTTTAAAATTAAGTATTAAAATGATTTAATATTATTGTAAATAATAAAATGGATTCTCAAAAGAGGAAGCGTCTAATAATTTAATATTCGTTAAAATTAAAAGAACTCAAAGAAGGAAGAGATAGTTCTGAACAGAAAGCATAACGAGCTCATTAAAAATCTCGAGTACTCAAAACTGAGTCCTCTGTTTCATTAGTTAAATTACCACAATAAATTCAAATGCCTCCCGTAGATGATATCATTTCTAAGGGGGAATGTAAATTAATTTTCTTACAAACTTAATCTGATGATACAGGATTTCGTACATTTAATGAAATGATGAGGACCAATTCAAGTTGGCTTACCTAAGCAGATAAATTGGCGAATACTCTTAGTAGTCCAATGCAATTAAAGAACAGACTTCAATTTAATCATACTCAAGCATTGAAGTTCAAGAACCGAATTGAATAAAAATGGAATATGACAGTCAAAGAAGTGGCTGATACTATAATACAAAAATAAGAATAAAAGGACCAATAAAAAATTAAATTAGTTCATTTAAAGATTAATCATTTTGATACTGACGAAATAGGACAATAGCAGGAGGAATGTCCAACACCTTCTCAATCATAAGAAGTGATAACTGCAAATTTAAAGTTTTTTTGGTTTCACATATCAATATCAGATTGGAAACCACCTATTCGCGAAGGTTGTACAGTGACTTATATCCAAAATTTGAATAAATGCATAATGTATGGTGGAATAGGAAATGATTTATTTAAGACTTTTGTAACTCTGAATACTCAGACATGGGTATGGAAGGATATTGGACCTGGAGTAGGAGATGTCCCATTAGAGGGTAGATTCGGACATACCGCTACACTTTATAAGCAATAATTGATAATTTATGGAGGAGAGAAAAAATACAACAGTGCAATGAAGATGAGAGAGTGTTATGGGGATGTTCGTATATTTACTCCAAGTGATAAAACCTGGATCTTGATTAAACCATACGGAGATGTAGTGGAAGGGCGACGCAATCATTGTGCAGAAGTAATTGGTAAATATTTCATTGTTTACGGTGGGATCAATTCATATGGTAAAATCTTGACAGATGTGGCAGGGCTTAATTTGGAAACATGTAAATGGTATTTATTAAACTATATTGCTAAGGACTTCATTTCAAATTGAGAATTCAGTTGGATTGGAAGGAGTTTCTGATGCAACCTCTTTGGCCATGTTCAAAAGTGAAATTAAAATGGAAAACCCTTATTTCAGTTATGAATGGGTCAAAAAAAAGGGAAGGTCTTTCTTGCCCATTACAACTGAAGGCATTTATGTTTTCGGAGGGAGATTATAAAATGGAGAAGCAATTAATGACCTCAGAATTATCTAGTTTGGATTCAAACCGATTAAAATTACAAAAGTCAAGACAAAAGTAATCAATTATGTAATTAGGGATAACCACCATTAGCTCGATATTCTCATTCAATGAATTACTTTAGATAAACCAATGTCATCATTATCTATGGTGGCAGGAATGACTCAAAATAAGGAAATATCCTTAATGATATATTTGTATTGCAAATCCAATAATTCTCATGGTCTTAAGTTTAATAGATCTAATAATTGTACTCATTCATATTTATTAGTAGAAAAAATGGCAAGTGCAGACATTCAAGTGTCTCCATTGATTCTAAAATACTTATTTTCGGAGGCTATGCTTAACATGTGTTTGCCAATGCAGATATCCAATTATTGGAATTAGATTAGAATAAAGTGGCTAAAATGATTAAAGATAATAAAAGTAATAAAAATAGAGATGTTGTTATTCACAGTGATGAATTAGTTAATAACAACACTCTCAAAGTTTTTAAAACTGAATACTATAATGAGGCAGAAGACCCAGATCTTAAACAAAAGAAAATCTAAGAAAATGAATTCCAAAGATTATGTTACAGCAATTTCAAAAGTTTCATGCCTCTGCCTCCACAAAATCATTCATCTTTGGTTACTGAATACAAAAATAAGAGAGAATAAGCCAAATTAGAAATTCTCAAAAGCTAATTTAATGATGTAAGCAGAAGAAACAGTCGTAGAACAACTAGTGACTTCAAAATTATTGAAAAATGATTAGAAAAGAAATAATGAAATTTTATATTTTGTTTTAATTTAATTTATGATCACCGTTCCCCAAGGTGAAAGATTAGAATGTTTCAGAATGGATGGATAATTCGTAGGGACTCTTACATTAAATAACACTAAACCAAACAAGTACTTAATTAATTAAATCTAAGCTGTTGCGCCTTTAAAATAAGGACAAATAACACATAAGATATTCAAGTAATGCCCCATATAGGATCTTTTACAGGGCAGTATTTTAAAGTTGTCGTTAAATGTCTAAAGTATTAATGTATAGATAGATCATTTAATGTTAGCTAATGCAAAATTATAGGTTTTGATTGTGGATTTAACTGATTAAAATTTCAACAAATCCGACGTTAAGTCTCTAGCGTCTTATTTTGATACTTATTCTAACAGCTCATTTGTTTAAAAAATTAAAATAGAAATAATTACTATCGATCAAAATTAAATGACCAAATAATCAAATATCATTAATCAATCAATCTCCTTAAGTAAGAATATAGAAGAAAGTATTTACCATTAACAAGAATTCACTTACGAGCAAAATGCTGTTCAAAGAAAAAATGAATAAATGAAATAATAGCAAAATAAAAATCCGATAACTAATTCTGACCCATTTTAAAGTGTTAGTAGAGTGTCTGCTTCTGAATAGAAATATCTTACATCTACTACATTTCAATAAATTAAATAAACTCCATCTAAGCAATCATCAAATTCATAAAATAATCTGCCCCTTGACTATCTACCTCCAAAACCCTAATCTTATCCACATTAACCTTAACAACCAAAATTGCATAATTACTAAGCATAAGATTTTGAGGAGGACCCATAAATCTAACGATTAAATCTCAGATTAAATTAATTATAAATAGAATTAAATAAACAATAGGAAGAACTACAAAACAATGAAAAAGAAAAAACCTTACTGTTAAATTAGGAAATGGATTAAAATTAAGGATAAATATTTGTGAGTGTCCAGCATATATTTTTTTCAGCATTATTTTGTTTCTTAATAGGTTATGTGCCACAAATTGATTTTTTATTTTTTATAAAACTATAAAATTCCATTATTTCTTCATAAATATGTAACATATAGTTAAGATTAAATATTACATATTCATAAAATATGCAAATAGTTTCAAGTTAAGCAACTGATAATATAAAACTGATTAATTAATTAAAATTGTATTCCAAATAATAATATTCAATTAAGAATAATTTATAAGTAATAAAAAAATCTTTTTATTTCTAATTCAATGACAACAATTATAAAGAAAAATTTCTTTAGAAAGTTAGATCTAGAGTATTTGAATTAAGCTTTCATTATAAATGCCTATATTCATCGGATACAAGGATAGATAAAAAACATTTTATCTGAATTGATTAAATTTAATTATTTCTAATGACAAATATATATATATCTTCAATTTGATTTTTAATATTCCAACCAGGTTTATAATTCTTTCTTTGTATCTAGATACTCTTACGAATTAATATCAACAGCTCCTAAGATATCAGCTAATAGATTGTCCTCTGATGGAGAAGCAGCCTCTAATTTCTCTTTTAAGGCATTTTATTTAAACAATTCTGGCTCATGCTTATAAATTGCTGCTATATTGCAATCCAAAGCATCATCAGCATTTGGATTTTAAAGCATCACTGAAACTGCATCAAGTACTTTTGTAGTTGTGAGTAAAGGACTCCATGAAGTATTTAAAACATCCAAGCAAAGTGATCCGCCTCTACTGACATTAGGATGATATAATTTAGTGATGAACTACACTTTTGGAGGTCTGAAAGGATAATTTTAAGTGAAAACATAACTTAAAATGTATAATCCACCTTCATAAACTGTGCCTTTAGGACCATATAATAAGATCTTCCATGTTTTGATATCATCAGCAGTGGGATAACATTTAAAATTCAATTTATCACCCTATGCTGTAACATCTTGGAGTTCTTTTAAAATTCTTGCTGTGTTATTTACACTCTAAGAGGTTGAGCTAGAATTTTAAGGGGCGCTTTCGATTTGTGATATTTTCTTTAAAATTTCTTCTTTTTTCATAACTGCAATTTTTTAGACATCCATTGATACAACTTTCATTCCATCAGTATCAAAAGGTTTATCTTTCAATGAATTTAAATCTTGCAATTCTTTTGGATACTCTTTTTGTTCTCTATGGCTTATACTTAATATGCTTTCTATTTCAAATAAAGACATGCCTTCAGCCAAAGTTTAAGGACAATAGCATCTACCATTTGTTGCATGAGTCAAAGTTTTTAAACCAACACAATCATTATTTACAACAAAGGAATCTATTATAATTTAATTTTCAAATATTCTATTAACTAAACTTTAAGGATTTTCTTTTGATTAATTATCGTCTCCATCAGTTAATGCAATTATTCTTAAGATAATATTTGGATATTTTTTCTTGATTTCTTTCAACTATTCAATTGCATAGGCTATTGCATCATAACATTTAGTTCCACCTCTTGGGGATGCATCATCGACTAATTTTATGAAATTATTAAAATCGTTTGTGAAGTCACATTTATCTGTTATAAAGGATTCAAACCATACAAGTTTTACTATGTGATTAAATTCAAAAGCCAATGTTTTATCGGCAAAGGCAGAGAAAAACGCATTGACAGCTCCAATTCTAGATAGTTCCTCTTCTTTAAAATACATTCCGCCCATTGATCCTGAAATATCAAATAACACAACTATAGCTTCTACAGGATCATTATTTTGATTGAGATCTTACTATAATTATTCTTATTATTCTTCTTAAGCTACTATTTGTTGTTATTATTACTGATTTACTATATTTTATTTTTATTCCTATTACACTACCTTTACTATATCATTTGTTTTCAGTAAATTTCCAATTGTTTCACTTTCATTTAAAATAAATCCTTCTTCATCTTAAAGCAAAACTTAATTCTCATCAATATTAATTCCATTCTCTAAAAAGTTCTTAAATATTTATTTTTTTAAGTCATTTATCTGTTTTTAAGGATCATCAATAATTAATTTTTGTTTTACTTCTCCAAAGGTAACTCTTAATATCAAATTTTAATTTGAGTTCATTCTTAGTTATTTTATATACTAGTAATTCTAATTGGCTTAAAAGTTTTAATGAAAAAATTCTAATGGGATCTGATTAATTCTGATAGTAATATTGGGAAATAAAAAAAATATTAAAATTTTATAATTGAATAATACACTTTAATTCTTTTAATAGCATTATAATAATTTACTAAGTTAAAGATTAAATAATCATTATTCTCATTTATAAGTTATCCATCATCTTTTGAAAACAATTTTCATTACTTTCTATACACTTTATTAGGGAGTCAGATTTGTTAATTATAATAATTATATATATGAAATTTATAATTGATCAAGCAAGCTTGCTTAAATCTTCTTACATTTTAACCTATTTGTAAATTAAAGTGTTAAATAATTGAGATACCTCATGTCTTAAATTATAAAATTGATAAATTAAATTAAATCATTTAGAAAAAGATTATATGTATAATTTTATAGATTATTCTTCATTTCAAATAATACTCATCATTTTAAGTAAATATATCTTTGTGTTTTGATATATATTCCAAAGTCATCTCTTTGCAATAAAAGGCAGCTTGCTTAGATGTACAAAATGTATTTTTTGGAACATATCCATTTTCTTTAGGTTAAAATTCAACTTCAAAAAACAATTAAAAATTCAATCTTTCAGAATTACTTAATCCGTGATCTATTATTCCATATGTATGAGATACAATGCTTTTGATTTCATCTAATCCCACTTAACCTTAATCAACTTAAGAATTTGAAATTGTAATCATGCTAACATGATCAATTGTTTTGACTGAGTTAATAAAATCTTATGCTAATACAGGTTGAAACTCTGAAGGTATTCCAGGTTTACCTTTTGATTTGAGTTTGCTTAATTTTTTTAATCTTCTTAGCTTCAATTTTTAAATAGGTAATTTTATTTTAGGTTTTTTGTTTTCTTTTGAAATTTATTGCTTTTCTTGGAAGTTACACTTAGATTCTTCCTTTTTTATACTTGGTAATGTTTTCTAAGGTTATTAATTAGGTTCCTTAATTTGGAGACTATTAGTAGAAATTATTACAGGATTCTCTCTTACAATAGGTTGCTTTTCTTCTTATGAAGACAAACTAATTTTTAAAGATTCGGAATCAGTAATTACAATACTTGGTACTTGCTTTGGGGGAGGAGAGATAGTTATTTACTTCAATTTTTTATTTTATAGTGGCTTTTAATTTTTACTAATTTTATGATTTTTTAGCTATTTTTATTTAGTTGTCTTTTTTTATTATTTTTGTGGGATTGGCTTTTCGTTGTGGTTAGGGGATGAACTTATTTGAATGACAAAGTCATCTAATCTAGTTTATTTCTAATTTAGATAAAATGAATTACTTTTGGTTTATTAGATAAAACATTCCATTCAGATGACAATTTATTTCTAATCTATCGAAATGTTAACTTGGGATGAATTGATTTGCAAATATGCTTATTTCTCTCTATATAGTCTTCCTCAGATTAGTATGAGGGTTGAGCTGAGATTGATCTTCTAGTTTTCATTTTTATGATTAATTATTCTACTTATTTTTGAGTTCATAAATAGTTTTGAATAAGTAACATATATGTGAGTATAAATATATTGAAGAAAAAGTTTAAAATAATGGAAATTATTAAAATGAGTTTAGAACTAAGTAAATATTCGCTTAATGGATCTGTGTTTGGCAATTCTGTCATACCCATGATTTGCATTTATTTTGTTCTTCTCTAAATATTTTTAAGAAAATCATGTTAAAGTAAAAAATAGAACCAAAATCTATTCACTAATTTTATAAGGGATTGTTGAGTCTATTTCAAGTTTGTCTAATTTGAGATTTTTTGGAAATAGTAATAATTTTTGAATTAAATTTAAAAAAATGCTTCAATGCTTAGATATCATTTACTCTAGTTAGATAATCTACTAGTTTTAAATCGTATTTCAAGATTCAAGTTGAAAGTCCGCAGAATCTAGTATAGATGAATATTAGTAATATTAATATAATATTAATAATAATATTTAATAATAAATTCATGTTGTTTGATCCTAAACAAGAGAATTTGCCATATACATTTGCCTTGATCAAACCCAGATACAACTCTTAAACCAAATGTGGTGTAGGAGGTTGTAAATAAAATTGAAGCAGCCGGATTAACTATAAAAAACTTTGTTTAAGTATAGTGTTTAACAATTATCTATTGAGAGAACTCTACAGAGAAGAAGTACTGAATCTGTTTTTCAAATAATAAAAGTATATGGATGAAATTATGACATATATGTTATCAGGAGAATGTGTAATGTTTCTTTTATGCCATGAAACTGAAAATCCTATAATGGTGTGGAAAAAGATGATTGGAAATAAAGATCCAGCCGAGGCTAAAAAAGCAGATCCACAATCCTTAAGAGCAACATATGGAACATCTATAATTAAAAATGAATTTCATGGTAGTGATGATCCATTTTCTGCTAACAAAGAAAGAGATATTTTTAAGTTCCCAATTCCTCAAAAAATACCTGATTTCAAGTTTGACAAAATGTTAGTGTCTTTAGAGACACTATTTAAATTTTTATATCCTCCTAACTTAGAACATTCAAATGCATTAGAAAGACTAGACATTTTTGCCATTTATGGTCCTTGTGTCAATTATCACAGTGTTGATCAATGTCTATGTAGGGAATGTGCAATCGTTGGAAAAGAGCATCTAGAAGGTGTAAGGGAATCACTTATAGCCACTGAACAAACAAAATTAGGAATTAAAATTCGACCCCAACCAACAACAGCTACTAAAACATAACTGCCGTAAAGAGTTCAACTACCACCTATAAGATTATTGAAAGAGGAAGACATCAAATAAGTTTATTAGTAATTGTGTGAAAAGTGTCAATTTCATTGTAATGGCTACGCACATTTACAAGGTGGAAGGAATATGCAGCATGTTATGACTGATTAAGAATTAAACACTTTAGCCAAGGAGATGAACAAATAGGAAATCTTGGAATTACTTTATAGTGAAAAGGGTAATGCTGCTAATGTCATGATTGAAACTATCGACCTTAATGAACCTAATCATTACACTAAGGAAATGATTGAATTATTGTTTCAGGAATTAGAAACTGACTACTATAATAGATTTAAATTTTATCATCTTTAGAATGTCATTTTAGAAGACAGAAGGATTAGAATGAATGCTTGGATGAGCATTCTAATAAATAAACCTATTCATAGATTCAAAAATCCTAAATTGGTATGTAAAGTACCACCTGAAATGAGAAAGAACCCTGAAAGCATTCACTACACCATCAATAGAATCTTACCACTTAATCAAACATATAAGAAGAAAGACATTACTAAAATGCCTTTGGATTTCCCACCAAATATTGCAGATAAGGAAAAACTAAATCCAAATGAAGAGAAGCTAGCGTTGTTGAAGAAACTTCATAGAGACACACATCACATGGTTGAAATTTAAGATGCGAAGAAGGTTTTCATATTTCTCATTCTTTTAGGTTGTTTCTAATGGTGTATACTTATTGCGTAAGTATAATGACGGAAGAAATGGTGATTGGGATAACTACTCATCACTTAAGGGCATGAATAGAGGTTCATATGTAAATTACGAAGAAAAAAAGAAAAAAGAAAAACTTTGATTTGTTTCGTATGCATTATCGATTAAATTTATTATCATTTAAATTCTACTAGACTTTCAGAAAACAATATACAATATTAATAGAATTATTATTCAATATTATAGTCGTGACTATTAAATTCATAAATCGCGTGCATTAATTTTGAGATTGATAAGTTTATATTATATAAAATATTTTTAATGGAGGTAACAATAGAATTACAAGGCCAATATTAAGTTGAGTCATTTGAAACTATTTTAAATGAGAAATCTACACTTTTAAATATTGCAGAAATCATTTAAGAGGCTTAGTATTATGAGTAAATATTTTATCAAAATCTAGATAGTTTAACTTAAGTGAGTTATTCTGTTTGGAGGTAAAGGGCTAGAATAAATTTATAAGTGGAAGGTAAACATCAATTAAAGCATGTCTAATTTAATATAAGATTGACATAAGAGTGCTAACCTTCTATAGAGGACTGGATGGCTAGAAAAAAAGTTTGAATTCATTCATTTATTATAGTGAATAAAGGAGTGGTTCTCGATTAAAATATCAGAGTGGAATCCAATACCAATCAAATCAACCAACAGGTTGCTTCGCCAGAAGAGGACATTTGGAAAGTTTAGAAAAATACTTAATAAGCAGGAGGAGTCATTATCGGAGGAGGGAATATTTCAGCATCACAACATTTAAAGAATTTGGAGAGGAATATTAATCAGCAAAATTAAAAAGTCAATTTTGATGCTCCAAATTAATTAGAAACAGTATAATCTTATTCAAACTAACCTATAGTGTAATAAAATTCAATCATAAATTCTCAACCAAATTAAATCGGATAAGCATAAGTTAACTTATAATAAGGTACATATTTTGGAAAGAACTAACAATAATTTAATTAATAATAATCAGCCTAAGCCGTTAATTAGTTGAAAATTTAAGAATAATAAATTAGAGAACCATAAAATTAATATTAACCATCTAATATATCAAACTAAGGAGGGTATGAAATTGGTGGAGATGTAACATAAAGTCAATATATAAGATAATTACAACAAAATAGCTAATCAAATATTGAAAGATAACATTAATAACAAATTGATCCCTTGCTTACAATGTAATCAGCTCAATCGCAATAATCAAGTTCTATAAAAATAAAAGATATGGTAGATATTTAATAGTCTCAATAATCTCAGAATACAAATCAAATAAGCTCAAAGATTGTTGTAAGATAATAAATTCAATAAACTTAATAAGACAATACACAACCAGTTGATCATCTTTTATAAAGACAATAGCCGCAATAATAATAATAATATAATAATAACCAACCAACTGATCCTCATTCTTCAAATTAATAGCCACATTTAACACAATAAATTAATAATCAGCAATCTGACCTTTTTTCAAGATAATAGGTATATTCAACATAAAATACATAATCAATGAATAATCAATCAGTCGATTCTTTTTCTTCAAGATAATAGGTAGAATAAGCATTATCAACATAATAAAACAGTAATCAGCAAATTAATCCTCTTTTTTAAAGACAATAGGCTCAATCACTTTATTAAAACAACAACCAACCTTCTGATCATCTTTTCATAAGATAAACACAATAACAATAACAATAACAATAATAACTTAATCATCAATATGTTGAATCTCAACTTACAAAATAGTATACGCAATAACCTTTAGAAAATAATATCCAACTAGATGAATCTCTTTTTTCAAGAAAAACAGTGTAATAAATATCATAAACAAGTACCTCAAAAGACAATAAGACTAATATAAGTCTAAATCCTTAAGTACAACCCGAACAATCAATTCAGAAATTATATTAATTTTTATTACATATGAATCCTTCTCAAGAGAAGAGTTTAATAGAGTTTTTGTAAGAAAAATAAATTTAATATAAATATACCTAAAACTGAATTATATTAAATAATATTTTAATATAAAATTTAAGAAAGAATTTTAATACCATTTAAATTTACTTCATTCTCATAAAAGAAAATATATAATTATAATGTAAATACAAAGAAAAGATCATAGCAAATTGGCAATAATTGGAAATGTTGATTCTGGTAAATCAACCTTAGTTGGTGTATTAACAAAAGGAATTTTGGACGATGGAAGAGGAGGTGCAAGAGAAGTACAAAAT
The DNA here is from genome assembly GCF_000165425.1 of Paramecium tetraurelia. Classification (NCBI taxonomy): domain Eukaryota; phylum Ciliophora; class Oligohymenophorea; order Peniculida; family Parameciidae; genus Paramecium; species Paramecium tetraurelia. The sequence goes on from NW_001799041.1 coordinate 44,191, forward strand.
ATTGTAATATTTAGCGTGTCTTCAATTATAAACATGAGAAGGAAAATGGAAGGACTTCATCTGTGGCCTAGGAGATTATGGGCTTCGATGAGAATTTGAAATAGGTGTTACCTGAGAGATTCAATCAAAATAAAAACAAATACTGGAGTTAAGTTGTAGAGAAGAGTGAAAAGATTGTGACCTTCTTAGATCTATGTGGTCATGAGAAATATTTGAAAACCACTATTTTTGGTTTAGTAGCAATGATCCCTGATTACTCTTTGATCATTGTAGGCGCAAATATGGGTGTGTCAAAGATGACAAGGGAACATTTAGGTGTCAGTCTCTTTCTTAAAAATACCATTCGCCATCGTCTTGACAAAAGTGGACATAGCACCCTAAAATATTTACAACGAAACTATAGAACATATCAAATCTCTGATAAAGAGTCCTGCGATTAAAAGAACTCCAATATAATTTGATGAGAAATCTGATATGAATGAAATAGACAAATGGGCAGGATTAATGCATGGAAATAATGTTGTGCCCATCTTCCAAGTCTCCAGCGTGTCAGGAAATGGATTATAGCAATTGACTCGTTTCATAAGCAAAGTGCCAAATAGAGATCAACTCAACAAAGCATATCAAACAGTCAACGATCCATTACAATTTGACATCTAAGAGAACTTTAATGTTTCAGGTGTCGGAATTGTAGTGAGTGGAATAATAAGAAGTGGAAAAGCAGTTCTAAACTAACATGTGCTTTTAGGTCCAGATAAGGCTAAATGTAAATTTGAAATCCTATAGTAGAATTTAAACCTGTGACCATTAAATCTATTCACATCAATAGAGTCTTGACTGATACTGCACAAGTAGGAGAATTTGCTTGCTTTTCTCTAAAACCCTCCAAAGCTGGTGATAAATTAGATAGAGCAGATTTTAGAAAAGGGATGATTATCATTGACCCAGCTTTAAAATAGGAACCTGTAACTGAATTCGAAGTATAATTATTATTCTAAATCAGGCCAATATCCATATCCTTCATCATCCTACTACAATGAGTAAAGGATATCAAGCAGTTATGCATTGTGGAGTTATTAGATAGGCAGTCGAAATTAAGAACATACTCCAAAATGAAGTATTGAGAACTGGTGATGTTGATACCGTTAGGTAAATTTCAATTCTAATTGTTAGATTAAAATTCTTATATGCAGCTGAATTTCTATAAACTGATTAAATATTAGTAATAAGAGAGGGAAGAACTAAAATTTTTGGATATATCTCAAAATTAATTACAGATAAATAAATTGAAGATGAGAAGAAAGCTTTAGTCAACCCAAATCTTTAAATAAAACAATAACTTTGATTTGTTATTTTATTTTAATAAATCTCATTTATATTAATTTTTAACATAAATTTATTAATACGAATATAATTATGTTTTTATAGTTTAGTTCAATGCTTTCTAAATTAGTATAATTCATTAAGCTGATTTATTTTCTCTTATTTTGCTTTTCTTTCTAAATTTAAACGATTTTATATTTCTCTCGCTCTTGATTTTTCGGTTGACAATTATCCATTTTTATGTTACTTTGAATCGCTATCTATAAATGACCTTCTCTTTTCATTTTCTTCTTGAATTCTTCTACTAATTTCTTCATCAATTTTTTTCTTTGGATCTTCATGTTAGGTAGATTCTAATACACTTACTCTTCCTCCTTGAACAAAACTGCTTTATAAAGGCGCCTTTAATTTATTCATGATTTCCTCATACATTTCATCCAACTACCTTTAACATTGCAATTACAATCTTTGAGACTCCTATTTAATTTAGATATCGATATCCTTAAAACTAGGTTCAACTAATTAATGGATCAATTAATTAATTCTTTCATCTTGATGAGTAGCTTAAGAATGAGAATAAATAGTATACTCATTTGATTTATTTCTCTCTACAACATGAGAATGGTTTTTTCAAAGCGTTCAATTTTGTAAGTTAGACCTTCATCATTTCTACAACGATCCAAATTCAAACCTTGAAACTGGTGAATGACATGATCCAATTATTTATTTAATTCATTTATTCGCTTGTCTTATAATTGGGTGAGATTTTCAATAAATCCCAATCGATCCTCAACGATTTTGAGTCTCATGCTCATGTTTTCGTTCTCTAAAAACATTTATAGTAAAATAAAATAATTATAAAATAAAATGTAAAGAATATAAAATGAGGGTTGCTTAATATATTTTTTAAGAAATAAATTGTTATCATGCTGATGATCTCTCTTAAAGATAAACCTTGACATTGGATAGTTTGGTAGCCAAGATCTCTTCAACTTATCTGATGATAGAGATTTCTTATTATCTATGTTCAGATTCTTCAGCATATTGAGTTCTCCATGCATCGCATTCAGCTTCCTTTTATTCCTTTCCTGATGAGGCAGCGTTCAACTCGTCGGTAGCATCTTCCTTTCTCTTCTTTTATAAGTCCAAAGCTTATTAATTATCTTGGAGTTATCTTTGAGAATCTTCTCTGGCAGCACTCAAGGATTCTCTTTATGAGCCAATTTCAATAACCAAAGCTTCGAAGTCTAATTAAGCTTAGATTTCTGTTTGTCTGGCAGCTTCAAGAGCTTCAGCCAATTAAGTACTGACTTCACCTAACTTGTTGATGACATTGTTTAATTATTCAGCTGAGAAGGTTGAAGCGACTTACATAAGTGCAAGGATTGGGTTGGTTGCACCAATCTTATTCAATTGTGTCAAGGCAGCCAAGACTTCTTGATCTGGTTGGATGGAGCTCAATCTTTAGATAATGACTTCGACAGCTTCAATGACATTTTCTGTTTCATTTTCAAACTTCTTGAAATTTTCAGCATCTTCAGCTCTTTATTCTCTGATTTATGTTTCTTATTCGTTTAAGATATCTAATTAGACTGTCTTATCTTCGACATCTTGAGTCAATTGTTCAACCTTGGCACTGAGGCTTTAGATTTCTTGGGTTGATTCAGTGATTTCGTTGGAAGCGAAGTCAATTCTTCTGTTATATTGGTAGATTTCTGTTTCGCAATCAACTTCATCTTAAGCGTGCTTTTGGTCAGCTTCTTGTTGGTTGAGGATAAGATTTTCTCTCAATTATTGTAACATTTTAGCGATGTCTCCCAATGGGGCCTTGTTATTCAATTAGAGTGCAATTGTGTCCAATAATTTTCTTCCCAATTCATGTTCTTCCATTGCTTCTAATTATGTGAAAACTGCCTTGCTTGGGTCGTTGGATCTTTTAACAAAAATAGCTTGTGTGAGTGTTAATCCCAAAAGAGCGATAAGAATCAATTTCATAATTAAATTATTGGCATAGACTTAAAAGGAAGATTCACTTTTCATATTACACTATTCGTTTTTGTTCCTTCAAAAGCATTTATTTTAAATAAATTTTAAAAAACGATTACTCGATTAAAATATAAATAGAATTATATAATAACAATCTAAATCCATCAATATATTATAATTCATATATATTCATTTATTCAATAGGTATGATGGCACATCTGCAAAAGTTGGCTTGAGCGTGTAGTTTCCCGGTCCTGGCACACTCTAATCTGTTTAATTTAGATTTGGTCTTAGTGCTGTTCCGAATCCCCACTTAGGCCCATCAGAGGAACCTCTCAAATTATAATTTCCAGGCCCTACAAATTGAATAAGCAATTATTACCTGGAGCGTCTTTTCCAAAACCAGCATTCAATTCAGCTCTTTGACCTGTACCAATTTTTGCTGAAGCAGGACGCTGTTTACTTGGTCCATCATTGGGATTATATGCTCCTGGACCAGGTTGATTCAAAGTAGTAGTAGGTTCGTACTTACTTCCTAAAATCTAATGTTTGGGACCCTCCCCCATTTTAGTGTTCAAATCATAAGTTCCAGGTCCTGGGATATCTCTTGTGTCACTCAATGGCCTACGAGTAGCACTACCAATACGAACTTATGCTGATTTTGGCCTTGCAAATTCATATCTAGATTCATAAGTTCCTGGTCCTGGAGTTCTGAGCAATTCTCGATTCAAGCTATCTCTAGTCTCATTTCCGATTTTATAGGAAGGAGGTCGCAACTTTTGTTTCTTATCCCAATTGTATGTTCCAGGTCCAGGCACATATTCCTACTGAGTTTAATTTCTTCTAGAAAGCATGGAAAACCCTTTTTGTGAAACATTAAACTCGCTTCTTGCTTCATATTCTCCTGGACCAGGATTCTTTATTTCTGAAAACGCTCCTCTTGATGCCGTCCCAAATTTATATTATGGACCAGCACTATTTGGTCTTTTTAGATATGATCCAGGTCCTGGGGTACGAGTCACGTCATAAAATCCATCGCGCTTAGAGTTGGGAAATCTTATAGTGAAACTACGATTACCTCATACAAGGAACTCCTACTACCGTGGAAGGATTTTCGTAAGCTCCAGGCCCTGGTTATAATGTAGAGTAGGTTTACGATAGTTTGGCTCCCATTGAATAATTAGGAAGAGCCTTCACCATTGTTCGGTAATTAGGATTGTAAGCTCCTGAGAAAAATGACTGCTTTATATTTACCTGGTCCTGGTCCCTATTTTGCTAAAATTGTTGGTTTCTTAAGACCAAAGGAATACTTTGGTCCCTCTTTGGTTACTCTCGAAGGATGCTCATAGGCTCCAGGTCCTGGTGCAAATACTCTAAGAAGGCCACTTCTATTGCCAGATCCAAATCTACTTTAACAGGCAAAATTTACTTGAAAGATGGAGGCGTCATCTTCTGTTTTTTCATTGGTTAGTAAGCCCCTGGGCCAGGTGTTTCACTTCTGGGTTGAGTGGCTGATTTAGTTAAAACTGATAATTACATCGTTACGCTTTGCCAATTGAAAAAGCACTCACCATTTTGATTAATTTTATTTATAAGTATTATATATATTTCACTATGTGTTTGTTTAAAAAACTACAGTTCAAGAGAGTTGGTAGATTGATGATTATGGATGGATTCTGAATAGTAGGTTTATTTTTTAAAAGTGAATTTTATATAATGCAACAGTTATAGACATTGAGATAATAAAATTGATAATTACAAAAATAGTCCTTAGTAAGATTTTGTAATACTTTTTCAAGTTCATTCTGGTTGCACTCAAGGGGATTTTAAGAATTATATCTTTTTTTGTATCTAAATGGTATGAAATAAATGATGAATGTAATTATCATATATTATTATGGCATAGTTACAACATAAGTTAAAGCGCAAAAGTAATTTTATTAATTATAAATATGTAATATTAATTGGCGCCCATTTTATCAAATTCCCACGATTTGTGATCAAAAATAAAAATAAATGGCAAAACAAAATAACAAGCGACAATTTCTTGTGCCTGAATATGCCTCCGAGTTAAGCAGTCTCAGTGAATTTCTTGCAGAGTTTCGTGACAATTCAATAGTAGAAATTGATAATACTTATGGTTAACGCAAATACATGGTTGAGTTGGTATGATATAATTGAGAGTAAAATAGCAAAAAATAGCAAACAGATAAACTAATCGCATTGATATCTATGTGGAGGATCTTGAATATTTCTTCAATGATAGAATAGATTTTGTTAATAAAATAAAGACAAATACATTGTCATATCAAAGATTACTTTATGATGCTTGTGATACCTTAATGCCGCAATAGTCTAGAGATTTTGATTAGAACTTTGATTTGTTTGATGAGGAAATTAATGTTCAAAGACAATAGAATATGGATTAAGATGGAACCAATAACCAATAGAAGAGACTCCCTCCCGAACTCATTCGCAGATAGTAAATTAAATAAATAAGTGTAGTCAACTATTTATAATTCGAGGACCACAAACAAAGTAGCAAGTAATGGCCATAAGAAATCTAAAGGCACAATTGATAGGATCTTTAATTACAATAAAAGCTATGGTAGGTTAGAACATCTGAAGTCAGACCCTAAATAATAGTTGCTTGTTTCTCATGTGATGCATGTGGATATGAGAATTATTAGACAGTTCATGGTAAGACCTTTACTCCAATGCTCGATTGTGCAAGTGATAAATGTAGAGATAATAAAGTGAGAGGGAGGTTGATATTCAATCATGGCAGTTCAAAATTCATATCCAATCAAGAAATCAAGATTTAAGAACTAAAAGAGCAATTGCCTAAAGGATCAATCCCAAGAGCATTTACAGTTATGGCCAGAGGAGACAGCAACATTAGAATTTGCTCTCCAGGAGATATGGTTACTATTTAAGGTGTCTTTTTACCAGTTGAAAAAGAGGGGTTCTTTGCCAATAAAGCATCATTCTACAGTACTTACATTGAAGCATTCCATATTAAAAGAGATAAAAAGAAATTCAAAGAAATTGATATTGAAAGTGTCAGTGGTCATAAGATCTTTGAAGATATCAAGAAATATCCATTCAGTGATTTGTATATGAAATTAGCTAAGTCTATTGCTCCTGAAATCTTTGGAATGGAGGATGTTAAAAAAGCATTGTTATTAATGATTGTAGGAGGAGTAAGCAAAGAAATGCATGATGGATTAAAAATTAGAGGAGATATTAATGTAGCATTAATTGGAGATCCAGGAGTGGCCAAATCTTAATTATTAAGATATATATCCCAAGTTTCACCCAGAGGAGTATATACTACGGGTAAAGGGTCATCTAGTGTCGGTCTCACAGCAGCTGTCATTAGAGATCCTATCACTGGAGAAATGGCTTTAGAAGGTGGTGCTTTAGTTATGGCTGATAGAGGAGTATGTTGCATTGACGAATTTGATAAAATGAATGAAAGTGATAGAACTGCCATTCATGAAGTTATGGAACAACAGACTGTCAGTATTGCTAAGGCAGGTATCACTTACTACTTTAAATGCTCGTACATCTATTTTAGCAGCTGCCAATCCTCTATATGGAAGATACAATAAAAAATAGACCCCACATCAAAACATCAATCTTCCTGCTGCCTTATTATCGAGATTTGATCTTATTTTCATATTATTAGATGAAATCAATCATGAGGCTGATACTAAATTAGCATCTCATATTGGTAGAGTTCATCAGAATAAATACAAGGAAAATGAGACTCAAGATTTATATTCAGTAGAAGAAATCACCACATTTGTTGCCCTGTCCAAATAATATGAACCAATTCTTACTGCTGATATACATTAATACATAGCTGATCAATATGTTGAAAGAAGAAAATAAACATTTGATAAAACCCTTGATGGATATTCCTACACTACTCCAAGAACTTTATTGGCCATCATTAGATTATCATAATCTATTGTATATTAAATCTTTATCATTTTAGGCTAAATTATAATTGGCTGACAGAGTCACTCAAAGAGATGTTGAAGAGGCTATTAGATTAATGGACATTTCCCAAGAGAGTGTTAGGAGAGCATAATAAATAGATGGTATTTATATTTATGTTATTTTAGACACTGTCTAAAGAAAGGATAAAACTGCTAAATTATATGAACTGTTGTCATCTTTATGCAACAAAAATAAAGGAACCATAACTAAAGATTCATTTGTTAGATAAGCTATTAGCAAAGGATCTTAAATGTAAGAAATCGAAGAGTTTTTAAATACATACTCATCACTTAACCAAATTCAAATTCATGGAGATCAAAACGATAGAATTACTCTAGTATCATGAAATTATTGTATTTTATATCAATCTTTATTTTATTATCTCAAATTACTCTCCTGAATTAATTAATTTTAATTTCAGATTGAATCTATAATGTTTATTTCCACTTCTTCATTCTCTTTTTCTAAAAACCATTTAACGCTTAATTGAAGGTTAAATTTTTATATTTCAAACTTAATATTAATATAAAACATGGATCTAGGACTTTTATATGGTTCTAATAAATGCTCATCAATGTTTTGAACTATTTATATGCTAATTAATTAATTCTATCGATTTAATTTTCTTGCCACTGAATTTATGTATAGAAGCCAGTATTTTATCAAAATGTTATTACAAAATATTTATCTAATTCATTTGGTTTAATCTGTATCTATAAAAGAGTCATTCATTTGATAAAGACTCATGAATTAAAAATATTCTAATTCCCTATGTATCAAGTTATTCTAAGTGAAGTAATTCTAGCATACTTTAAACATAATTTTATAAGATGTTTATTATTAGAAGTGTGATTTTCTATTTATTAATATTAGTCAATTAAAGTCGTCTTACTATCTTTCCAAAGTAGATATCATCTCTGACATAGTTGATTAATCTCTTCCTACATTTCTCCTTCGAGCTGGCTTTTTATTGGTTTGTATTGTCCTTTGATGCATATTTAATTAAATTAATGAATGAATCATCTACTATTTCTACCTATCTTCGAACAGAGACAGATGAAGTCAAAGAATTCAGTAGTAATATAATGACTCAAAGAAAGAAAATTCCATAATTGAAAAACTTGATTTCGCCTAGAAAATCGAAGCAGGTTAAATTCAATCCAATAATTGATTCAGTTCGTAGCAGTCAAAGTCAAAGATCCTCAAAAGGGAATTTAGGTCTGCAAACATAAAATAACAATATGATATTTAAAGATTCCTTTGAATTGTTCTTAGATGGCAAAATAACGAGTGTTGAATTACTGCAATTATCCAACTATCCCAGATTGCGATAATAATTGATGGAGGATCATGCTGATTCAAAAGGAATAAGTATTTTGGGACCACTAGTAAGGTTTAAAAATAAATTCAAACACAAATAAGTTAGAAACACTCAAGATGATAGAAGTGTCTATTTAAAATCCAAGCTGCAAGGATTAAACAATTTAATTCACACGAGAATGATGCAAAAGAAGGAAGACAATGAAACTCAAAGAAGATAAAATCTTTAAAATGTTGGGTTGTTTAAAACCATCGTGGATGCTTCTGAAGGAATAGAAGACAAATTGGCTTAAACTAAAGATCCTTTTGCTAAGAAGATTCCTTCAATTAGATCTTTAAAGACTATGACGGTCAGCTATGACGATTTGAAGCCAAGTATAATTCATATCTATTCAAAGTTATCAAAAATGCAAAAGAATCACCAGCAATTTCAAAAATCTTTTTAAAAAACAATCTAACTGAATCAACCAAAAAATATATGGATGAGGCTTCCAGACAACATTATCTCAAGTAACAAGAGTTAAATAAGCTAACCAAAATGTAAATTACCAAATAATCCAACTCCAAGTTTTCATTATACAACAAGGACGTATTGACATCCAAAGATCTAGAACTCTATGATTATCTTCACAACAAGCCAAAACCAATTGTTCTTAGAAATCATTTCACTGAAATGGATGAGGAAACCATTCCAACTCATGAAATTATTGCTACTAAGATAGGAAACCAAAGACTCAAGAAGAGATATCATAAAACTGAATAAAAAATTCATGAAGATTTGGACAATGAATCTCATACTTCTTCATTATAATCTACTTATGAAATTCATCTAGATAATTTATATTCTTAAACTGTTGACTTAAAAAAACAACTCACAAAAAAGACTACTCTTCCAAAGAAAGTTAAATAAATGATTAAACTTGATGAGCTTAACTAACAATCTCTTCAGGCGAATACATTCAAATTGACACATTGAAAAAATTATATTTATATATATTATCAGATTTTTCTTATATTTTATAGTCTTATTAAATGTCTTTCTTCAACATCTTTTATAGTATTTAATTTGGCTGATGAAACCTAAGTTTTTAGTTTGGTTATAGCAAATTAGTCGCTTTGTTATTGTTCTTACAAAATTTTAATTTATTTTTTTAAATGTTAATTTGATTCTGTAACATCTTCATATTGCTTTCTAAACATCTTTTCATCAACCTTTTGGGATTAGTATAAAATTGCTTATTTACTTACATAATCTTCATATTGCATTGCCTTACGAGAATACTTTTCATTCTACTCCCTCAAAGCTTTAATCTATTCTTCCTATTCCATCAACAAATTCAATTAGTCTTTTGCTTGATTTGACAGTTCTTATAGTTATTTTTATTATTCTGTCAATATTTCTACCTTCTCTTATAAATTTAATTAGTTTTCTTAAGATTCCATTTATTTTAACTAAATCTCTCTTTCTAAATCCTTTTATACATCTTCAAGACCCTATATTTAAGCCTTTAAAGTCTTGATGATTAATTCATACTCATTCTTCATTTGAATATCTTTAGATTCAAATTCTTAAATTTGTTTTTCTAAAGTGTTTTTAAAATGAGATTACATTGAATATCTAATTTATTCCATTTTATCAGAGAATTCTCTTTAGGCTAAATCATTATCCAATTTCAATTATTTAGCCACCATTTAACAAGTTTATGTTGAAACCAGTTGTAACTCTTTTAATATTTATAATCTAAATGTTTCCATATCCAATTTTAGACTCTAAAATATCTTTTGTAAATTTGATTTAATTTTATTCCTAATTTCATCCACCTTGAGTTTATAATTTCTCAATTTCCTCTTATAGATTTTCTCTTGATCATTTTGTTATGTTTTTATATTAGCTTATTCTTATTGATACTTTTTCTTATACCTTTCCAACTCTTCAGTTATGTCTATTACTTTAGTTTCTAAGGATTTTATTTATTTATATTGTGCTTCATTTTATTATTTCTATTGCTTTGACCTATTTTCCAAGCATTGCTTATCAATATTTAAGGTCTCATTTGTTTTTTTCATGCTCTGTATTTATTATCTTAATTATGTTACTGTTTCCTATTCGGTTTTTAGTGATGCCTTTAATTACTTAAAATCCTTCACAGCATGTTGCTACAATTCTCTTTCTTTTGTTAAAGCAGCTTATTAATCGCTAACTACATATTCCAATTCTGCCAGTTTTTATTATAAATTTTAAAATTACTCTTATTCTTTTTATTTATAACTATCTTATATTTAATTCAAATTTTGTTCAAATTCCTCAGCCAATTCTTATTTTTATTACAACACATTTTCTTGCATAATATTTAATTTCTATTCGATTTCTTCCAAGGCCTCTTACAATTCATTTATTTATTAATTTTGTTCTTTGATTATTTTTTACTTTTCTGTTCTATCCTCATCCATCTCTCTTAAATCATGTCTTAATGAAAGGCATTCTTAAATAGAGCATTCCAATTGTGCTTTCGTATGAGCATGTTCTTTCTTCCAATATAATTCCGTATGATCATCAAGCGCCTATTCAAAGATCGATTATAATCTATCTCAACTCAACAAATATTTACTTCATTAAAATATCTTAAGAATCACTTCTATGAGCTAAAAGTTTCTTCAATTCTTAGTCTAATTTAATTTATTGCATAGTTTATTACAAGAGAGCTTTCATATTTAATTAAAATAATATAAATCATTCACCATGTTTTAAGAACCCAATAAATTTATCTCCAAATTTAGGAGACTATTATTATCCTTATGTTTGATTCTATCGATTTCGATATGGATCTATTGTAATGCATTCAATTTACTTGTTTTTCTACATCATTTTTTAGTTAAATCCAATAAACCTGTTAAAGTTTCGAAATTTACCCTTCTTAACATTAAAATCAGAATTGTATATCTCATATCATATTATTAATAATGCTGATTTTTATCTAATTTTATTATTAAGAATTTGAGCATCTGATTAATGTTCATCATAAAGTTCAATAAGAAATTCATGTTTTTTATAGTTAATTCATCCATTTACAATTTCAATTTAGAAATACTTAGTTCCCCTTTTCATTGTTTTCCTTAAGAACTTTAATTAGCTTTAATCTCCTTTACTAATCTTAAATCTTTATTTCTCAAATTCACCCTCAAACCTTTTAATTATTTTATCCTTTCAATCCTAAAATAATTATAATTCAGCATTGATTTCCACCTTCTAATTAGACTTAGTCTGTTTCAATATTGGCACTCTATAATGATTTAATTTCGCGTCACCATTCCTTGTCTTTTTAGAATTCTCTTTTGTATACGCCATTTCCTTTTTGTATAAAGTAAATGCAGATTGAAAATTCAGATGAGCATTAATTATTTAGTTTTCGCTTTCTTTGCATCTCATATTATTAAATCTTGTTAAAATTCTTCACTAATGATGCTGCTCCTCTAGCCTTAATAGTTAATTAAGTAATTTATTCTAAATTAACATCTGAAATATTATTAAAAATTATAAACCATACTCAATAATATTTTTAGAATAATCATATATAAAATTTAAATTTTTATTCTAATCGCAAATCTAAAATTAATATTCATTAAAACCAATAGAATTAATTGTATTTTACTTTTCTAATAAAATAAACTAGAAGGATAATCTCGGAATAAAATTAATATAGAACTAGAATAAACAAATCATAATCCTTCTGAAAATTTAAATACATTTACTAATACAAAGTAATTGAGAATATAAATACTCATTCGAATAGTAAGTGATTCTGGAATATCGAGAAATCACTAGGTTTTTCGATAGAATAATAAAATTCGATACAATAATATTAACGTTAATTGAGAAAAAGATAGGATTAAAAGTGGTATCTATATTGATATCTATTTTATATATGATTAATTAGGTTTTCAACAATATTGGGCTAGATTTGACTAGATTGAGTAGGATTTTATAACCAATTAGGATTAATTAGATAAAAAGTTAGAAACGGATGGATATTAAAACATATGATTTATAAAAGTTACCCTTAGATTTGATGTAAAATTCACGTTAAAAAAAGTGCTAATCAAATCTTTTGTAAGGCTGAATGAAAAAGATTAAAAGCCAATTTTATACTTCAATTGTAAAAGTGTCAACAATTTTATGATTTTATGGTAACTTGAGAGTTGAATTCAAGTTATATTTGTGTATTCTCAATTATGAAGTTAATTTGAGATTGAATAAGGCATGGTAATTATATAAATTCTAAGAGTTTGTTCATTTATAGTCTAAATTATGAAAATCAGATAGGGATTATGGATGCTCGAACAAATGAGGAATGTGCATCAAAATATACAACCAAGATTAGAATTGAAATACATAAATTTTATTAAAAATGGGTTGCGGTTCATCTGATTCTTCTTCTGCAAATAACCCCAGAAAAGTAGAACGTCAAAAAGAGTTCACTGGAGAAAAGATTTCATCGGAGATCTTTGTTGACTTAAAGGACGGCAACATCTACGAGGAATATGAGGTCAGGTCAACTTTGGGGGAGGGAGCATTCGGTTGTGTAAAATTAGTAGTTCATCGCAAAACTAGTATGAAGTGATATAAGCAATTTAGAAATGGCATATGCTATGAAACAAATAAAGAAGATGGGATTAATTAAGGAGGACCAAAAGATCCTATTTAGCGAGATGGACATTTTGAAGTTAATTGACCATCCCAATATTGTTAAGTTACACAAACTGTATTAGGACAATATCCACTATTATCTGATCACTGAGTTATGTTAGGGTGGAGAACTATTCGATAGACTTACATCTGAAAAGAACTTCACTGAGAAAAAGGCAGCTGAAATTATGAAATAAGTATTATCTGCCTTGACATATTGTCATGAACGAAAAATCATACATAGAGATCTCAAGTTGGAGAACATACTATTGGAAACCAAAAGTGCGAATTCGAATATTAAAGTAATTGATTTTGGCACATCTCGCAAGGTCTAGGAAGACGAAAAATTAAAGTTAAAAATAGGGACTGTACATCTTTATTCAAATATAAGTTATATTACATGGCTCCTGAAGTTTTCCAAGGTCAATATGATTTAAAAGTGGATGTCTGGAGTCTTGGCGTGATCTTATATATTCTGCTCTGTGGATATCCTCCTTTCAATGGTGATGACACAACAATCAAGAAGAAAATTTAAAAGGGCACTTTTGAATTCAACGGTATTGATATCCTATATTGTCCTCATTAATAGAAACTGAATGGAGGTCTATTTCGAAAGAAGCGAAGGATTTAATTTGTAAAATGCTATAATACGATCCTTTACAAAGAATCACAGCTCAGTAGGCTTTGTAGGATCCATGGATTCAATCAAAAGCTCCCAATACTCCAGTATAAGCTAATGCACTCAATAATTTAAAAGATTTTTATGTATATCAACAGTTTGAATGTTAATTTAGAGCACATCAAAATTAAAGAATGCGATATAATTATTCATTGTCACTCAGGTTACAAGTTATTAGGAAAAGGAAGAGCAATTAAAATAATTTAAAGCGATGGATACTGATGGGAATGGAACAATAAGCCCAGAAGAATTAAAGAAACATTACTCTAAAATCTATGGACAAGAGTCAGCTGAGAAATTAGTATAAGACATAATGAAATAAGTGGATATAAATTAATCAGGATAGATAGATTTTATTGGTAATTTCACTTTCAATATGAATATTATTAGAATTCTTAGTTGCTGCTGCAAACAAAGAAAAATTACTTTCTTAGGAAAAACTGAAATAAGTATTTTAGATGTTTGATAAAGTAATGAACATTATAATTTTAGAATGGGGATGGTAAAATTTAAAGAGCTGAACTTTAATATATTATGTCTGGTATTCGGATTGATGATACATAATGGAAAAACATTTTAGAGGAATGTGATAAGGATAACGATGGAGAGATTTCGTTAGATGAATTGATCATGCTAATGCAAAAACTAAAGTGATTTCAGCGAATTTGATTAATATTTTAAAAAATAAATTATTAAATGAAATCACTACTCTTTGGAACTTTATTGATTTGTATAGCGTTAAGTTAAATCACATACGAGGAATGCAAAAGGGATTGTACAATGGATTGGTTAGATTGCACCAGTGGGTGTGATAGTATTGGTAATCCATCCTATTGCCATAAAAATTGTTAGAAGTAATTATAACCCAATATGTAGTGTGGTTCATGGATGTTTGGATGAATGTCCAAAAATAATTTGTATTGATGAGTGTCGGATCATATTGGAACAGTGTCGTAAAAATGGAGCAGGGATTTGCGAAGTACATTTCAATCAGTGCCAATTGATCTGTGAAGATACTTATAATGAAAATTAAGATATATGAATATATTTAATTAATGTATAGATAGGCTACGAATGCTTCAAGATTATATAATTAATAATAATATATAATCAACATTAAAACGATGAATTTATATTCCGTTTTTGGTATTATTAAAATAAATATGAAAACATTCGTTGTGATTTGCCTCGTAGCAGCTGTGTTTGCACTTGACACAAGCAAATTCGCCGTGCTTCTCCAAGCAGGCACAAGAGGAAATGATGCCGTCGAATCAGTTTACAATCTCTTGAGAGATTTGAAGACAGAAAATGTTAATGTGTAAGCTGCTGCCGACAAAAAGAACAATACAGATGAAGGTACATCATTCATTCATTCCTTCTAGAAATCTTTTCCCAAGTCATTGGCGATTTGACTAATGTTGCCTCACTCAACAAACAATAATGGGAAAGACTTGGAGCAGTCAGAACAGATGTTGAAGCCTAAGTCAGAGTAAGCAAAATGATTTATTCCTCAAGGATGGATATTAATGGTTGGCCTGGGCTGAATCCAGACTTGCTGAAATCGAAAGAAGAAATGCTTAACTCCAAGACCAAAGATGTTGGGCCAATGGACTCTTCGTCAAATCCCTTGCTGATCACGGTGATGCCGTCGCAGTCGTCTAACTCTTATAATAAGATGTTGCTGGTTTCCTCACTAACAACGCTGGAGTCGAACTCGTTGAAAAAGCCCAATCTATCGCCGATAAATTATCAGCATACAGCCATCTTTTCTAATAAGATGCCCTCCAAAAATTCTAATCACTTGCCGAAGTCAAGAGAGAAGGCACAACCGGAGAATAAGTCCTCCAAATCTTGTTTGACTTACAAGCTGAATTGGAATCCACTCTTGCCACATTATAAGAATAAGAAATTCACGCTGCCTTCGCTCTTGCCAAATACGTCTCAGACACCAATGCCGAAGTTGCCTGGTTGAATTCAGAACACGAAAGAAGAACCGGACTTGTTGAGAAATTAGAAACTGTACCTTTTTACATCTTATTATTTTTATAGCAACTCCCAGCCGTCCTTGCCTAATAAGCCAAAGCACTCAAATTGTGGAAAGATTCCTTGAACGCTGTTGCTGGTGCCACTGCTGATTTGGAAGAGAAAAGAGAATTCTATGCCTCCGAAACTGCCAGAAGAGCCGGTACCAATTATCACAATAATCTATAGAGGAAAATGCCATTATCGATGTTGTCATCTAATTGTTCAAAGATTAAGTTAGATCCTTAGCTTCATAGACCAGTCTTGGAAGAAAGTGATTTCCATTAAACAAATATAATCAATTTAAAAAATGAATCATTTTTACATCATTTCAATCCAATTCTCCTTACTTTTGAAGATTTTCCAATATTTCTTATATTTAAAGAATTCCTTTATAAATGCATACCAAATTAAAGGTGAACAAAATTCACTTTGAGTTTCAAACCATAATTCAATTCTTGGGTTAATATGATACTTCAATAATCACACTTAGAAAAGCACTCACCTTTTCATTTAGAAACCATTCTCTAATATTTTGCATTTATTAACCATCTTGAGTTAGATTATCAATTTGGCATATTTTATGCATTCCTCAAGGATCAATAACGGCTTTTGGCTCAAGTATCTTGTAGAGTGAATTCAAATCAAAGAATTTTCATTAAGATGAAGTTTCCCACATAATTTCAATTTTTGTAGAATTAATATGTTATTTTTATTTATTTCCTTATATATATTTATTGTGTGCGTCATTAGATTATCTACTTTATTATTTCTAATCAGATTTTTCATGAATAGCAATTTCTTTAATTAATCCAAGACTATTAATATTCTAAAAATTAAATTATTTTTCTTCTTATAAGTATTAAACTGAATTAACAATCTAAACCCAAAACTATGTATTGGACTTAATAATCAGACTGGAATTTTCAATCTAATCTAAACAAAATACACATATAGAACTCAAGTATCAAATTGTTTAATAAAAAACTATTGTGTTAGCTAATAATAATTCAAATATATAATGGTTAATTAATCAAATATTTCAGCCTTATTTTTGATGTAATCTAGTTTTGTGATATTTATTATAAATCTTAACCTATGAATTTCAGTAGTTTCCAAGATGTATTAATATAAACAAGAAATTTAAAAATATATTTAGAAACTACATATTTATTTACTTATTGTCTATGAATAATTAAGATTTTTATGTGAGATTTTAGTTTAGTTGATGAAAATCCTTAATAAAAACAAGTGGATCCATTTTTCTATTAAGAGAAAGTCAAATAAAGTTAGAATCACTGAAGAATTATAAATAATAAAGTTGGATAAATATATTTTATTTGTATATAAAAGGGGGGTCGGGAGGGAAATATAAATTTTATTATACATAAATAAAAATTATGTTAACTTCGTCTATTGTGAGTGTCGATTCTAGCAAAGTATATAAACCAAAAGCCAGTCAAGTTGGGTTACTCTCTACTGCAATTAGCAAACTTGGTGATTCAAGCTTTGTATCAAAAAGCAGAGAGTCCACAAACATGTCTCCTGTTAGAATGAGATTATTTAGGGATTCTTCACCTAAATAAACCAAGGGATTACAAGGAGTAGTAGTTGGAGAATATCAGTAAGATTATTAAATAAATATTTTTAGTGCTTTGACACCTACTCATATTGTGTTTAGTAGCATTCATAAAAGTACCTCCCCTCTGAGATCTGGTAGAAATTATAACGAATCACCTCAAAGAGCAAAGGTAAGATTAGATAGATTCAAAAATTGGGACTCAAAGTTAGGATTAGAACTCCAAATATAAAATACCAAATTCACACGTCTCAATAATGAATTAACCTATTTAAGTCATTAACCCCATCATCAGACCACAAAATCAGCTATTTTCTTAGGCAGCAATTTAAGTAGATTAGGTGTTGGTGGAAACTAAAGTGATATTAGAGTTTTGACAGCCAAATTGAATTCCATTCCACCCTCATAAATTGGAACCTTTACTGCAGGGTAAGGAATATTATGTAATATTTTATAGTCATTCTCATGAGTTGTCTTCATTGCAATAATCGCTAAGCAGAATTATGAAATCGAGCCGACAGTATTGAACAAAATTGATTATTATATTATATTAAAATAATATAATATGGACATTAAATTAATAACTTTTAGTGATACATTCATTATCTATAAGGAGATCTAAACGATATCAGACTTAAAGAAGGAAATCAAAAGAATTGGGATATAAACAAGGGATATCATTATTTAGTACCAAAGCTATTTCTACTTAAGCTTAGCTTTTATGATAATGATTCTGATAAAGTTGTGATAACACAGGATGAAGATCTTTAATATGCCTACCAGCAAAGCAAGGCTCTTAATAGACAAACAATCAAATTTTATGTTTATTACAAACTCAGTTAGCCTTAATACTAGCAAATGGGAACCCAGATCAAAATCTCAACATAATAGCCCTAAATTGATTGGATAAATTAATCCTTCTAAAAGGAGAGCAGCTAATCAATCATTTATCATAATATATATAATAATAATTCCCCTTTAATTAGCAGAACCTCTACAATTATAATTCCGAAGCAATCAAGAGAAGAAAAGTTGAAATTGGCAATTGATTCTTTCATCGATTAAATATTGAAAGATGAATATCATATATGATAATATCTATATATATATATATTAATATAAATTAAAGTATTATTATAGAAAATTACCTTATTTATTATATAATGTACTTATGTATTGTTATATCAATCATTTTCTGGCTGCTAAGGCAACTTGAGTTGCAATTCTATTTAAGTCTTATTATCCCTCTTTGGTAACAATTCTTGATCCCTTTTTCAAGAGTGATTTGTTATCCTTCTTTAAAACTTTAATGGCTTCCAATTATTGAAGCAAGTATCTGATGACTTTTCCAGATCCTGATTCGTGTTTGCCATTGTCATTGACTGAACCAAACATATGAGTGAGATTTCCAACTCCCTGTTGTGTAAATTAAATATTAATACCCAGTGACCTCTGACATAAATTTTACGAGCAAGTGCTGCAGCTCTAACATACATCCAATCTTAGTCAATTGGTGAGATTTCTTTTCCAAGTCCAGTCTTGACAATTGAACCCCATTCTGGAATCTTGATCTTGTTATTTTTTTTCAAATATTCAGCATAAGCATGAATGAAATCTTATGCAGGTACGTCCTTTTAAGTTACATAGTTATTGATACTTTCACTGTGAAGAATGGTGCTGACATAATAAAAATTAAATTATTTTTTGAATATTTGCAAGATTTTAATTCATAAATAAAAGTATTTAATCAATCATGCATAACATACATTCTATTTAGTGAGGACACCAGTCATATCAAGAATGAAAAATTCATAATCAAAGAATTCTGATTATGTGAGATAGCACTTCAATCATTAACTACTTTCTAATTAATTAAAATCATGTAACTCAATATTTAAATCAAAAAAAGCTTACAATTTGATTACACTAAAAATTTCTAAAATATTAATATTTATAATCCCATTAAGGATGGAGGATTAATTTGAAATGAATATCTTTGTTCTTGGAACAACAATATTTTACATTTTACCAAAAGTATCAACGAGTTTCAGTTATCTCAAGACGGAAAGATTACGGAAGCTTTTAATTAGGAGAAGGGTATACAATGTGAATGGATTATATGAATTGATTAATTTGATTAATTTAATGAGAGCGATAGAAGATTGATATAATAATTTAATTATAAAAATCTTAGATTATTGGGGAGTGGATTGTTAGGTGAGACAATGGATGGAAGAAATGGGAACACAAAATCGGTGAGATGGTGTTAGTAATATTATAAGAAAATGGGGATAAATATTTATAAATTAATTACATACATAAGCATTTTTCGATCCGTTTTTAAAAACATTAATAAATAAATGCAAAAACTAGCTATCTTGACATTGGTTCTTGCTCTTGCAGCTGCCAAGTTTGTAGATACACATGCAAGTTTGGCTTAAATTGATGCCAATCCATTCGGAAATGTTGTATTGTCAGCCATCAAAGCCCACTTGTAAGCCTAATCACCAGCCAACGAAGTTAATATGTTATTGAACGGTGTTGCTGCTGGATTGTAATAAGATCAAAATGACCACGACCACGCTTTTGAAGTTGATACAACCACAAACAACAGAGTAAGAATATTAAACTATATAACAGATCGTTGAAGACTTAGAAAAGGAAATCTTGTATCACTAAAATCAAATCTCATCCAACACTTAATTGAGAGATGACACAATCGAAGCATTGGCTGTTTCTGAAGAAGACATCAGAGTTACAATTTCAGACATTGCAACAAATGAATAAACTTATGCTAGAGAAGAAGCCACAAGAAACTAATAACACGAAACCTTTGTTGCTAAGGTTGCTGCCATCGATGATGTTATTGAAGCTATTGATGATGCTGCCAAACTCATCCAACATTTGAAGCTAAGTGCTTCATTTGTCTAAGTTAAATCAAAGTATGAAACAGTTCACAAGAGACTTACCGACAACACATCACACAGCCAACTCTTACAAGTAAATTCTTTTCTTTCTATTATTCCACTTTTAGCCAGTCGTCGTTTGCTCTTACCGAATTAGCCACTCACGGAGTCAACCAAAAGGCCTTGACCAAGATTGCTTAATTATTGAGCGAAATCAGATAATAATTAGTCTCAGAAAAGGCTACCAAGACTGTATTTAATTAATCCAATTATTAAGGACGTTGAAGACAGATAAGCTGCACACTGGGCTGAATTCAGCGTTCATTTGAGCAATGAACACACCAGATTGGTTGAAAGAAAAGCTTAATTGGAAGTCTAAATCTAAGAATAAAAGGATACCATTGAAGATGCTTAATCATGGATCGAATTCCACACCTTGGAATTAGAAAACAGTGAAGAGAGACTTGCTGGATAATAAGCATGGTATGCAGTCTAATCAGATATCTATGAGACCTAAACTGCTGAAAGGTAATATTTCATAATATCCTATTTTAGAGCTGCTTAAAATGAAATCGTTGATAGACTCTAAGAACACATCAGTGAGAAATTATCAACCACCGCCCAATTCATCAGCAAAAGAAATTGATTTATTAAAATAAATAAATTATGAACAATAGTTCTTTATGCATTTTATGTTTTCAGCAATCTAATATAACTAATACAGATCTCCCTGTTTGCTAGTCTTGCTTAAAACAACAAGCCTAAAACTTGGAGTAATTTGAAGATCAAATTGACAAAATACATTAACAAGTAATTCCCCTTAATTACACAAGGATCAAGCAAAATAAGATGACTCTTCTTCCATCAGTGAAATCATACCACAGAAATTATATCTAGGAAACTACATCGCTGCAAAAAATAAAAACCTTTTGAAAAAATATTAGATAACTCATATCCTCATATGCGGAGATTTTCTCAAATAGAAATTCCCTGACGATTTCAAATATCATCAAATCATGATACAAGACTCCTTGAATCAATCTATCCTTGAATATCTTGATGAAACCTTCAATTTTATTGATTAGGCCCAAAACGTTTTTGTTCATTGTGCAGCTGGAATAAACAGATCTCCAGCCATAGTCTGCGCATACTTAATGAAAAAAAATAAGTGGAATTATGATCAAGCATTCCAGTTTGTAAAGGAAAGAAGATCTGTTGTAAACAAACAAACTAATTTTGCAAAATAATTAAATTTATATGAATATTGATTAACGTATCTAATAATTCAACCGAAATAAGAGATAATATAATTCATCCCTATTAACTTTCGATTTTCTCACTCTCTTTCCATTAATCAGCAATACATTAACTATATTGATCACTTATTCTAACATACAAGCATTTGAATTTACTTTATCTTAACCAAATCAGAGGATGAAAAAAGATTATTACAATTATTTATCCATTTAAAATAATAGTTTAAATCGAACTTAAATCCCAATAATGAAGACTTATACTTTTCATATTTGAATTTATTTGAATGTATTTAATAATATTTATATAAAATTCATTTTCCTTTACAATAAGTGCAAATGAAGGATTCTATGTTTTAGACCTATTCTTCTGTCAACCCTTCACATTTTAGATGAATCCATTGATTACACATATCACAAAACACATATGGCAGATCAGGGTTTTGCGGTTTTTTACAATAGCAAACTTTTGGCCATTTACTTACCTCTGGCAGAAACTCTTCGCTTTTTGTGTTATAGAATGCTCTAGTAAAATATACCGCATCCTTGAATTCATATTGTTCATAATCCTCGTAACTTAACACGAGAACTTTAGATTGTATTGCATCTACCAAAATTGCATGTTCTTCTTCTGTCAAAAACAATTCGGACATTCCCATATATTCTTTTTGTTCTTAATATTGTGATGCAATTTTGTCTTTGTTACAATAGAGGTTGATTATGACTAAAGGTAGTTCTTGGTCATTTTTCTGAGATTTTATGCTAATTATTTTTTTTATTGTTGCTATAAATTCAAAATTTTTGACATTTATGAGAATTGACTCTCCGGTCTTATAGATTTCATCATTAAACTTGAGTTTCTCGTAAGTCAATGTATGTTGAGGTGCTTTTTCTGCTAATTTATACAATTTATCAAAGTTTTTAGCTATGGCCAATTATTCTAAAGCGTCCTAACTGAATTCTTTGAAAGTGAATTTCCTTCCATTTCCTGGTTCATAATCTGGATCGTCTTGCGCTGACATTTTACTTATTTTAATTCATCAAAGTATTAATGTAATCATAAATATATGAGAATAAAATCCTTTAAATTTTTGTGATCGCATAAATTTATCAGGCATTACATAATAACCAGTATAAAAAACCAATGATTTATATTTTTAGTTTTGAGGATTCAACCCATAGTCTAACATAGTAAAGTGTTTCATCCATAAGATTTGTTGAATGATTTATTTTAATATTAAATTATTTTCTCCTAATTTTAATAAATATTCAAGTTGATTATCATATAAATTAACTGGAAATATAGATATGATAGATGGTATTTTATCATTGTAATTCATTCAATCGAATATGAACTGAATGTGGTATGTATAATTGCAAATTTACATTTAAATTTGATGATTAAATATTCTTCGTATTTTGCTTGATTTAGTCATTGGGATTGATGATAAAATCTTAAAGTTGATTGGTAATGGCAATTAGGCAAAACAGATTAGGAATGATTTATATGTAAAGATTAAATTTTAATTAATTTAATGAGTGATTTAGTGCAATTCAAAGAGTTAAGACAAAAGGGGATTGATGAGTTCCATACAAGTAATGACATGGTCTACAATATAATTTCGAAGAAGTAAAGCGTTTTAAATGTAAATGAGCAGATGGTTGGAAGAGTGGTTGGAGAGTAAAGAGAAAGACCATCCAATAGACAACTACTCTTGTGTGAATTCAGACTTACTTTAGTCGAAATCATCAACTATCTTTAAATATGATCCAATTCAAAGTCACATGTGGAATAAGATTATGCTACCAAATCTTTAAGAAGGAGTTGATTATGAAATTTTAGATAAAGCATCTTGGGAATTCATAGCCAAAAAGTCCTAATATTTTTGATTATGTAGGTACCACACGACAGCCATAGAGCGAGATGCCACTATTGTAAACGGAAAGAAACAAGTGAATGTCAATCTTGTGCCTTTAAATTTCGGAGCCGTGTTTCCTTCTTCACTTCGCAAATACAATGGAGGAAAAACAGCCTCACTCATTAAGGGGGACTAGTATGTATCAAGAACGTGCAAATTATAATCATTTATTGAATTATTGGCAAGCACTTTGTAAACAGTGTACGTAATTATCATTCAATCATTAATAGTAGCGGCTATGAATTCCTCAGACGTGATGGAATCAGACTCTACAAAGCTCCAATTGGCATGACTATTTCAGAAATCGAAAAGCATATATCTGAAGAAATTAAGAATCTTGGAACTTATGATGATGTCGTATTTGATTTCAAGGATGGCGATTATTTGGATCCAACCAAATATGAAACTATTGATGATTGTCAAATAGCACCAGGCTAAGTAATACTTGGTGATTTCAAAGAAGTCTAAAAAAATTGGGTCATTAAACATCCCTTTTTCCCAATGGAAGGAAAATGTGAAGGATGCTATAATTTCAAAGTGCTTCAGTTTCCATGTGAATGCAAAAAAGTTAGTTATTGTACAGAAGAGTGCAAAAAAAAGGATGAAGCATATCATTTACCTAGATGTGAAAAGACAGATTCCGATGATGAGACTATGGATAAACTCTAAAGGATTGAAAAATCCATGGATGGCAAGGTCGGATTATAGAATCTAGGAAATACTTGTTTTATGAATTCAGGAATCCAGTGTATTGGTAATACATTCCCAATAAGAGAATACTTGTTATCTAATCAATACAAACAGGATATCAATGAATTAAATACTTTGGGTACTAAAGGAGAATTAGCATAAAAGTTTGCCCACCTTTTAAGAAGAATGTGGTATGCTGAAAGAACACCTATACCTCCATTCTCACTTAAAAGAGCCATAGGAAAATTTTAACCCTAATTCCAAGGATTCCAATAGCATGACAGTTAAGAATTGATTACTTATTTATTGGATGGATTAAATGAAGATTTATGTCGTATCAAATAGAAACCTTATGTGGAGAGAAAAGACTATGATGGTAGACCTGATTTCGAAGTTGCTAAGGAATCTTGGGAACAATTTAAGTTGAGGAATGATAGCATTATCGTTGACAATCTATATGGACAATATAAGAGTACTTTAAGATGTCCAAATTGCAATAAAATATCAATTACATTTGACCCATATTTGATGGTTAACGTCAGTATACCTTAAAATACAACCAAAAAGTTAGAAATCCAATTCATAGATCCAAATTTATTGTGGGACTGTTAGACTCTTATCTACAACTATGAAAAAACATAAGATCCTACACTTGGTTAAATTCTGCAATCTCCAGAGATTTAAGATAAAATCTAACAAATTAACCCAACCGATCTGATTTATATCTGTACATCAGCTTACTAACATGATGATACAGATGAAAATGATAAAATGTCAAGTTTAAGGAAGAAATTGAAATACAAAAAGTTATACATCAGGAAGGCTTTGCAATCAGAACTCAATATTGAAAAAGACAATAAAATTTGTATAATGATACATGAATCCTTCAAGTAAAATGCTTAATATCAATGGAAGAGAGAAATTACTCCTGCTTTCAACTTCTATTTTGATAAAACCAAAACTACCCATGCTGACATACATAAATTTATCTTTGATATTCATGTTGGAGTCTTAGCCACATTTGAAGACCTCCCCAAATATTAAGGCAACAATTGGAGCGAATATTATGAAGAGAATATATTAGACAAGGTTTATTATTTAGAATTCAAATCCAATTAAAATTGGTAAGTTGAGTGTGCTTATTGCAATGCCAAATCATGCAATGATTGTGTATGTGCATATGTTTAAGACACTTGTATTGAAAAATATATATAAAAAGAACCTAAATTAGAAATTGAAGTATTTGTAGTCTGGAAAAGAGGATTCAAATCAGCTAGCTCTGTTGATGAGTTATACAATGATTGGTTGAAACATCATCAAAGGAAATAAACAGATGTTGAGGAATTGCCAAAATAATTAACTGATCAAGAACAAACATAAGAAGTTGTCGATGATGCAAAATAATAAGAAAACATATCTGATGAATAATCTGCTTAGAAATAAAATTTCACTACATGTCTCGTACCTATTGAACCTGCAATACCAACAATCTAACCTACTAATGTTTAAGGTGCAACTGAAAAATCAATGAAATTAACTGAATGTTTGAAATTCTCTGAGCAACCTGAATAACTAGATGAAGAAAATACTTGGTATTGTAATCAATGCAAAGATCATGTGTATTTTATCCATTTTAATCTATTAGCCGTGCTTTTAAAGTCATGGAAATCTATAAGACACCTAAAATATTGATATTCCATTTAAAGAGGTTCAAGAACTCCAATAAATTTTTCAAAAGCAAACTTGAAACCTTAATAGATTTTCCAATCGAAAATTTTGACATTAGAGAATTTGTTTAGAATCATCATTTACCATCTGATTTCGCTAATGAAAATCCTCAAAATTCAAGTATTAAATTTAATTAAATTACGAGAAATCAATGATCCCTATTTATTATGATCTATACGCAATTTCTAATCATTTTGGAGGATTGGGAGGTGGACATTACACAGCCTTTGCTAAAAACTACTATGATAACACATGGTATAATTTCGATGACAGTTCAGTGCATCCTATAAAAGAAGAATCTGTTAATTCAACATTAATTACAAGCGCAGCCTATGTATTATTTTATCGCAGAAGAGAATGATATTCAAAAAGCAAAAATATAAATATATTTATATTAATAAATTATATTCTAATCTGTCAATTAAAGTAACCATTAAAATAATAATAAATTTCAACTAGAATAAAACAGCCTATTCTATAAATTTATCTATGATAGTAGCTTTTCCCTATATAGAATAACTATAAAACTCTGATGACAACTATCTAAATTTTTAATTATCTGCCACTATTGCTTTTTCTCAGATACCTAATTCAAAAGATCTTTATTTCTTGGTTACTTTTTGGTTTCTACATTTCTTAAAGTTTAGATTTTGCCAAATGTTCAAGAAAATTGAGAATTTTCATTCTAGTTATTTATTCAATAGAGCGAAAGGAGAACAAAGAATTTAATAGTTATCAAATTATATCATATATATATGTTTATTATAAATCATCTGCTTTATTGGTATTAATCTATTATATATTAAAAATACTGATACATTATCCGTAGACTGGTGCTTTATTTTGATAATTGAATTAGAAACTATCTAATTCAGCTTAGGATGTGTACAACTAAGGCTATTGATTCTACATTGGAGCTATAGGAATCTATTTTTTCTATTCTAATTCTTATTTTTCTTTTTTCAAATCAAGCATGCCTAATAAATCAGGTTAATTAGTATTTGTGCTTTTAGGTTGAGTGGCTGAGACAAAGTCACCAAAAGCAAATTCATCTTACTATTATTTTGTTTAATTAGCTTAATATGTTGGAACTTATGGCTTTACATAATTTTGATTTTGTTGTTACTATTAGTAATTATTTATTTAATAATTTTAGTACAGATTAGGTTATTAATATGTATTTTATTACTATTATATGGGATATAGATTTTATTATACTTAATTTTATTAATATAATAATTATTAAGGCTATTAATAAAATTGTTGTTAATTATTTTGTTAAGAAGGTATTTATTATCCAAAGAGAATAGGATCTTGTTATTGTTATTAAGATGTTGGTGGTGTAAAAATGTCATTAGGTAATAAATTAGTCTATACCTTCTATTAAACTTAAGGTTATGGAATTTGATTACTAACAGGAGTAGCAGTTTAAAATTGACCCCATTCATTATTTTGATTATTTGCCTATTGAGAGGGAGGTGGTTATAAAGGTGGAACAATTTATGGTTATTATGGAGGTGTTTGTTAAGGAGCATCAAAAATATCTAATAGATTTTTTTATTATTATTATTATTATGGTTGTTATTGTTATTATTATGGTTGTTATTATTATTACTGTTACTATGGCTGATGCTGCTGTTATTACTATTATGTCTTAGGTCCTGGAACATCCCACTTTTCTCCAGGTTTAGCTAATCTCATTACAGGTTCTGAAAATGGTACCGCTGATGTTTATTATGAAGGAGTTGTCCATGATATTCCATTACAACTTATATTAGCATTAGTATTAGAATTATTATTTGTGTTATTATTAGTATGATTATTATTTGTGTTATTATTAGCATTATTATTATTATTACTTGTACCTCTGTATCTATCTAAGCCTCCTCCACTCTCTAAGCCACCATTATTATTTTCTGCTTTATAGATATTGAATGCTTACAATAATTTGTTGATTATGATGAATTGGATTCTTATCCATATTTTGGCTTATTGCCTTCATATGAATTACTTCCATAACCTTGATAAGATGTGTTACTTCCAATAGCTCCAACACCCCCAGCAGCTTATATTTTAAATTTAATGTTACCTGCCAATCGTTCTCGTATCTTTTTAGCACTCTCTCTTTCTTCTTCAATCAACTTTTCATTGCTTAACAAATCTACTAATTGTTTAGTCTTATCACGAACTAATCATTATTCATTTAATTACTTGAGAGACCCTTGTCGGAACCTTGTTCAACTAGAAAGAAATCAGAGAAACTTCTGATTTTGTAGATATTGTCTCTGAATTCTCCTACACAACGAGGTGCTCCATTCTTTGTCAAATATTCTATCATATTGAGAGTCTAGTATTATTTTATGAAGGAATCATACTTTCAAAATTCTACGCCACTCTCTATTATCTGAATCAAGACGTTTCCAAATGAATTTCATAATCGTATCGCAAGATGTACTAAAATATTCAACAAAACATTCTTACTATCCATATGATGCCTCTGCTACTTCTTATAGCAATTTAGTAGGAGTATTCCAATTCTCGTTAGATGTTGCTTCAGATAATGTCTACTCCAAAGGAGATTTGGTAAGCTTATCCTTGCTGGGGTAAATTGAAATTCATACATCTATTGAGCTGCTTCCTTGATAGCTTGTAGGTTCATTTTAAATTAATTAATACAATTAATATCTGATTGTGCAATATAAAAAAAAACAGATATATATTGACAAAGTTTATTTTCTATTTATTTTGAGCATTCAAATCCCTCAACAAAGGCCAAACTCAATATGGATTAACCTAAAATGTTCTCTTTTTGATTTGATAAAATTACTAAAAAATAATGAGGCTACATGAAGAATACTAGGAGTTGATTCAAACCAAATTGTAAGATAGGATAACAATATTTTTGAAGAATTTATTAGATTAGTTTAAGTCATTGCAATTTTTAAGAATTATCAAGTTTACTTTATATTATAAATTTTGCTAAACAAATGAGAAAGTAAGGTTTTTCTCGCATTCTATAAAATTCCTTTTAAACCAAAGACAGCTATTTTTTCTTAGAATTCTCATACTAAAGCTAATGTTATCTCAAGAAAGACTGAAAAGTAGCCATTATTTCATAAAGAATAACGATGAAAAGCTAAGAATATTTATGGTTTTAAAATATTTAGATTAAGTATTGATATAATAATACAAAAATTGGAAAGCAATAAATGCAGATATCCTTCTGCTTTCATAGCTATAATTGAAAATTACAAAGATTAAATGTTGTAGTGTAAATTTTATTAATAAAATGATCATTTTATTAGAGATTAAGTTGTTTTATTCGATAAATGGTTCAAAAAAATTTTAGTCCTAACTTTAACAAAGCACCATTTAAAAATTTTTATATTATCTTCAAGAAAGTGAATGATTTAGAAGTCATTAATTAATGATATATGATTTCTGATCGAATTTTCAATAGGTTAACTCAAGATTATTGGTCCATAATAAATTTAGTTAAAAACTTTTGATGGAGTTTCTGATATAAACATTTTATGTAAATTGAATAATTGTTCAAAGGAAGATATAAAACATCAAACTTTGTAAAAGATATTGTGGAAATAAAACAATTTTAGTTCGATAGGATGATAAGAAACCACCATTTTTTGTAATTGAATGATCCTATCATTTGATTTTATAAGTTAAAATCAAGTTATTTTAGATATTTTTGTGGCTACTCTTATTATAATCATGAAAGCAGTTGTTCTTAATAAGTATTCTATTTGATTTCGATAATTATAATGAATTATCAAGTCAATTTTATGATGAAAAGCAAGTATTGCTAATTATATAATTTCAAAACCATTTGGAAATTGATAATTCAGGTTAGATCTCAGCAGATCAAGTTAAAAATAAAATATACTCAATTATTTAATGGCTAGATAGATGATATTTTCAAGGAGGGAACACAAAAATGAAATAATAATTTATATTATATATGAAAATAAATATTCGTTTTTCGATTTTTTAGCACAAATAAATCCTCAGACGTATGTCAATAATAATTACAATAAATGTTAAAACTAACTCTTTGTGTATTGTTAGTGCTTGGTGCAACAGCCATCAATGTCTAATCATCCGTCTGGACAAATCGTGACTAAAAGGCTCTTGCTCAAATTCATACATCTGGTTGGGGTAAGTTCATTTTGAACTATGCCGAACTTCATATGTAAACAGGAGGTATCCTTTCTGAACTCAACAGCGAAATTGAAAAACTCGTAACTATTTATCGTAACTAATTTCTAAGGTTGGTGAATTGGAAGAGGAATTAGCTGGAGTCCATCACGAATTCAATAGAAGAACAGATGTTCACAACAGAGAAGTTGCTAGACTTGAATAAGAAATTCAAGACAAGGAAAGAGGTATAATAAAATATGATGGTTTTAGAACTCTTCAATGCTCATGATTTCTATGATAACGTCCTCATCCCATAAAGAGATAGATTTGCTGCCTAACTTGAATAATTATAAGAAAACATTGCTTAAAACAGAAGAACACTTTCAGAAGCTGAAGTCAAAAGAGAAAATGATCACGAAACCTTCGAATCAGAAGTTGCTGAACACAATGATGCTATTAGTGCTATTGATGAATGCCTTTAATTGTTGAGCACAATCGCTACCCCATCTCTTGCTTAAATCAAAAAGGTTTAAAAGAACCTCAGCAAAATCCAAAGTTCATTGAAAAAACACAACTAATTCCAAATCTTCGTTAAAGTCCTTTTGGAAATCACAGTTGAATCTAACTTTGCTGACTAAGGTGCTCTTAGAGATGTAATTCTAACAACTTAAATGATAGATTGTTGTTGCTTTCAATAATTTGAGAGTTGAATTGGTTGATTCACTCAACTAAATCACTGCTGATGAAGCTTAAGCTGTTACTGATTTCAATAACTAAGTCATCTAATTAAACCAAGAACATGCTGAATTCTAAAGAGCAGTTGTTGTTAAGAATGCAGAAATCGAAGCTAATGCCAGTACTATCTCAATTTCTAATCAATTTAGCCAAGATCGAATAAACTCTTGACCTCATCGATGAACTTGATGCTGACTTGGAAACCCTCAATGGATAATTGTAAGCTGAAAACGATGACTATGCCTTCGCCACTGATGTTTACAATGCCACCGTTGCAGAATACAACAAGGAAATCAACGCTGCCAACTAAGCCTTAGAATTGCTCAACTAACCAAGATTCTAAGATTACGTCAAATCATAACTCAAGGGAGCATGATCTATTAAAATAACATCAATCAAAAGTTATCACCATTCTATCAATCTTCTATTTTCTCATTTTTTTAGTTAATTTATTTTATTTCCTTTTAAAATGAGTTAAACTCCACCATCTGAAGCCCAGATCTAAACTCTAAAAGAGGAAATACTTCAACTACAATTTGAATTAAGCCAGTACTCCTATTTACCATCATAATCTATTAGATAAAAGTAAGAAGCAGATGAAAAGGACGAGTTTTACAACAGCGAAATCGAGGAAAGAGACCAAACCATTGCAAAACTCAAGGCCGGTTTCTCAGAATCTGATTCCATGAAGTAATATCTAATTGCAATATCAACAAAGATTGATTAGCCAATTATAAGATTAATTGAAATAGTTGAATTACGATTATGATTAACTTCTGATGGAGAAAGGAAGTTACTAAAGTGATACTAAAGAATCATAAAACTAAATATCAGATGAGCCAATTTAAACAAAAGAGTAATATTTTTAATTGTAACAGAAATGAAATTATTACTCTCAAAACGTAGATACAAAATGAGAAAGAATTAACACTCAAATTGCAACAATAAATAAGCACATTATAAGCCGATATTGAAAATATGATAAATGAAAAACAAATGGAACAAGAAGAAGATAACAATGAAGAAATCTAATAATTTTAAAAGTAATTCATTCTTCATAGTAAAAAACAGATAAATAGACATGTATAAGCAGTAAATCAATACATTAGAATCTGAAAACTAAAAGTTGAAAGCCATATAAACTGAAAGTTCAAATTATGCTCATCAAATATTTAAATTAGAATAATAGATCTCTATTTAAGTTAATTAAATTACTCAATTTGAAAAATTAAAGTATTGAGATATCATTAAATCTTAGAAAATAATATGAAGAATTGAAGGAGGAATCCTAAAATTATGAAGAGACAGAAGAAAAAATAAAGGATTTAGAAGATCAAAAAGATTTACTCCAAAAAAAAACAAATTAATACTTAAATGAAATTAATGAACTAAAAGAAGAAATTTAAGTTTTAAAATTGAAACCTTCGACTGTTCTCATCAACCAATCGGATAACGAAGAAATTTTAAGAGAAAATGAATAATTAAAGTAGATATTGTATTTATCAATCTTGTAGGTAATATTTAAATGAGATCGTAGAACTTAATACATAATTGAAGCATGATAATTTCATCATCTCCGAAGAATATAAGTATTTATAATAGGTTAATTTTCTATAAGAAACCTTAAAGAATCTAACGATTAAATTGTTACTGAATCTGCTAAGCTACTTGATGAAAATCAGTAATATTGTTTTATATTTAGATATGAGATTGATTCATTGAAGGAATAGCTAAAAGATCAATAATTTTTGGAAGATACCATTACTAATTATAAATAAGCTCAAGAAATCTACAAGTAAAAAATATAAGTCATGGAAAAAGAAAAAAATGACTTGCAAGAAACATTAAACTAAGAAAAGTAAGTATACAAGTAAATAAACCTTAGATAAAAATATGAAAATGCATTTAATTAAGTTAAAGAATTATTGTAAAAGAATGAGTTTGATCAATAAAAGTTAATTAAATGTGAATAAAACGAGCAAGATTTGAGGGATTAAATTCAATAATTAAATGTTTAATTAGAATAAATCCAATTCTAAAATTAAAAAACCACATTCAATGAGAATAATGCTTAATAGTTACTTAATGAAAATAACCAATTAAAACAAGAAATCCATTAATTACAGTAATTATATTTAAAATATCCAAAGGGTAGCAAGTCAAAGAGAGGCATTTTAGAAGAAAGATGAATTTGCTTAAATAAAAGAATAATTGTAAGAATGGGAGAACCTTACTTAACTTGTCTCTGGAAACCTAAATGCAATTAATTCAAAGGATGTTAAAGTTTAATAATTAAGTACAAACAAATATCAATATTAGTCAACTGTTTCTTGAATTATTAAGAGACAAATTTGTCCCATTAAAATCAAATAGAAATCTTGCAAAATGAACTAAAACAACATAAATTAGAATTGAATAAATCAAACTCTGAAAAATTAAACCTAGAAGAATAGTTGGTTTTACAGAAAGCTTCAGAAGAATAATTAAAATAAAAAACTGTCAGAAAATCAATATACCACAATTAAATTCAGAGTAGCGATGATTTAAAGTAATTCAATATAAAAGTTAAGATAATAGTATGAAATCTTGCAGTCAAAGTATGATAGTTTGCTTCTGATGAAACAGAGATAAGAACAAAGCGAAAAAAAAAAAATATTAGAGAAAGAACAAATAATTTAATTGGAACTTGAAAATTCATCTCTTAAAGAACAAATATAGTAAATTACCACCTAAAAAGAAAAGATAAGAAGCAAAAGAGAATCTTTAGCATAAAACATTAAAAATGTTAATGATACTATTATAGAAGATTTCAATAAAAAAATTTAAGAGTAAAATTAACTTATTGAATAATATGAATAGAAAATTAGGGATCTAGATCAATAATTAAAATAATAATAATTTATTCAGGTAGATCAATAGGAAGATTGTGAATAGTTAGAAACAGTAGAAGAAGAAAACCATATTCCTCTAATTAGATAATTTGATGAATCTGAATACACTGAACAAATTTAGTTAAAAGAATAAAATGAATTGCTTTGGAAATAAATTAACGAATTAAAATAGTCATAAAGTATTTTTTATTTAATACTTAGACAATGATGAGCTGAAATAATTACGTGCCTAAAATGCATTATTAAAATAGGAATTATAATAATACAAATAAAATATTTAACAAATGTCAAATATTGAAGGGTAATTTTAACAATATAGTCCGTTGAATATTCTTAAAGTGCAGTCGTTTTTAAAATAAAAGGACAACAAAAAGCCTAAAGATAAAATTAAGAAATAATAATTAGTTTTAGAGAATGAAAGCAATCCTGTTTCAAAAAAAAAAGAAATAATTATGTAAAAGTTGATTTAGGAATAAAATTAAAAGATTAATAAAATATAGGATAATTATGAATAATTAATGATATTATTAAAAAATATCATTTTAGACATTAAGCAAAAATAAAATCAATTAAAAATTGAAGAATTAACAAAAAAGTCATAAGTCTTACAATATTTAAGCAAATTAAGGCAATCTACTGAAATAATACTCAACAAATTAGTGCTAGTTTAAAATAAAAATGAAATATACAAGTAATAATACTAATAGTAGCAACAATAAATTTAAGATTCTGAAGATCTTATTTGATTATTTTTTTCATTTATTAATCATCATTATATTAAATCTCGTTCAATTATATCTATTTAAGAGGGGTACTGAAAATATTAATCATCAGATTAATAATATATTTTTAAGCTAAATAATCAACATTTTAAATTACTATTTAACCTTAATTTATTTTCAAGATTTATGTATTGATATATTTTTATAATAAAACGTTTTATTTTTGTTCGATATGTTGATTAAATTCTTTATCATTAGATTTTATTAAAGGTTAAATTATAATTGCTAATGATTACTTTCAATTTATAAGTTATTTGGATATTATTTCATCCTAAAATTATCGAAATAAAGTGAGATTTCCTTATATGAAATTTAGAAATTCAAAACTTTCTTAATAAATTTCTTGTATTAATGTTGAGGAAGTTCTAGAAATATGTAGGGGATCAAAATGATAAAATTTAATTAATTTTTATTTAACGAATTATTATATGTAAATGCAGATTCCAAAAGACATAGTAAGGCTTCAATTTGATTATCAAAGTTTAATTAGTAGATATTAAGGATTAGAATAAGTATGCAAAAAATAAGCAAATGAATTAGCCTAATTAAAAAAGATAAATGAAGAAGTAAAAAGTAATGCTGAAAATTAAGAATGTGGCAAATGTAAAAAATTGTAGGTGCAAATTGATTAATAAAAATAACATAACAAAGAATCAAACCTAGAAATTGAATCATTATAAAACTCTTTGAATTTAAAGAAAATATAATTTGATGAATTTCGAGAATAGGTCTAAAATGAAATGGAAAATAGGATAAAGTAATTTGAAAATTTAAATTAAGTGACTCTTGAACGGTTAGATAGAGTTTAGAAAGATAATTCTCTTTTTGAAATTTTATTAAGAGAAAGAGACTTAAGAATCGAATAATTAAATTAAATTATATATAATTAAGAATAACAACTACAGTAAGAGAGTTAAGAAGATAATACTTGGAAAAAGAAGTTTATTAAAATAAATAAAGATTATCATAAACTTTTATCAGAATACAATTCTGTAAAAGCTGATTTGGATGCTATGTATGTAAGCTAATGTAAATGAGTTTTATTATATTCATGGGAATACTATACTAAATTAATTTTATTCATAAACTAGCAAACATACAATTGTTTAATATTGACTCTTTAGAACGCTAAAATTATTCAAAATTCTCTGATTATTTTAGCAAAGATGCTTCATATCAAGAAAATAAATAAATTTATCATCTTCCTTAACAACTTTGTCAATCGTAATTTCTGAAATAATTAAATCATATACCAATTTACTCCGTCTAAAATACAATGTCAGAAAAATAGGTGAATTTGGCATCTGGATGATCAGATGTTATTTAAATAAGTTAGTTTAGTGGTTGCTTCTGTATCTATCCAAATCCCATAAATATTTTAATAAAAATATTAAATTATAAATGAATTAATTTGCTTAAATAATTGCTCTGGTGAGTGGGGCTGGTGCTCCGTCAGGGCTTCAAACCCTGAAGGTGCCGAGAGGCACAGCTGTTCGATTCGGCCTCTGGAGCGAATAATTTTTTTAATTTCAATTAATACTAAAAAATACTCATTTACACACAAAAACTGGTATACCACAATAAATGGTTATTTTACAGGTCCTACATTCAATTTGATTACGTTCATCAAAGCACTATTTACAACATTATAAATGGTAGCAAGGTATAAAAATGAAGCTTGCAGGTCTACTTTTGCAATGTATACATCTTGTACCTGAATTACAATATGCAAAATTAAATTTTGATTTTATTTAATCCAATCCAGGATATTCTTTTTTAAGCATATATGGTTCAAGTTAATTCATAATATACTTTCCAACTTAATAGATAGTTAACAATCCAAAGATAACCATAGAGATTTTTGTTAAATTGATTTTAGTTTTTAGTATTCTAAGTTTTCCCATAATGTTTGCTTCTAAAAAATATTTTAATCTGACAAAATCATTTGCAATGGCCTTTACATTTGTTACCCTCACTTCATTGTCAAGCATTATTGCAGTACATTTCATGCATAATTAATTACCCTTGCTGACTGAAAAGGGAGTGGGGTATTCCCAAGTTATTTAATTTCCATCAAATAACGTATTTGTACCTACAATTTTTTAACTTATATATTCAAATATTAATAGTTTCTATTTGGGATGTTTCTTCAACTCAGAAATTAGCCCTGAATATATTTAGTTTTCATCAAAATCTTTAAGAAAAGCAGATGAGATCATATTTGATTTTCTTATAAAATCAATATGAATATTTTCAGAAACAAATTAAGTTAATTTTGGGGTTAGCGCCTAAGATAAATCTGTTCTTTAAACTTTTTTTCTAATAATTTGATCTAAATTATTCGAATTCACGCTAAAGTTTAGATTTCCTAATTGCATATTCGTATCCATTTATACATAAAGAAAAATGTTTTTAAATATAGTCATTTTTCCATACTATTTATATTATGGTAGTAAATAAGTAAATTCATCATATTTTCCATCTCTCCAAGACTCATCTAATAGAATCAGAAGATTTTTGTTTAAAGGAGATTATAACTTGATTTTATCCTATAATGTAGTAATTTTTTTTTGCTTTCTTTTAAATTTAAGATAACAACAAAAACTCAACAAAAATCCAGCTGCACATGACAAAATGCCAAATTTAGAACTCTTTTTAGTAGTTAGAACAATGTTAATTGCTTATATTATGGGATTTCTCACAACATAATCTAAATCTGCATTTCTTCTCATATAAAAAATTAATTAAAAAATAATTATATCGTTGAATATGTAAAATCTCTTTCTACAAATAACAATTAATTTATTAAAATGTTATTAGATTCGATATTCTTAATTCAATCTAATAAATAAGTACTTTGGAAAATACCATTTTGTTTTTACATTATTGATAATTAATACAAATTTCCATGGTCAAAAATTCATCATACATTTAGTTAAGAAATGTGATGCTATTCATTAGATGCTGATTAATAAATTAAATCTAAATTTTAACTTTTGTAAAACTAGATTTACAACAAAAGCAAATTTTCTTTGCAGTTAAAAGACTGAGAATTTTTATTTTTCAAATAAATTTGGAACAGCATCTTAAGTAAATATCATTCTTAAGCCAAGTGACCAAAACTCTAATGGTCATAATATTCTATTTGAAAAATCCAAAAATAATTAAATTAAATGTATTTTTGTAAAAACTATAAAGTATACTCAAATACTAACATTAAGTAAAAATAAGTGGTGAGAATAGAATAAGAAGCAAATATATTATTTTATGATAAGGTTAGTATGTAAAATAATGATGTCCATAATATATTAATGACAATGATTGTTTTAATTTTTAAATAAAAAAATAACAAAGATTTTAATTAATGAAGGGATAGGCTGAATAATAGAAGGGAGCAACAAAGACTGTCAAAAAAGTTAAAACAACAAATAAAAGAGCTCCAGTTAGGTAGAATTTAGCATTTAAAATTAGATTATGGGTTAAGGCTGTATTTACAGGTTTTAGAAGATCGAAAGTTTAATAGAATGAAAACCAAGCATTACTCAAAATTGAACACGTCAATGATGTTGCTTCAAGTAGATTCTATTGGGGAAAAAGAGTTGCATACATTTACAAAGCCCATTCATTAAAGAATAACACCAAATTCAGAGTATTTATTAATTTCATTCAGGCAATTTGGGGACGAATTAGCAAATCTCATGGAAGCAATGGAGTTGTTACTGCTCGTTTTGGTAGAAATCTTCCTCCAAGAGCTATTGGATCAACCCTTAGAGTGTTCCTTTATCCAAACAGAGCTTGAATTCACATATACAATATACAATAATACATTAATCAAGTTTTAATTTGATTTAACCCAATAGATACATAATTCTTAGCTTTATTTAATTTTCTCTTATTTTATGAAAAAAAATCAATTCTTTTTTTAGACATTAAAAATCTATAATAAAAATTAAGATAAAAATTGACTATTAATAAAAATGATGTTACTAGGATCTTCTTCTCCAATAGAAACGAATAAGTCTCTAAGATTTGCAACTTAGTTTTGAAAAAATCCAAAATTTACAATAAAATTGAATTTGATTTAGAACTGTAATAGTTGGATCATATCTAGTTTATCTGAGTTATCAGGCACTATAGGCATAGAACAATTAACAGTATTACATTAAGTTATTTTCAATTGCTGCTGAAGTGTTTTTGCTTAATGAACTTGCTAGAAAAACAAAGAATGTTATTTCTGTTTTAGAATTTTAGTACTTAATTTTGAAAGCTAAAGCATTTAATCGAGAATATTTTAGAAATTATTAAAATGATACAATATTGATTTTTGTTATTTCAAACTAAGTATGAGTCATGAAAAATTTAATTGTAATCAAGTGAGAAAATATTGGAAATATTGAAAGAGATAGGCTTATCAAGAATTTAATTGAGTTGCGAGATGATGATTTATGTTAAGGAGATAACCCTCAAGCTAAGCTTTATTATCTCACTAAAGTACTTTTAACTCTTTGCTGAATCTGAATTTTATAAATAAATGGTAAAAATTCAAATTGAATTAAAATAAAATAATTTATTTATTTTTTTATGGCTGATCAAATAAAAGTTCTAAATAAACACTTTTTTTAAGAAATGGTTTAAAAAATACTTAATAGTTTTGTTATTTAG
Organism: Paramecium tetraurelia; assembly: GCF_000165425.1. Lineage (NCBI taxonomy): Eukaryota > Ciliophora > Oligohymenophorea > Peniculida > Parameciidae > Paramecium > Paramecium tetraurelia. The sequence goes on from NW_001799041.1 coordinate 83,513, forward strand.
ATTTCAATATCCTTTATTAGATCAAGCAGGACATTTCTATATTGATGATTGAAAATAATTTAGCAAGCTTTACTAACGATATTGACCTCAATCACAAATTGACATGCTATTTTTTTATTAAGAAAACGTAAAATTTGTGTAAGAATATTTAAATACAAAATGCTTCATATATATTTTTTATATAATTAAATTGATTATAATTTGTGAAAAATTTTGGTGCATTAAGTCAATTAAGGAATAGGGGTTCTCTTTAAAGGTATAGAATGAAATTATTTAAAAAATAAATTATCAAAATTGAATATGGTTTTGATAAGTAAAAGAAAAATAATAGTTATAAAATTTATATGGATATCCCAAAAGTCATCACAGGCCATAGTGCATTATTGATAAGAAAATTGATTTTAAATACATTATAAAATAATAGTAGATGATATTGAAATAAAGCAACAAATTTTTGAATTGGAAATTTTATACAAATACTTATTATAATAAAGAAGATGAAAGAAAACAAATAAAAATTTTCTAAAAACTAAAAGATAGTTTAATGTTGAATATAATGAGGTGATTTAAAATGTTGCTGAAATAATTTTAAGTTAATAGGGTATAAATATATATAAATATATATAAGTATTATGTGGTGATTCATTAAAAATTTGAGATTCATAAATTAATAATTGGTTTAAAAATTGAAATAATTGTTGTTGAAGACGCAATAATAAAAAATGAATTAGTAAAATATAGATTCTTAAGAAGGGATATAACACTGTAAATGCACAGATAACTAGTGTGTTGAGTAATGTTAATGCAAGACTGGTGGATAATGCAAATGTACTAACTGTAAGTGCAGTGATTGCTAATGCACAGATAAATAATGTGTTGAGTAATGCTAATGCAAGACTGGTGGATAATGTAAGTGTACAAACTGTAAGTGCAGTGATTGCTAATGCACAGATAAATAATGTGTTGAGAAATGCTAATGCAAGACTGGTGGATAATGTAAGTGTACTAACTGTAAGTGCAGTGATTGCTAATGCACAGATAAATAATGTGTTGAATAATGCTAATGCAAGACTGGTGGATAATGTAAGTGTACAAACTGTAAGTGCAGTGATTGCTAATGCACAGATAAATAATGTGTTGAATAATGCTAATGCAAGACTGGTGGATAATGTAAGTGTACTAACTGTAAGTGCAGTGATTGCTAATGCACAGATAAATAATGTGTTGAGAAATGCTAATGCAAGACTGGTGGATAATGTAAGTGTACAAACTGTTCCTGCTAATTGCCTTAAAAATAAGATATACAATGAGTTCATATATAATATTATGCAAACAATTAATATATAAATATTTTAAACACTATAATATTTTGATTACCTACCTAACTACAACCTTTTTTAATTTATATTGCATTAATTTTTTCCATTTCTATTTTTTTTTAAATATTTACTTTATAAATAAATTAGATTATTATTTATTCATTGTACATATATATTAGACTTCATTTAAGACTTGGAAACAATATTTATTTACCACCAGCGTTAGGCGAATTAATATTTAAATTATCTCTTAGAATTTCTTCTTCATTGACGACAATTTTATTAGGTGTCTATGTGCATCTATCCTCTGACATTGAATCATTTTATTTATCATTTAATTCATCATTTATATCTTCCTCTTTTTATATTTATGCAATTTTTGCCTAAAGACCTGATTTGACGAGTATTTTATGTTCTTCCAATTTAGGAGTATCAGCTGGACTTAGTAGTTTATCTCTTTAACTATCAGAACTTGTTGGGAAATCAAAGAATAATTATTTTATCCCCATAACATCAACATATTCAAATTTATCGAAGTGAGCATACTTAAATAGCCATTCATGTACAGGCCTAACATCTTGAAACTTGGATTAAGTTAATTCGATACTTATGATAGAAGCTTTAAAAAAGGAATTAAAAGCGTTAATTCCTAATCTGTTTTATCTTCAAAATAGTTTAAAATGTGCACGGCATTCATTGGCTAAAACATAAAAGAGTTAACCGAGTTCTAATGTCTAAAATTTTCATACATCAATTAAAATCACTGAATCAAGTTTTCTTTTTAATAAAGAAAGATCCTTAACAAGAATGTCTTTGTAAACTGTGCAATTTTCTCTAAACAATCTTAAATCAACCAAGCCATGAGGATCCAAAAAATCAATAACAGAATTTGCATATTCACTAATACTAGCAGTGAAAATGATCAGCTCAAAATATTTAGAGGCTTCTTCAATAAAATCATGAGCACCTGGTCTGATGTTAACATAAATTTTATATTTTTAATCGTTCATAGTAACCTGATTAGTTTTACACTTACTTCTACAATTAAATCATTAACTTTCATTGGCTCGAAAGAGCTGTGAACCAGTGTTTCATCCAAATCAATTACAAGAGTTTTTCTCCCCTTATCTAATAAAAAATTACTTAAGATCTTTCAGTTTATTGTGGGATTTCAATGGGATTCTTAATCTATTCATAACTTTAAGATTTAGTTTTTTGAAACTTTAGACACTTGCAAAGCAATTGAATTAAAGAACTAGTTTATTATCTCATTTTTTATTAAATATTTTTGAAATATTTTTATCATTTTTCAGATAAAATGTTTATTCTAATAGTTCAATAGATCTCTAAATATTTACAGTTAGAATATTGTTTTATAATAAATAATATTTTGTAATTGTTTAATTAAACTTTCTTGCTAGGAATGTTTTAAAAATTGTTGAACTTCTAAATTTACGAAAATTAATATTATATAAATAGTAATCATCTAATATTTTATTATTAACTGTCATTAAGTAACCAAACAAATATAAAAATGCATCAACTTGCAGCGGAAAAGTCTAACATAAAATATGCAATCGTTGTTAAATGTTGAAATAATGATAAAAATAGTTGATAGATAGGATAAATGTACTAAAATATTATTTCTCAGATTTTAAAGGGAATAACTATATAATCATAACTGAAATGAAGTTGAATTCAGGATTTAATAATTAAATGATTACTTATATCAATTATTAGATAATAAAAATATCAAAAACTCAGTTATTTTTATAGACTTGTTATTGATTATAATCTTTTTACTTTAAATATCTAGGAAGAATTCTTTCATTCAGTTTAAATATTAATCAAGAAATATTTTGTACACAATTCCATCCTTATCAAATTTTTCTGAAGATTCTGAAAAAGAGGTTGAGAGGTTTTACCTAGATTGGGGAAAGTATCTATCTTTTTGACTCATAGACTTACGGAGTCAAAATTGATTTAGATCCTTAATTATAGCAAGTAAAACAAGCAGTCTGAAATGAGTTGAACTTTTTTAAATACTCAATAAACTGGGAGTTAGACAATATAAAAACATAAAAAAAAAGAAATTATAAATTATCTGTTATTAATTGCTATCATAATTAATTCAATTTCAATTAGCAAGCAATTTTCTCTTAAGTTGTCCTAACTTTGAGGAGATTAGATCAACTGCAACTGCTACAACCCTCTTTTATTTAATTCTAAAAGTTGTTTAATATTTTACCTGTTGGCTGTGTCAGTATCATATTCATTTTTTTTAAGTCTGCAATCTGTTTCTCGATTATCCAATTCTCGAGTTTTGGCAACAATTTTTGAATCAACTTCAAACTTTTCATTTGATGCTTATTAAATTCTAGTTGATAATGATTCGACAAGTCCTAAAATTATATAATAAAAAACCTTCCATATATGTTCTATCTTAACTAGCTTAGACTAATTAATCAGACAATAGGGTTTAGAGTAAATCAAAATTGCCAGATCTGAGTGCTTCTGCTTAATCTTCTCTAATTCTTTCGGATTAAATATAATTCTCAATTTATTTTAAGATTGATAAGACTTTTCTAGTCAAAACTTCTGCTTAAGAAGGTTCATCTTAAGCTTTGGCGGCTAAACGACTCATCATTTCAAGCATGGCTCTGTATCCTTCTAAATGTACCTAGAATAAGTTTTTAATTAACATGATGCTTCAATTTATTGACTTTAGCGGCTACTTAAGTGAATGATGTAAATTATTAGCCTTAATCTTCTGCGTCATCAACTTCAGATTAATCATATTTGAAACTGTATGTTTCTTACAAGAATGAAGGTTCAGGTTTGTCAAATCTTTTTCTATTTTTGACAAGTACGTCTAAATAACTATTGAAATATCCTTTAACTTGATTAACACCAAATAATGCTTATTCCAAATTATCTAATATAACTTAATATGTAATGGTTTCTGTCTCTCTTTTATGAGTTTGATAATTGAGTTCTGCTTTTAGATCATTAATTTCATTATTTTTTCTTTCTAGACTAGCTACTGCTGACACTTTCTAAGGATTTAAGCTGTCTAATTCACTCTTAAGAGTTAAAGAATTGACAGTATTCTAATTAATTTGATCTTTTAAAGTATTTATATCAATGTCACAATTTTAGGTAATTCTAGCTATCCTTTTATCATCCCTTTCTTATTCATTCTCAAGGGTAGTTTCTAAACCTTAAACCATATCTATAAGATTAGAGACTACAGGATCGCCGGTTTGCAATTCCATCAAAATGGTTTGTAATATTGTTTAACCAAAGTTGGAGTTCTATAACTCCTCTACCTACTAATCAAAATCAGCAGCTTAGCTCCCAAGAATAAGTAGGAATGTAAGTACAATAGAAAACTTCATTATGAATATAAAATATATAATAACAAATCCGTTTTTATTAGTTTTATATTATTCCAATATATTTGAATCAAATAGATGATGTTGAATGTGCCTTTTAGTTTTCATATCAGACCTCAAGGTAAAGATAGCACTCCATTCAATTATAATATCACATTTAGCATATCAATTATTATTTTTATTATTCACTTTTTTACTTTGTTTACAATCTATGTATTTTCTCAGTATTTCAATAAGTTCTATCTCAAAGATAGCCATTTATTTATTTATAATTTCAGATATAAATTGTAATTTATAATTTCTTACTACATCCTAAAAGGATAAATGATATTTTATATAAGATTTCATTATCTTATGAATGCTGTATTTAAATTAACTTATCCTACCTGAATATCTTCTTGAAAATTAATAATTATCCATATCTAAAACTCTATTTTCTCTCTTTATATATCCAATCCAATAATTGAAAATTGCAAAAATAGATGTGAATATAATTATTTCTACATTTCGAACTGCTTAATTATTCTCCTATTCCATAGAATAATAATCCAAATTAGGATAATAATATTTCCTATTCAAATTAAATAGTTATCCCTTAATTTCATAAAATAACCCTTAAGTAATTTGAATTTTTAATGATGAACTATATTTGCCTTTATTTTAACACCTAATATTAGTCTAGCCTTCATTCTTTATTCATATTCAAAATTTTTGTTTATAAAGATAAAAACATAATCTAAAGGTTTTAAAGTTGTAACTTTTTATTAAAATTATGTCTTTATTTCATATTATAAAATCTGTTCTTTACTATTTGCTATTACCCTTAGTATTCGGAAGTACGGTTGATATTTCAAAATCTCAAAATGTTCTCAATAAATCTTTATAAGGGAAGACTTGCTAGGATAAGTGTAGAGATAATGATGATTATGATCGATGTTATATTGACTGTAAAATGGAGAAAGAAAAACCAATGATACAGATAATTAGCATAACTTGTATTGTTTTAGGATTGATGTTCATATTATTCTTAATTTGGAAACGAAATCAGGTCTTAAGATTATTTCGATGTATTCGAAATAGAAGGACAATAATGATGGAATCGTTCTTAAATAATGCAATTTTGATAAAAAACAATAGCCCTTTGTTGAACCAATTAAGAAAAGTGAATAAATTGCTAAGTTAATAGAAAAATGAATTGATATTTATATAAAATGGAAAACTTCACAAAGAAGAGAATGTCTAAATAACGTGTAAAATTGATGAGGAGAAACAATACATTTAGATTACTCTTTTGGGGAACGATAAGTATGGTATTTGGAGTGGCAGTGGATTTACCATCATGGATTTTAATTATTAAATTAAGATATGGTTTTTGAAGGATTATGAAGAACAACGAGAAGCAAGAATATCTGGGTTGTGGGAGCATCTCCTCTATTAAGGGGAATACGATGAAGAAGTAAAAATCTTTAGTGGATAATGGCATTATGATGGATTTGAAAATGATTTAACTTATAGTGGTACTTGGTTACTAAAACTCATATGAATATAGTATCTAATAGTTTGAATGCTTTAATTGCAATAGTTATCAATTAGATTCATCAGCTCAGAATTAATAGTTATAAATCAATTTTGCCAAAGTAGGTCCTAGAATAAATCGATTGATATACTATTGAAATTAATGACAAATAAATCGTAAATAAATTTATTTTTACAAATATCATTAATCCTATGCTCTTATCTACATCCAAGCTCACCACTTCAAAACTCTCCTCTTCTTAATTGTAAAGTCCCAAGAGATCTACAATTAATTATCTCAGTTAAGATTTGGATTCCCCAGCTAGACAGAGAATCAAATTACTTTCTGATAAATGGAATCACATTTAGAATGGAATTGATAAAGATAAACTTGAGAAGCGTGAAGTATTGGAGGAGAGAATCAAAATAATAGAGGATGTTTTAGCCTCTGAGAAGCCAAAAGATGAATAAAAATTTAAGGTATTGAAGGATTAAGTCTTAAAATTGTAAGATCAAGCGCATAATTAAAAATCAGAAAGAGAAGTATGCATTAATGTTAATTAGGCATTTGATGATAAAAAAGAGAAAGACTTTAGAACACTTTCAGATAATGTAGCTCTATCTTTTGATTAAGAAAGAAATGCCAGAGGATAGGCAGAAACAAAGCTTTAAAAATAAATTGATGAAAGATTTGCTTAAATTACACTCACAATCACTAGAAACACTCATTAGTATGAAGATAGAAGTCAAGCAAAAATTGCTGAAGTTCTTTAGTAAGTCTAATTAGTTAAAAATTAATTAGATTAAGAAAGAAGATCAAGGTACTGATTGATTTTATGAAATCTTAGAGAAGAAGCAGCAGAATCTTTAACTGAATAAATCGATAGTGAAATTAACAAATTTTCAGACTAATTACTCGTTGAAAAGAAAGTCAGAGAAGAAACCTAAGGAAAAATATTTAGAATGATTGAGGATGTTCATGGAAAGCTACAATAAGACATCAGCTTTGAAAGAAGAGAAAGAGAAGCTACAACTGAAGCATTGCTGAAATTATTAGAAGACGCCTGCATTAAAATCGATAAAAATTTTAGATAATTCTGATTTATAAATCGATTAAATATCAATTATATAATATTTATTTAATTTTATACTTTCATCTTCTTTCATAATAGATAATTTTGTCTTTCGATCCTATAATTCGGGAGATTATAATAACACAATTAATCACCTTTTGTTTTAATAGTTAACTGCTTATGATTATTGTATTAAATCCTCAAAATACTCCTAATCCTCACTTAGTCTTAAATTATATCGAATTTAAAAAAAAAATAGAAATAATAGAATTATAAATGAAAATTAAATAAAAATCATCGATTGCAAAGTATTATTTAATAAATGAATTCTGATTAGAAGATAAGTCTTTTGCTTCCAGATGGTAGTCCTTACAATTTCAATGTTAAAAACAAGGATGAAGTCTATTATAGACAAATAGCTAAAGGTAGAAAAATAAAATTAAATAATAGAAATTAAATTGGGAATCCCTGAAGAGTTCGTAGCAGTGTATGATTTGAAGTAAAATAAAGTCATTAGCAAATATTATGATAAGTAATTGTATAATTTTACAAAAGATTAGAACCAACTTCAGTTTACAGAATATTTCATTTATAATAGGCAGCGAGCATGATTTAAAATAAGGATTAGGAAATTACTAAGTACAAGGCTGAATTCTAGGATCTCTAAGAAAGATAAAAATCTTTTGAAATTGAAAATCAAAAAATCCAGCTTCAATCAGGTACAAATGTTAAAGAGCTTTAAGAAAAATTAATTGAAGCTGAAAAACAGATATAAGTGGGTAAGGATTAAATACAACAATAAAGAAAGGATATATAGTCCTTGTAATATGATATAAAAGTAAGTAGTAGTTAATAAGATTTGGTTAAATAAGACATGATAAAATAGTTGCAAGAAAAAGATGCAAAATGTGAGACATATGGTCAATAATGTTAAAAATATATAAAGGATATCGAAAATTTATCGAATTAATTATAACTACAAAGGCAAAATCTATATTAAGTTAAAGAATAGTTCTAATAATATTAGTAATAGTTTTCAAACTCCTTACAATAATGGCAATAACATTCACTATAATTAGAATCAGAGAAAAAAAAATTCCAATTAGAGAAGAATTAATCGGATTCAGAAGTAAAGAGATTAATAAGGACAATTGAACAATTAGAAGATGATGCTCGAACTAAAAAATCTGAAATTTCTAGATTGAAAAGAGATAAATAGTCTTTAGAATCAGAAATAACTTCATTGCAAGAAGATATCACTGATTTAAATATAGAATAGGATAAATTCGGAGCATCATTAAGGAAATTGTAATCAGATATTGCACTTAAAGAAGGAGAAGTATAATAAAAAAATAAAGAGATTAGTTTGCAAAAATAAAATTTAGAAAAAATAAATCAAATGCTTGCGAGCAAGGAAAGGTAGATTCAAGAATTATAGAACAGTTAAAATTAATAAAATAAAAATGAACGTTCTTACGATTAAGAGCATATATTGAACTTATAGGAATAAGTGAAGCAATTAAATGAATAAAATGACCAATTGATGAAAACATTAGAATCAGTACAGAACCAAACATCCGAACAGTAGAGTAAACTAAATTCAGAATAATCATAAGCTTATGAATTGCAAGTATTAAAGGAAAATTTGGAAAAAAAATTGAAGTAATGTTAAGAGGAATCAAAACATAAATTGAATTAAAAATAATAGGAAATTGAATCATTGAAATAAAAGCTTGAGAATGAATTAGATATGGTTTAAAAAAATTTATAAGAGTCGATCAAAGCACACAAAGAAGATGCTGAGAGATGGAAAGAAAAGGAATAAAATTACGAAAATTATTTTGAAAAATTTAAATTAAATTTAGAGGAAGTTAAGAATGAGAAAATTAAATTTGAAGAAGATGCCAATAAATAAAGATAAGAACTTTTAAATCAAATCTATGAATGCGATTCTTAGTTGTGTTAAAAGTAACTGGAGCTTATTGCAATTTAAAATTCAGCTATTGTACCTGTTTACTAGTTTAGAATATAAAGATTAGTGGAATAAGTACCTAGAGAATATTTCAAAGAAATAGAATTTGCAGTTGAAACTATGATGTTAAATAATGTAAATCCAGAAAAATTTCTTTAAGATAATTAAGGCAAATGTTAAAAATTAACTTTTAATATGAGTCAAATTTTACTAAATAAGGCTAAGGCAGAGGTTACTCTTTATAACATTAGTGACTAAGATTATAGAAAATGTGTTGATATAACTAATATTGGAAAAATTACTGGTATTTAATGCTCTGTTCAAGTTGAATCAGATAGCACTTCTTTGGATAGGTATTACTTTTTCAAATGTCTTGAATGTCCCAACAAGAAGCAATTTGAAGGTAAAATTTTCGGAATTAAATAATGCAAAAATCAAGACATAGAAGATTTGGAGGCAAAAGAAACAGCTATTGACAATTGTTTGTCAACAATAATTGCTTAGGATGTTATGAATAAGTTTGTCAAAGAATTATAGGAAAAAAAAGCTGAAAACATTTTGGAGTACAAATTCAGAGAATAATATGTTATTGAAACTTTAAAGGATTTTAAGCAAGTGTTATCAGAAATATAGGGCTAATAGCTTGCAATTTAAGATCAAGGTATAAAGAATTATTTTGAGTTTATTGAATCATTAACTGGCGAATAGTCAAATGAATTTTATGATTTTACTAGAGAGTATTCAACCGATAGAAATTAACCTGCAGATGGAAACATTATCTAAGCATTTTTGAAAGTTTATGAAAATTAGAATACTATGGATATTTAGGAACTTCAGGATATTTAGAAACTTTAGGAAATTTATGCTAAATTTGATCCAAAAACTATCAAAAACTCGCTTCATCATTTTATTGATTTTATTGGAGGGAATATGAAAGAAATGCCCTAAAGACTAGTAAGATATTAATACAATAATTTAGTATTATTCTATTCAAGAAATTGAAGTTAAACCAGATTTTAAAAAATATAATGGAGGACATTTGAATCTTGATTCAAGCTAGGAAGGAAAGTTCTTATCCGCATTTACATATTATTCAATCGTTAAGAGTTATGGATAGATGTGTATTTCTCACTTACAAGGAGTTGGGAATTAATTATATGATCCTTTAGTTTCGACCTATGATGGATTTTTAGATAAATTGGATTAAGGATTTAATGAAATAAGAACTATTGAATCAAAGTTTTAATCAGAATCCAATCTTAATAAAGGGATAGAATATATGAAAGCACTTGGTATCAAATGGAATTGAACAATATATTATTTTATAAGAAATAAAATTAATTTTTATAATTTTAAACACTTATTTATTTAATTAAGTGTAACTTAGCAGATGATGTATTATTTAATTTACTGTAAGACAGTACTTAAAGAGATGTCATTTATAAAATTACAGTTGTTCTATTTCCACCCGATTACTATTAAGTTATAAAATAACATTTGTTGGAAGCTTCTGAATAATTCTATCTTAATAAAAGAACCTAATTTTTTAGACCCTCACAAAAAAACTTAGACTTTATTGCCTCTTGTAAGGCTAAACTATTGTAGTAATTATGATTATATCTAAATTTATGAATGGCTAGTATCCTATAAGAATAGATTATATTTTATTACAAATCATATTATTGAATAGATTTAGTAAGAAAAAATCAAGAAATTATAAAGCTAATTATAAAAGGAAAAAAAATACATAGATAATTTACAAAAATTATGTTCTCTTATTTTTTGATTTCAAAAATACTAAGTAAATAAATCAATTGATTAAGATTATTCATAAATTAAAAATTGTTTGAAAAATCTAAGCTGATTTACTCTTCTTGAACAAAAAATTAATAAGGCATGTTAAATCTTCGGAATAAAAGACTCTAGAAAACTTAACTAAATTTGGATGTATTTAGTGATTCCACTTTACTATATAATTATTTCCTTTTATATGATTGTTGTTAATTTTATTTAACAATTTGTCAAAATGAGATTAATTGTAAATAATAAACTTTGAATAATGAATATATAATAGGTGATATTAATAATTATTATATCATTTGCTGCTTGGTCCTGGAACGCAATTAAGAACATGAATTCTATCCCAAATACCGCATTACTCAGATTTCCAACCTTTTTAGCATCTACCCTATCAGAATACTTTGATCATGATACTGATTTGCAACAAACTTATGTTTCATATCCGCAAACAACTCCTCCAGCACTTTAACATCTATTTGTGCAATCCAAACTCCATGGAGCAAACTAATAATCTTATCTAAGGTTATTCTATCCATTAAGTTAGTTACAAAGAACTAATCCTATTATGAGAATGAAAACGCAAACTTTCATTATAAGTTATTATAAATAATAAAAACGACATCAGAATTATATATGTAAAAACAGATCAAATCATGATATTAATTCTATAGAGCTAATTCCCCAATAATCATGATAGAACTCTTACAATTTATTGTTTCTGCCATTTCAGTGACTTTATAAATTAATACTTTCCTTGATCAACTTAAGAAATTAAATAAATCTAGTTTATGCCATAAAATATCAATCTAGGCCGTAATGAATTTTTTTAATTTTATTTTAAATAACCAATTTATCATGTTTTTAATGTACTTGAAGGAAGTTTTAGTTGTTTAATTCTTTAATTGAAATAAACCATTAATTAATATAATAAATTTAGTTCTCTTAAAATTATGAACTCTTTTCGTAGGATTAATACTTATTCAAATTAGGAAACGTCTTACCTGAATAATCTTGCCTATTTTTTTATTGTAATTCTTCTATATTATTTAAATAAGAATTATAATTGGGAGACTATGAAAATCTTTTGTTTTATAATATATAATGATAATAAAAAACAGATTATAAATCAGTTTTACTCAATTATTCGCAGAAATAATATCTCGAATCTATTGGGCTAGAAATAGCAAAGGATTGAAAGACATTTCTTCTCTCTATTACCTAAGGAATTGTTTCATTTTTTCCAATTCGTGTTTGTCTGCCTGGTCTTCATCCTCTTGATCCTCTCTTATTTCTCCTAATGATAACAGAGTGTCTTTTTTGAGATCTTAAGATATTTATTCCTCTGCTCCTCCTTGTTAAGCCTATTCATCCATTGGTAAAGGTGATTGAATTTCTTTTTGATCTTTTCCCATATATTTGTGAAACTCTGATTGATTAATCCCCATTTCATCTAAATCAACTGATCCTTCTGAGGATTCATACTCAGATCCAAGCTCAGCTCTGAGTCTCTCTTTTTCAACTCTCTTCTATTCAATTTTATCAAATATTTTTATTTTCTTGAGTCTTTCTTAATGTTTTCTAACTTCATCTGATTTCACAACATGATCGATTAACTAATCTAATTATTCATATTACCTTCATTAATGCTGGTTATAATCCAGGGTAGACATTTTGCTATAAGTATTCTATGGCAACTAAATCTCTTTTAGTGTTTGGGATCATTGAATTATAAATTAATTATAACAAATTTAGTTAACTAACTCAAAAGAAAACACTTTATATTGTAATTAATTATATCATGTCCTTCTACATCCTTTAAGTGAATGTAATTAATGTTTCAAATTGCTAATTGTTTTGTATTAAAAATTGAATAGTAACTTTATAATAACAATATTTTTCAAACTAAATAATAATTTAAATTCTCTATTTAAACTTCAAAACAAAAATAATTAACTATGTCTTATTAAGTCTTATTTTAAATGAAATCCCCAATTAAATTACATAAGAAGAAATAGAATCCATTATTTTCTCAATAAAAAAAGATTGAAATTATTGTGAAAATAAGGTTTTATAAATTTACTGATTAAGAAAGATTTTATTGTTATCAAGGTATAAAACACATTTTTTTTGTTTTAGAACTCATGGAGATATTTTCATTAACTTTATTATTGCTTTAAACCATATAGTATAGAAATTCAAATAGAATCTTAATGAAAATAAATATCATAAAAAGCATTATGATTTAATAATAAAGAATATTCCACTAAAAAATTAATCCACATATTATGTAAAAGGAGGATTTTCTTATAATGGTTTACTATTTCATGATTGATTTCTCGAAACTATTTTTTGAGTTTTACATAAATTGTATTTGAGGATAAAATAAAATATAATTAAATATTAAAGGCTATGTGGAAATAAATAATATGAGGATACAAATATGTATTTTGATAACGTAATTGTAAGCAGTTGAATAAGGAAGCGTCAATTAGACTAAGCGTAATACTTTTATTGCATATTATAAAATTTATAATAATCAGATTTTGAAGATTAATTTAATATTTAATAACAAAAATTGTAATGCTCCAAAGAAAAATAATAGTGCCTTCCAAAAGAAAATAATAGACAGATTCTTAACAATAGGATGATTTTTATTTTGAAAGTAACTTCGAAACTGTTGAGATGGAGGAGATAACTTCAATGTTAGCTAAGAGACTTAAGTTTGAAAATTGTGAGGAAGGGTTGAATGAATCAAGATAATTTAAGAGATGTTGTTTCAGTGATGAGAAATTTGTAAGTTGTAGTCCAGGATTAGAAATACTAGCAAAATAATAGGAGATTTCAATAATGCCCAATGAAAAGCATTCTACCAAATAGGTTAATTAACTGAAAGGAGGAGAAAAGAGATCCGTTCAGTTGAAGAACATTACAGAGTTTAAGCATATAAGAACTGGTGAAATAAATTATCTGGAATTTTTTGGATTCCCTGATGTTCAGAAAACAATGAAGGCAAAAAGGAAAAAGGGTAACAATAAAATAACCAAGAAGATTCGTAAATATTGAATATACAATTGAAAATAGTTATCCATATATCTAGATTTAGCTTACAATTTATAAACACTTTTAATTTAATTTACTAGAAATTAAATGTGATTTCTTATTTTATTTTTAAATATTTCATATTAATCATGCAATTGATGGAGAATGTCACTTATTGGATTGAGTTTTGTCAAAAAAGAGAATAATAAATAATTATTATTCAATTATTTTATAATTAATATAAATAAGGATGAATTATAAACCAATATCGAATGATTAGCATTCCTTAGACATCGGAGAAGAAGATGGAGAATTGGATATTGTAGTCAAGAGATAGGAAAAGCCAAAGTCTAATTAAAAGTCGCTATTAATATGGATTGTCATTGTCACATTTCTTGGTGCTATTCTAATATATGTTGGTTAGAGTGATTGGACAACAAATGGCAAAAATAAAACAGATAAAAATAAAAATTTTAATTTCACAAAAGTGAATAAAACAAGTATTACGTGTTTTAATTTAAAGTCATCCCTGATTTAAAGGAAAAATAAGCAGACAATTTGGAACATTAAGATTAATTGAATAATACTGTTAAGGAAGATGCAACAAGGAATGTTACAGAAGGAAATTCGGATAAAATCAATAAAACGTTTAGTGATGTAAGTAGAGTAGAAGATCAGCAAGAGAACTAAGAGGAAGAGAAAAATATTGATTTTGAAGGTAAAATCAAATAACAACAAATTAGAATTATAAAAATAAACAGATTAATTAAATAAGGAAATTAAAGAGTATTTCAAACACAAGAATGAAACAGAGAATTAGGAGACAGTCGACGTAGCTTCTAAAGATCCAAGATATGGTGAAGTTTTATGCGAAAGCGGTTATTATATGAATAGAGATGAGAAGAAATGCAAAAAATGTGAAGATAGATGTGCTGAGTGCATGCATATCATTGGAACCTGTTATAAATGTTAAAGTGAAGTATCAATTATTTGTATTAAGAGTTTTACTTAAACAATTATGGTAAATGCATCTAAAAATGTGAAGGAAAGCATGATTCAAGTAATCTATTGTTGTCAGATGACAATAAAAATTAAAGCATCCCTATTTGTTTAGGCAATCAACATACATCATCACTCTATATGTCAGTTTAAAAGTCTAAAAATACTCACTTTGTTTTGCCATACTTGATCATTCATCCAGCCACTAGTGTTTCATTAATGTATCATAACAATTTCCCTCTTGTTTATTATTTCAACAAAGACATATTCAATTTTGAGGATGGGATGAAATTGAATGAAATTATCACTCAAGCCCAAGAAAAATAATTGATCGTTATCATTATAGGAGCTCATACTCTATACGATTTCTCTTTGTTTAACACTTTTTTATTCTAAGAGGCTTTGCAAAATATAGAGCTTTTGGTGAAAGCAAAAAGTTCAACTTTCAGATCCTTTTTTGGTTAAGATTACAATGCATACGGAGTAATTAGAGAATACTAATCGCAGTACAAGAATAATTCTGTCGATTTAGTCATATCAGATGACCCTGTAGAAATCGATCAGTATGGCATTTATTAAAATTAATAGCGAATACTTGGAATCTAATTTATTGGTGACTCATGAATAACATTACACTGACTATAATTTTGAATCTTTACAAGGAGCTTAATCACAAAAAACTACTGTGATTTTGTTATTCCACACTAAAAATGAATAAGATCAAAAGGATTATTGTTCAAGATTTCTTTATGTATCTTTCTTGCAATGTGCAGTAAGAGATATTAAAATAGATCACATTTAAAGAATGAGATAAGGGTTTGAATTAATTTCGTAATTTGTTGTATAACCAGATTTATGATGAATTTCATAATTCTTCTTATTATGTATTATTAAATCAAGGAAACAATCTAACAGGGTCTCTTGGGAACATACATGCATTACTGATATTCTTTAGATTGAAATATAAAAATGCAACTCTTTCTAATCCAAAGGCACATCCCCCATGAGGATAAGCACCATATCTAAAATGATTAGTTTCATATTATATACCTGAATGAGTCAATGTAATCCTTCAATGGTTCAACAGCAATTCCTTTCTCTTTAATTTGTTTAACTAAGAGTTCTGGGTCATGCACTCTCTATGCACCTGAAACGATTTCCTCTCCTCTCATGAAAAAGTCATAGGATAGAGTGTAGTTGGGATCATCATGACAAGGCATAGTATAAAATGGTCTAGCCTTCTTAGGATATCTGTGGAGAATGTAAAAGTCAGTTCCATATTTTTCTCTTACCAATTTACCAAGAATCTTCTCATTAACAGTATCTAAATCATCATGGGGATCTTGATTAACACCTGCTTCATGCAACATCTTGACACCTTCTTCGAAAGTGAGTTTGAGTACTGGTTCTGGTATTTTGAATGGTTCAAATGGGAATTATTGAGAAATGATTTCTATTTCCTTTTAGTATCTCTTTTCAATTCCCTTGAACATATATATACACAAGTCTCCCATTAAATCTAGTAATTCAGTAAAATGCTCCTTGATAACCATTTCAATATCCATACTGATGAATTCACATTAATGTCTATGTGTGTTCGAATTTTCGGCTCTAAAAACAGGAGCTACTTCGAAAACCCTGTCATAGTCAGCCATCAAACACATTTATTTATATAATTAAGGAGATTATGCTAAACAGGCATCTTAATTGAAATATTTCAACTTAAACACGTTAGTGCCACCTTCAGAAGTACCTCCAATTAATTTTGGTGTATGGATTTCAATGAATCCATTTTCAACCAAAAATTCTCTGAACAACAATCCAATACCTGATTAAACTCTGAAAATTGCTTATTTAGCAGGAGTTCTGAGATCGATAACTCTGTTATCTAATCTAGTTTTCAACATGACTTATATCTATTATTTTTCATTTTTATCCTATTTTTATTAAGGTTCTTCTTATTTCTATTCTTAAACTCCGTCTTCAAAGTCTGTGATTCTTCTTGAAGCATCTTCAATTTAAAATGGTAACATAGGTAAAGATCTGCTTACCACTTGAATTGATCTCACTTCCAATTCCACTTTTTGAGTGCAAGATAAGATCTCCTTAAATGGTTATTTAACAAGAGCTTCAATATCGACAACAGATTCAACTGGGATTCCTGAGATATACTTTAACATTTAGGCACTTGCAAACTCACCCTTCTCAGCCACTACTTAAATTGTGTTATAATTCTCTCTTAAAACTAAGAAGGCCAACTTTCCCTTCACTCTTGAGTTATGAATTCTGGCCCTTACTAAAATTACTTAATTCACTAAAGTTTAGTCAACGTCGCCAACTTTGGTCCATTTTCGATTTGTTCTCTCTTGAGATTAAATCAAATTCAAATCTCTATATCTGCCTACACAATTATCCTCTTCTTAAATTAGTTATTCCTATTGTTTTTATTCTATTATTAGATCCAAGTAAGAATACCTTATTGGTGCTCTTTTTTTTTCTAAGCCTTTTCTGCTTCCTTTTTTTCTCTTTATAATTATTTCTTTGACTTTTATTCTCCTTCTGCCACTTACTCTGGAGGTTGAACTGGCTAATCTGACATCTTAAAAAATTTATTCTTTTATTAAAAGATAAATCGAAATTAAATCGGCCTGATTAATGTATTGAATAATCTAAGTTGTCTAATAATCATATATAATAATAATTATTTATATAAGTCATCTCTCTTCTTTTAAGACACTGACCACAAATAAATCTGTAGCCAAATTTATTCCAATTAATACTTTGAACTATATGTTTCAATAATAACAACAAAATTATCTTTATAAGGATTTACTCTATAATTCACACTATTTATTAATTCTTATAGATCTACAAATTTAATTTTCCAAATTAATACTTACGGTATTTCTCAACAAATAAAGAAACAAAAAGTTCTTAATATACTATGAATGTTATAATAATTAATATCGATAATTTTAATGCTCAATCAAGCTTAACCTTTTTAGCAACAGGATCAGCAATAAACGAATCCATACCAAAAATATTTTCAGCTTTCTCAAATTAAACAGGAACATTTCTTAAGTTGTTATTGCTAATGATATATTAGGATTGATACTTATTATCTTCTTCTCCTTGTTGAATTCCAGAATATAGGTTGGCTCTTGGTTTATCATTGAACAAGGGTTTGTCGAATGCTTCATATTCATCTTCATCTCCAAATCCATGATTCACTCCTTGAGTTTAATTGAATAACCTTTGATCATATAAAGTATTTTGAGTAGTAGGTTATGCTTAACCCAAGGCTATTTTTTCACTGATGTCTCTGTCGTTATCTCTGTTAGTTTTGCTCTTCTTTCCTTGGTTTTCCTATCTTAACTATCTTTCAAGTTCTCTTTTTCTTAAGTATCTTAATTCTTCTCTGGCTTAAAGCTCTTATTATTGTTAATTTTCAGAGGCATCCTCTTATTTTGTAGTTTACTCCAAGAGAAGGTTCTTTCTCTATCTGGCTTCCATAGCTTTTTGCCTGTTTTCTTCTTCTTTTTCTTAGTATTCTTTATATTGCATAGATTTCAATATCTTATTTCTCTCTTCAAGTTCTTTTCTGGATTGTCTTTCAGCAATATAGAGACCATCGGTTAATTAGGCGAATTTGGCATTTACTGTATGCTTTTAAAAATTAGTAATGATGAAATACATGTTAGAGTGTTCTACCATCAGCGGACAATCTCATTTCTAACGGGATTGTGTAACCTTTGGCATTTTTCCAATTTGAAATACAAGGAGGAATTTTCCAATCTTGTTGATCTTTGAGAGTCAACTTTCTAGGTGGAGATCTCATTTGAATAGGTGGTGGTGATCCTGGGCCTTTAGGAATTCTTTTATGTTTAAAACGAGGAGGTTCCATTGGATCCAATTACTGGGCTTGAACTCTTTAAAATAAATAAATGCTTCTACTTTACAATTCTCTCCTAGCCGGTTTGCTATTAATCACCTTGTTTGGGAGTGTATTTGATATATTATTGGGCAGCTCCATCCGAGGCTCTGAGTTATCCCATGGTTGCGCATTACTTTGAGAACACCAATTGATCTAGTTGTTTCTTGGTGTGGATTGCAATCTGTTCACTCACTTCTTTTGAAGGCTTTGAAAGTTCTGCTTCGGAGAGATAGGTGTTTTTAAAATTGTGAGCATATTATGCTCCATCGGTTCCTCTAAATGGTTTAATCATATATTTATTATGAATATTTAAATATTGTTTAATATATTATCACTATTTATGAATACTCAACTGTTATTACAAATTGGAAAGCGTAAATTCTGGCTTATATTCAACAGGGATTTCAATTGGTTTGTATTATTTAGCAGAAATTTTGAAGCCTTGTTGTTTGATTTAGACTTCCACTTTCTCTTCGCTTTTGTTCAATAAAACAATTGGCTCAGGATTGTTCTTGGCCAACTCAGGAAACAACTCAGGATGATAACTGTAGGGTGGTGGAGGATAGTGAGTTCTATTGGGATTCTCTCTTGGAATCACATCAACATAAAATGTTTTCTTGAATTTATAAGGATCCCTTCTGAAATGCACAATACCCTTTGTAATTAGTTATAAAATCACCATACTTCGACCTTAGAATGAATAGTGTGATCCTTTCCCACTGAAGTGTTCTATCCAGGTTTCCATCTAAACCCTCTTTGTCTAATTAAAATGTCATTTGGAAACACTTCCTCTCCTCCAAATTTCTTTACTCCCAGTCTCCTACCTGCAGAATCCTTAGTTTTTTGAGTTGAGCTGGCTTGCATCTTTGTTGCAAAACCGTAGCAAATGCTCTCCGATAGGGATTTGAAATAATTCTAAGCAAATGCCTTAATCATATTATTTATGTTAATTATTGAATACAAAAATGTTTAATAACTATCATCATTAATGAATAGATGTCTTCTATTTTTGATTGATATTCCTCTTAGTGCTGCCACTTCTGCTTCTTGGTTAAGTTTAAATACTTTCTATAAAATGATTGATGAATATTTTACAATGAATATTTTTCTGCAACATACTTGAATTTTAAGAATTGTTTTTTGATACAGTATAATTTCCAATGTGTGTTTTGATGTTTTTAATTGCATTGTGTTATTATATTAAATCATTTATTGAAGATATCGAATTATGCTTTATTTGATAGCTTTTAATTTACTCCTATTGTTGATTTATTGATTGTTATAATGATTGCAAATGATGATTCTATCCGTATTACAAAATATTGAAATAGTTCTGTTTCAAAGACCCTTACGATTATGTTGGGTAGTCAGTGCTTTCCTAGAATTAACTACTTAATTTATGTTCTGAATAGGAATTAGTCTTATTCGTTTCTTTACTATTAGGCTTTCTCTAAACCAACCCTTTTATTTATTACATATTTTTGGTTATTTACTGAACCTCATAATCTACATGATCCAGCTCAATGGTTCTCTTCTATTGTTCAAATTCTAGTTATTAAATCTTTTCCTTGAAAGATACTATTTCTGATTGCAAAGATTGATTTTCTTCGTAATACTTTTGATTCTCTCTTTTCAAATTCTAATGTATTACAATTAAACATACATTCATTATGTTTTTTGTTGTTTCCAGTAATTCGTTTCTTGTTGCCTCACTTTCGTCCAATTTTGATTACATCGATTCTGCATATAATTTCAATTATTATTCCAACTAAGATTAAATCAAACTAAAATCATACACGAATGTGATTCCTTATCTCGCTCTCATATTTAATGACTGATTATTCTAATTTTTCATATTCATCCTCTGTCCGTATACTTTTTTATGTCATATTTGGATCTATACTATTTTCTAATTTCCTTTCATAATTGCGAAAGCTTACTGGATTTTTCTCTCTATCTTCAACATTAGATTAGTGAAGATAATTTTAATTATGTTTACTAATTGAGTCAAATTTTCATAATCTTTCAGTTCTTTCTCAACTGCATTCAAATCATTTTTGGTCTCAATATATTTCTCCAATTGCATCAATATTCGCTCGAGCAAATCCTTGAGGGATGACTCCATTTCTCTGTCAGAATATGTTATCAAACTTGTTTCACTCATTAACAGTTAATTTATTTATTAAATAAGTATTTTTAAAAAGTTATTTCATATATCCTCCAATACCCATTTGTACATTTGTAGATAAAAAAACAAATAAATTCAAACCCAAACTCAAACTCAAATCAACTTCTCATTCACAAAATAACTCCTTGTGTTTCTCAAAAAATTATCATCATACAAAATTGCTGCCAAAGGGACCGAATATATGAACTTAGTCAACAGCTTATAATTTCTTAATTAAATTATCTAATCAAACTTAATCAGCAATAGCCCATTTATTATTGAAATGCATAAACAAGCCACAGTAATTATCTAAAAATTCGATAATATCTTACATTATAATCCACCTCAACTTACTAATTATAATAAAATAAATCCGAATAAAACCTTTCAAGTATGTACTGGAGACCATAACTCAAAATTGTAATACCCTCTAATTCTAAAATCGGAAAATTTGATCTATTTGTAAAATTAGTATATTCAAACTCAGTTTTTATTTGATTCTTTATATCAATCAAAGCAGTTGAAATTCCCTTCTGTAACACTCCGCCAAGAGTAGTGTTACAAATATTGTAAGAGTTGTCGATTGCCTAAGATTATTTAAATTGAATTACAACTAATTCTACGCATAAATTCCCATTACTGAAGCTATCTAAAAGACTAGAAAATTCTGAATCAAAAAAATAGTCATTCGGTTAAAATGTCCATTATTAATCAGTATACTATTCCAACCCTACTAAACCCTCTTATGCAATTTTGTAGTATTGATTTAGATCTGTTTAATTTAAAAATGGAAACGCCGATTTATAATATAGAATTTCCCTTGTTTGATATATACTTAAAACATTAATATTTAAATTGGCAAATACTTCGTATAGCCTCCCAGTTTGTTTTATTTTTGAATACGTATGATAGATTTGAGTAGTTAAAACAATGAATGACACAGCTAATACTCCAAAGTGGGTTAATGTGAGTAAAATTGATTTAAGCTTATAATACTCAGGAGAGATTGTGTTTTTCTTTTATTAGTGTTTTGAATGATGAGAGCATTACTATTTAATCATTCCAAAATACTCATCTTTCTCTTAAAAATTGAGTTTGTAATTTTAAATTTACTGATAATTCTTCTCAATCAATTCTTATAATAATGTTAATCTTTGAATTTCTAAGTTTAAGAAATTCTAATCTTAATTTAACAATAAGATCTTCAGTTTTTCCTTTTATATCTAAAATACTAAATCAGAAACAGTTAATGTGAACTAGATCATTACGAAAAAGAAACATAATACAATAAAGATGACTATTATTTTTTGCTAAGAATCATCTAGGTGCTATTGTTAGGCATCAAAGGCAACTAAATTAGCGTCTGTGAAAGCATTTAATAAGGTATGCAAATTCTTGTAATTATAATAAAAGTAAGAACTTTCATAATCTGCTTATCCATTTTAAATGTAAGCATTTTAAGTGTCATATTAATAATTCAGTAAAGTCATTAAACTATTTCGAAAACTAAGCATACTCGTTTCACCAACATTTCCTTTTTACAAAAATTCCAGATTTAAATATTAATCTTGATAAAGAGTAAAAAAAATAGGTTCAGTTAAGATACCTGAAATCCCATTCTTAAGTTTTTCGTAACTTCCTATTAATCTTGATTTTGGATAAACTAAGAATTCCAAATATTACTATTAAGTAATTATCTTATAATAAAATTCGACGTTATAATTTACTATTGACAAACGAATCAATTGAAAGGACAAAATAGGATAAAAGATATCATTTTTCATACCTAATAGTTTGAAATCCTTCTGAAAATGATGAAAAAGATCTATCTCATACAAATACTATGTCTATAATAGAAATAATTACCAAACCAAAACCAACTATTGATATTATAGTTAAAAGTATTCTAAAATATATCATTTTCTTAAAAATTTAAGGGATTTTTCTTGAGTTGGTAAGCTCATAAACAAGCGAAAATTATCGATAGTATATCGACTTTTGCATAGCTGAAACACCAGACTATTGAGAGGATATGCCTTCTGTTTAAAGCTTTTAGTTCAATTTCTTTTTCTTCTGTGTATTCATATCTAGTTCCTCGCTTACATGCTGCTCCTCCTCATTCTTCATTGCCACTAATTATTCATCCTATTAAATATCTGATTACATTAAGTTTTAACATACGAATTCAGATTTCAAAATACATTATTGGTTATATATCTTTTCTTCATGAATACTCTATTCCATTGCAAAAGGTTTATCCACTATGATGGACTCATCTAAATGTGTAGTAGCAATCACATTTTCTGATTGTCTATATTAATAAATATACGTATCTCCATTATTGTAAACACGTTTTGGATTTTTTATTATAAGTTCATAATAACTAGAGCCATACTCATTTCTCTTTTAAGAAATTGATAAATCACATTGATAGCATATCAAAGATTGGTGATAATTCCACTATTATTGAATTTTTACTTATGAGGATTGCATGAAAAAAGAAGCATTGACTTTATTTGGATCTACAAAATAAAATGTCTATAAACTATAAAATTTATCTTGTATTAATTGATCAATATGCTTATAAATAGTGCATATGTCCAAACCAATAAAGTATTAAGCAAAGACTCCATCAAATTACAATACATCGCAAAACAGCTCATCATCAATATTTAAGATTCTTTTAGTATCATCTAGGAAAATACTATATGAACTTTCCTTTATCTTTTTAAAAAATACAATCATTTCAATAGAGGTCAAGTTTAATTAACTTAAATCCATTAGTAAATCAATTTTTTTACACAAACAAGGAGAGATCTGAATGTAAGATTCATTGAGTTATTAATAAAATTTATTCTGTCTACCTGCTATGAAATTCTGTATTAATTTCATATGAGACACTTGAATATAGTTAGGTATCATATCTTAAAAGTTCAGTGTTTCTAATTTGTCGAATTTTTCTAATTTATTATATTTGTATTTGAGAATTTTGATACTTTGCTTATTGTTGATTTAAATTATCATATTGGAGAATTAATTAGACAAGAATGCATTGCTGAATTTTAAATTAGTCTCATCATTGTAATTAGATGATGATTTTTGATTCTAAGAGGAAATCATATCATTTAAAATTTCCATCTGATAAAACATCAAAATGTTTTGTTGCTTTTAATCTATAAAATAAAAGATACTGAGTACCTAATGTTTATTTAAAGAATGATTTCAACTATTTTAGTCCATCTATCTAATATTTTATGGATTTATAAGCAAGTTTCTCTAGTTGTTCTTTAGAGATATTTGAATTTATTTTTTCCAAATAATTGATTTTCTATTGTACTACTTAACTAATTATTTTTCTGATTTAAACACATTGTCCTTCAACATCGAGGTAGGCTTTGATGGCATAATGAATTTTTTATGATTCATTCAACAAAGTATTCTTTTGATTTGAAAACTATTAAGCAATATCTAATCTCATTAAATCTTAGGCCACTTTTAAGACTATTAATTTATGCAGATAATTAATTTTGAAAACTTTTTTTTTCATCTTATAATTGTCTGTCATTAAAATTTAATTTTGAAATTTAGTTCTATCCGATTTTTGAAAAATTATTTAGAAGCATTAGTAAACTTAAAGGTATTACTTTTGAAAAAATAACAGTTATAAGTAAGCAAATATTTGTTAGTCCTAGGTACATTTGAAGGACATTGTTGAAATCAAACTTTCATACTGTGATAATAGGTCTTTAAAGTATATTTCATAGGAGATTTATTGAAAATTCTTTTCTAAAGGACTTTGCTTGCAGGTACAATCGATATCATAACATGCCTTAATGTGTTTTGATAGAAACATAAGGTAGACTATCTTTTGCTTATAGGTGTTTTTCTGTTTAGTGATATTGTATATGATTTAGAAAAGCACAAAGTTACAATTTTCTATGCTTGAATTTTAGTAATTGATAAAATGTTTTTACAAATCTATTTTGATTTAATTTTGGAAATAAAAAAAGGGCAAAATTATTACAAGTACCCAGATTTCTTTAAATTAATGTTATTGAAATAATTCATGCAACAGGTATTACAAACAAATGGCAATATTTATCAGATTAATGGCCAAAATCACTCGATAATAGGACCCATAGATGTATTGCTTCAGTTTTTGCATTTGATATATTTATATAATCGATGAAATAATCGGCAGGATTAATTATGTGAGCCTGAAGGGTATATCGTCGTAAATATATAACGAAAAACTTAACTACAGAAATTTGATCCCAATTCTGTAATAGGTTAAATTGGATTCATTTATCATCAAGTGTTCTCTTTAGAAATCCAAGGCCCAATTATATGAGAACATATTCACAAAAAAGAGAATTATAATAAAAATTCCTGCAATAGTAAGAAAACTTAAAAAGACTTTTAGGTAATCATTTATATTTTATTAAATCGTCTAAAAACAAATGTCCATCATGATATATCCAAAAGTTTGTTTGCTTATATTGATGGAAACATTTACAAATATAAATAATACTTTAAAATAATAATTGGTGTTGAAGGCATTCTATAATTCAATCACCAAATTTTCTGATCTACTTTTCAGTATAAAAATAAAGCAAATACAACTTAGGACAAGAATAAATAAAAATCCCACTGAAATGTACGCTAATATAGCTGTATTTTCTATCAGTGTATTGGGTCTTGATAATATAGTTATTAAATCCAATTCTGAAGTAGTACTGAAAGCCTTGTAACTATAAGATATATTAATGTAGGCTAGATTTTGCAGTTCATTAATAACTCCTAAAGCGAATGAAATCATTAAAGGCAAACTCCAAATAAATTGTTCCAAAATTAAAGCGCCTTGAACAAAGAGAGATATTTGGTTGATTATCAATTCCATCACGTCTTATATTAATTATTTATATTTTCAATTGAGCAATTGATCGAGCAGATATAATAATTTAAAAAAAAGGAATTATATATTTCAAATTTGTTTATTATTTTCTTAAAAAAATCTTGAGAAGGAATATTTTTTCTAATATTCTTATATTTTTTAGAGATGCATGAGAATTAAAATCTAACTGTAAAATGACCCATTCAGTCTTCACAAAAATCCTAAATTTAAATATGTTTAAACATTAAACATATGTTATTTCAATTAAATCCCTAATCTTAAGGATTTTTGTAATTATACTGGGCTATCAATTTCAATTTTTAATAGTTTGGCTTTACACAATTAAGAATCAAACGGTTTTATCAATTAATAAGTCTTTCTACACATTAAAGTTATTTTAAAGGCCTATTAATATTTTCAATGTCATAGGCTCCAAAACCTGTCCTTTAATTGAAAGAAATTAGTCAATATTATTTAATGCGAAACCATTAAGATGGCTGGTATGTCTTATAACCATCTGATAAGAGGATGTTATAAATGTAAATTAATTCAAACCATTTTCTAAGGTTATAAAACATTTTGGTAATAAAATATTAAATTATTTTTTGTATTGTAATAAGGATTTTAGCTTAAAAATTAAGCATTGTTGTCATTTCTTAATTAAGCTTGAATGATTCCTAAATGTTACTTACGATTCATTTAAATTGAATATAAAAGATGATAAAATTAGATATTATTATAAAGAATCTCAAAATCAAACTATATTTTTTAGATCTTTAAAACAGATATATTGTTAGTTCTAAAGCATAATTGCTTGTGATTATTCTTAAAATCCAAAATCTTAGCATTATAAATAATTATTAAACAAATATAATTTTTATACCAATAAATTAAAATAATAATCTCACTTAGTCATTTCTTATTGGATCTAATAATCTAGGAACTCTTCATAGGATAAGCATATTTTTCCACTTTATTTTAATTTAGTATTGTGAAGATGCCAATCAGTCTTATAATGTTATCTGAATTCTTGATTTGTGTCAAAAGAGATCAAACATTAAGTACATTTAAATTACTTACCCAAATTATCCTTGGCATTGTCTTTTTTTTATTGCTATTAAATTTATTTGATTTGATTTTATTCTTCTTCCTCAACTTGTTTTTTAATTTATTACTGCTATTAAAGTTGCTGCTTCTTTTATTACTTGTTTTTTTTGGGACCTTTCTGTTTTGATTTCTGATTCTATTCTTCATCAGATTCCTCTGAATCTGAAATTTACAATTTTTCTAATCTCTACTCCAACTCAACTTAAGCTATGTTATCAATTCCGTCAATCTATTATTTGATTGCTGCTTCTACGACTTCTAACGTACTTTTAAATTATTTTTCAGTAACTTTTGTTGATAAAGCTCTAAATAATTAAGGGTCGATAATAACAATAAATTTATTGTTCTATTGAACAATGTCTTTGAGTCCCAATTCTTCTAACATCTAATAAACCAACTCCCTTTGTTCATCGATAAAGGAGATGGATACTTTCATAGGAGCTCTTTTAATGAAAAAGCTCTCCTTCAGTTTCTTAATGCATTGCAAAGCCTACAATTTAACAGGTTTATCAGTTTTCACCACAAATTATACTTTTGAAATTGCATACTCAATGGATTGCTGTGTAAGTTGTCTACCTGAAGTGGCATGGATGCATTTATCCTGTATGAATTTTACTATGTCTCTGTAATAATGCTCTAATTAGGCCTCTCTTTCTTTATCTCCAACTTGTAAGTCTCCCTTTTCTAGAATAGTCTTGATGATTTAATCTTTGTCATTAGTTTAGAAGCAGTACAATAATTCTTTACCGGATGCCACGTCTCCCTTGGTAGCATTTGTAAAAATTTCATAAACTTAAAGAACTTCACTAAAAATTTATTAAGCAATCATACCTTAGATCCTTCTCAACTCCATTTCTCCAGTTGATAGCCTTATTTTTATAGCAAGCTATTTCAAATTTTTGATTGTTGTTTGTACGATATTTGATAATGGCAATATTTGTCATTTAAACAATACCAACAGGTTGTGTTACTCTCATTTATTAAAGAATATAATTTATTAAAATAATTTTAATTAGTCCATATTCATTAAATACTGTTAAAATATTCTACTCATAAATTTCTAAATCATGACATCACCCTTAAATAAATAGAATATTTACTTTGTTAGAGACAATCATGAATGAAATTTTAAAAATAAAAAAAGATTTAGATAAATGGACATATATCATTCAATTATAGGATTGAAATATCACTACCCTTTAAGTACAGGCTTATTTTCATTCTATACCTAATAATTCTGATTAATTATATATTTTAAATACATTTATTTACTGTCTCAAGAAACTAAATATATATCAATGTCAAAATAGATTTTTCATTATATTTATAGAGTACATTGTTCATAATATATTAGTACATAGTAATAATGCCAAAATTAAAGAAATTTTAAATAAGACTTTTTTAATCCTTCCTTAATATTGTTATCAAGTCAAATTAACGCCTTTGTGATGAATTTCATATTATAATTATATAGATATCAGGGTCTGAAATACTTTTAATCTTCATTTATTATTATAAAATTATAATATATTTTGGTCCTATATTTTAGCAATTCCATAAAGTCATAAGAAAGGATCATTTCTAATTTTGTTTAAATAGCTCTAAGAAATAAATGTTTATCGTTAAATAATTTGAATTCGGGATAGAAAATAAATAATATCATGAATTTAAATTATTCTTCTTTTTATTTATGTAAGATTGTTTCTCATAAAATCTATTGAGAATGAAGCCATTCCAAGAAAAATAGAGAAATTTTGAAGATTTTCTTATTGTCGTCATTTTGATATAATGTTACGATATAATTATAAACATTAAAGATTTTTAGTTAATTTGAGTTGGATTATTTTCTATATTATAAAATTACGTCATGAAGAAAATTCTCTTGATTAGTCTTATCATTGTGCTGTCATACTAGACAGTAGAATATAATACATATGATGAATCATTTGCAAAACACTTGTTTTACTTGACATCAGCAAGTTATTGCAGTGAGTAACACATTAAGAGTTGGAACTGCGGTAAGCCTTGCAAGGAACTTAAACCAATAACTGATATAACATTTTTTATTAATGCAACCAATGAGAATGCAGGATATGGTGCATATCATCCAGAAACTGATGAAATCTACTTAGTTTTCAGAGGAACTTTACCATGGAGTCTCACTAATTGGATAGAGGATATAGACTTTATAAAGACAGATTATCCTTATTGTCCTAACAATTGTGAAGTTCATAGGTATTATAAAATTGTCATAATATCATTCTAGAGGTTTCTATTACTCCTTCCTGGGAATTTAGGATTAAGTATTGAATTGCTTGAAATCGTTGAGCAAGAAATACCCTCTGGCCAAGATAACCATTACTGGGCATAGTTTGGGAGGTGCTTTAGCCAATCATGCTCTTGTGTATTTGACAACAGTATTTATAAATATCAATGTAGAGAGGCTTTACTATTAGTAAATTCTACACTTTTGGGTCACCAAGAGTAGGTGATAAGAACTTTTTCACTTATGTTAACCAACAATTGTTTCCTGGACCTAAATTTAGAATCACTCATAATCATGATCCAGTTCCTCATCTTCCAGCACTCATTTAAGGATTCCATCATGTGAATCAAGAGGCCTACTATAAAGATTATTTACTGGTCATCCACAAGAAGTAATAAATTATAAGATTTTAGAGTTTAAATGTGCAATGATAATCTCAAAGAAGATGACAGTTGCTCCAATTCGAATATTGCTGATTTATCAGTATCTGATCATACTAATTACATGGGATATGATATGGCAGTAGAATTACTCACTTGTTAGTGATTTAATTTAAATTTTATAGAATAAATTAAAAATGTAATAATCTGATCCCAACCAAACCTAAAACTGGGGAGTAACAACATTTGAGATCTCAGAAACGTAATAGTAATATCCTCAGCAGCAATTCATTCCAAATCAATAGCCATATCCTTAGTAATATTAATAATATGGACAATAACCCTAGTAAGTCGCATATGGATAGGTATGTTGCATCTCGAATATTTAAGCCCGTAGTTACTAATGCTTATCCTTAGACTGTTTAAGTTGGAGTACCATATGTGTAGACAGTGATTGGAAAGTATTATTCATAATCATTAGTCATTTTAATGCTCCTCCATAATACAATGCTAATGGGTCACCATTTCCTATTTAAATCATATGTCCAGCGTGTAAAACATAAGGAATTACAAATGTGAGAACTGAGATTGGAGCAGGAACATATCTGGTTTCATGTCTATTATTTCTGTGCACCGGGTATGAGATTTTGGCATACTCAATAGAATATTATGTTGTTGGGTTCCATGTGTTATGCCTGATTGTTAAGACAAGATTCATAGATGTTCTTCATGTTAAACAGAAGTTGGGATAAAATAGTATGATATGTGTTGAACTTAATATAAATAAAATTACATAACTAAAAATAGTTTCCATTCAGAAATTCAGATTCCCAATAGTAGTTGAACAATTAAAAGTAAAGAGTAAAGAAGTTCTTATAATTGTGATTTATAATAGTTCTATGAATAAATTTCAGAATTTTTGTGAAAAAGCAGAGTGAACAAAGTTTGATATCTCCATTCTTGAATTCTCAGTATTAAGCTTGGATATTTTGGCCGATTGTATTTGTTTGTTATCCCACTCCAATTTTCGATTGATCAGTTATTCACTTACTTGTATATTTAAGTCTCTTTAATCAAATACTTCCTCTTATTATCTACAATTCTGTATTTATTCTATTAAACTTTGTTCTACTTCTCTTAATTGCTGAACCTATTTGCTCAAATTGAATTCAATATTTTTTATTGATAATTCATGCTATATAATAGTCTGTAATCCAGAATTCAGTTTATCTATTTATTAATGATAATAATCTAAAAATAAAATAAATCTATTTACTCTCCTTTTAATTCACATTTTATAATTGATATTTTAGTTTATCAACATATTATTCGGCTTCTCTTAAATTTTGATCTATAATAAACTCCTTCTCCTGCAAACATTTCTCTCTAATCTTCAATTTATTTTTTTCTAATTCTAATGTGTTTTACTAATCCTCTAATTGCTTCATGCTAATCTATAATTATTATTCCCTCTCCTTCATTTTCTCTTCCTGTAACTAAACCTTCTCCCTGAAATTCTATTCTTATTCTCCTAAAACATTGAGTTTATCCTTTATTTGGGATGCCAAAATGCGTATTTCCTTCTCCCCTTTGCTTAGTTTCTTAATATAAAACAAACATACATTCGCCCTTTCTTCTATTGATTTATGTTCCTCTTCCATCACTTACTTTGTTCTATCTAGCTCCTCACATTTCCACTTGTATTTCTCCTTTATCCTAACCAATTCTAATTGATTCGGATCATTTGTCACTATATCAGGAATAGTCAATTAATATTAGGTTGCAAATCTAACACCTAATTTCTTTTCTTAAGTGAGATCTGGATTTGTTTGTCTTTAACTTAGAAACGATGATTTCTGCAAACATTGTCCTAGTGATTTTCTCATTATATTTAACAGATCAATAAATTAAAAAATTAATATTACTACATATCTGGAATTCTTATGATCTTATCATTAAAATAGAAATAAGAATTGTGAATTACTGAAACGAATTTTGAAATTTCAGTTGATTTTTAGTCCTTACAAATTTAACCATATTACTTGATTTTTCATTTGAATTTATTCTGTTTTTTATTTTAATTTCTATTATTCTGCTTTATTATCCTTATAACTATCAGTTGAATGGACTTTTTAACTTTTAATTGTCTATAATTTATTAATATATTTGAGTTCTTTTTGATATATATGATAACACTTTTAATTTAGAGATTTGATCATCCTCTATAATGTGAAATCTTGTTTTCCCTCTGCCGAAGTTCCTTTTTTCTAAAACTTGATAAAATATTTATTCAATTATTATATAGCATATGCAGTACGAAATAACAATGTTGATGAGATGTATTAATAAATTGTTATATTTTGTTATTTTACAATGCAATTTAATTGATTTCTTAAAGAATATAGTATCTGTAACTTATATCAAATAGGATGCATAGAATCAATTTTCAAATTATATTCATAAACAATCATTAAAAATTAGAGTGGCTTATAGGATGATACTGTATTTTAGGCCTCCAGCAAAAACCCTTGTTTCTTAATTATAAAATTCATTATTTTTCATTTTAAGTTTATGTCTTTAACCGAATTGGTTAACACTTATGAAACAAGAGACTCTCATCACTAATAAAAAAAGCCAATACTTAAATCTTCTTAATAGAAAATATATTCAACACTTCCAAGATTGGACTGGGCTGGAAATGAAATAATTAAAGGAGGATCGCATAAAATTGCTTTTATTAGTTAAGAAAATACTTCCAGAACCTTCTTGGACCTACTCTCCAACGAACTATCTGATTAGAGTGACGAGGTTGATGAAGATTATAATGAAATGTTAAACTGTTAAAATGTGAAGAACGTAAGTAAACTACAACCAGAACTAAGTGAATAGTCGAATTGTTGTTTTATTTATTGACTTTATTATTATATTGAGTTATTATATATTGATTTATAATGGAAGTAAAGTAAGGTAAAAGTTTACTTGATACACAATTAGATTCAATCTACATTCAATGCAATCCCTTTTAATTTATTCAATCCTTAAGCGTTATATTTGTTTTTTTACAAAAAAATTCAATATATAGTTAGCAAATAAACTGAAATTTATATAATATAAATGTTCTGAATTAATAAGTATCCTCATTATTATCAACTATTATGAAGAATTTATATTGATCTCGCACCACTCATGCTTAAGGCATTCTGAATCTATAGGTAACTACATCAGTGTAAGGAAGAGAAATTCAAAAAATACAATACTTCAAATTTCAGTTCAATAATTAATATCTTGAAACTAATAAAAAATAAATTATTAAATGATTCATATTATTTGATTCACTCATTTTTGATTTTTAAGCCATTTTAAATTTAACTGATATCATATATTAAGCAACCCCACTTATTTTAGAAATTTATGGAAACTGTTTGATTAATTATTTTATTTATTACATTTATTTATAAAAATAATACAAAAAATGGGGTTATTCAAAAATTATGAAAAAATATTAATGCTCAATTTGGTTTGTTTTATTTGTATATTTTTTAAAGCAAATTCGTAATTAAGTGCAATCTTCTATTGACTGATTCATTTTTAACTAAATCTTCGCCTAGAGTGATTTCTTCATTTTAATGTGATCTAAAGTTTATTCTATTTATTTATTTGAAACTAAATAACTTTTAGGAATCAAATTGGAAAAATTATTATTAATTAAGAATTTTTGATTCATTCTAAGGAAGGTATTGTAATGATTCTTAAATTTTGCTGCTATCAGTCTCCTAAAATTTGAAACTATATTATATTGACTCCATTTCTTAACAGAGATTACTTTTTCTTTAGGAGCTTTTAGTTTATAGGTCTTTTAATGCCATAAACTGACATGCCAAAGATGAAAATAAGTCCGCATTTTTTTTTGTTTATGTTTTAAAAGCCATTTTAAAGATTTCTGAATTTAAATTATTCCCCATTTTTATCACATGCTCATTTATCACTTTTATTAGTTCTAACAATGGTGATGATATACACCTTATCAAACTGGCAGTTAGAAGAATCAAAAATGCACAGCAAGCCATCTAAATCTATATTTACTGAAACAATTCTGCCTCCAAATTATTGATTAGTATATTGATCTCATCTGAAATTTCTTATTCATATGTGACATTTTTAAAGCTTTAAAAAATAATAATATTTATTACACGATCATGGTTAAATTCTCTTTATAAAATTGATATGTATAAACGAATACTGATCTTTAATATATTTTGTTCAACAAATAAAATGTGTTATTTACATTTTCATTAATTTTAGAATTTTCTTAAATGGTTTACCAATCTGATTCATTAAATCCAGTGTATGTAGTATTCGTAATTCTTACTAATCCTGTGATTTAATGGAATGTATCCATTGTACTTAAAATAACATCGCCATTTTAGTGAACTAATAAGATATTTAATGGAACATTTTAAATATTAGTGTCTGATATCGGTAGCAGTTATAAAACTATTCCAAACATTGAGTTATTTCTAATTAGAGAATAAGTCAAAGCTGAATAAGGTAGGTTATTACGAGCAGATAGTAATATGGGCGAATAAAAATAGCTAGAATTGGGATGAATTTTGGATTAAGCCATATGATTGACATACCTATCAGGTTATTTGATTAATTACCAAGGTCGGGTGTTTAAATTATAATTCTTATATTTGAATTAATTAGGGAAAGAAGCAAAGAATTAGGCCTTTGGTAAATCAAAAAATGACATTTTTGAGTCCTCACTAGTAATAAATTATTAAGTAAATGGACTCAGCAAAGTCAAAGTATCATTAAAATCTTGTTCTTCATCATGAGATGTTACAATTTCAAATCCTTGGCATATAATATCTGAATTATAGATTACTTTGTATTCTTTGATTTAAGTTTATTCAATGCATTCTTAAAATTAACTATTAATCACCTTATATCGACTTTTCGACTGAATAACATATTAAAAGAAATCATTTGAATGCTATAAATTTGATAAAGCTATCTAAATTATTCAAAATACTTTGATAATTTTTGTGCTCTATATATTATCTAAGTTGATCAGAGATTATTTAAACTAGATGTTACTCTTGTTTCTGCGATAAGGTTTGAGAAAATGATTGAATAAAAGTGAAAAAGATTGCTGATTGAACCTAATACGTAGCTAATATCACCAGCACAGTGAAAGTGACGATACAAAAGTTAATAAGAGTGATCTAATTACTCATTCTAAGAGATTTGAAGTAATTTTTAACTTTTTTAAACATTCACAATTATTATTATATATCATGATTAAATAATTATGTTAGACACCAAAAAAACATAGTTGAACAAATTAAATTTATATATCATTAATTATTAATCTTTCAATAATCCTCGGTTTGTGTTTAGGAAGGCTAAATTTATTGCTTAACCAAAACATCCTATTGTTACAGAAGATTGGACCCAATATTTTTTTTTGTATCTTCATTTGAAAATGAACCCTTATCAAGCATTTTTAATCCTGATTACGAATTGTCTTCAATTAAATTAAAATTTACCTTCCTCCTTTTTGTAAATGTAAGATGACTCCTACGAGGGTTGTTATTAGTTTTATTGATGTTATTATTACGATTATATATTTTGTTGTTATTATTCTAATTTTTTCCTTTTCTCTTGTTCTTTTAATTCTGCTAATTTAATTTTGGTGAAATTTTGTTTTGCTTATTTAAGGGCTGTTTTATATTTATAAAATTTTTCAAAAAATTTATCAAAAGGAACTTTTGTTTCAGCATAATAATTAGCAAGATCTTCATATTATGTTTCAAGCTATTTTAATAAAATCTCAAAATTAGCTAGATCGGAAAGAATTTATTCATAAAAATTCTATAACCTCTCTTCTACCATATCTTGAATCGGAAGAGACACTTTTGATTTTATGGCCTTATCAACATTTTTCGAATTTTTTTTTAGCTCGGTTAAATCAGCATTCAACTAAGTCAAAGGGGTTTTAGCTATATATATCTTAATAAATACCAGCCAATTCAATTTCTTCTAAATTCTCATCAACCAAAACTAATTCCTCTTTTAGATCTTCTTCCGCTTTTTCAATGATAAACATTAATAAGTTGCCTTTATTGTCAGTGGTTTTAACATCAGTTAATTTCTCCATCATATCAAATTTAAATCCATATGCACCACCTCTAGCTGATTATCCATTCATGTAATTTCCTGCAGCCAAAGCATATTCCATGAAAACTTTCGTATTCTTATCATTTTTTGTCACTGTCATTAAATGTTTGAATATATCAATTTTGGTTTACAAATCTTCTGCTAATTCTTTATAATTATATTTGAATTTCAACGATAATAGCCTAATTGATATTCTAAATTAATAACCTATAATCATATCCTTTTACTGAGCTAATATTTATACAAAATATGTCTGGTAAGGCTAAGTTTGATTAGTCCGAATCCTACCACATTACAACCTCTGTATCATTTGGCATTGCAGTAATTAAAGATTCAACTATATTTGGTCTTAATACAGTTTCATCTAGTCTTACAATTTAGTTTAATATCAATACTGATAGAGACTTTCAACTATTAATTAATTTGACATTTTAAGTTTGCCTAGCACTATCTCTAGATTTTTCATTCTCTCCGGTCCTAACATTGAAATTTTCCCCGGCTTATTGGTTCCACCTTGAACATTGATATTGCTAGATGTTGGCTTTGCTGCAAATAAATTCTCAATAACATTGTAATCTAATTTTAATTTAGTATCATCGATTGATTCCCATATAGTATTTCTAATTTATTCCGGCTTTATAATCGTCCAGGGAACCTATTTTAACTATATATTAGGTTTATGTTTTTATTTCCCACCAAATTAAGGATCTGGGCCACCAGGAGGTCTTGGCCCAGGAGGAGGAGGTGGAGGAGGTGCACCACCAGGTGGAGGTCCTGGTGGTTTTGGCCCTCCTGGAGGAGGTGGAGGAGCTGGTGATGAAGCTCCAGTTTTAGCACCAAGTGGAGGTGGAGGAGGAGCAAGTGCTGATACAGATATTGTACCTGGAGGTGGAGGTGGTGGAGGAACTTGTGATATTTAAGGAGCAAGGGCGTTTGTTTAATTTTAACCTAGTTATGGTGAAAATGTATTCTATGCAATTATTGCTTAACTATTCAATTTCTTTTCTAAATTTTCTTTTTCTTATAGTGTTTGTTAAAGTTTTTCTTGAA
This sequence comes from Paramecium tetraurelia, assembly GCF_000165425.1. NCBI lineage: Eukaryota > Ciliophora > Oligohymenophorea > Peniculida > Parameciidae > Paramecium > Paramecium tetraurelia. The sequence continues at coordinate 120,606 of NW_001799041.1, forward strand.
GAATTTGTATATTAATTAATTGTTCTATAGAATAGGATAAGTAGGATACTTTTGCTTTCATCATCGAATTTATGAATTCCATTCTCCATTACTTTTTAATTTTCTCTCATTTCATCAAATTTTTATGGATATTTTTTTTATTATTCTAAGAGAATGGCTTATTCTTCTATGATACCATGTAATTTTGCCAGCTCATCTTAGTACTGCTCTATTGTTTTCAGTTCACTTTAAATTTTATTTGCTTATATTTTAACATAACTTGCAGAATTTACTTTTTCTATCAATTATTACAATTCTTTCTTTTTAGCATATTTTTTTTTTATCAGTTTCTCATTTCTTGCTTATAGTTCTCTACATTCTTTATTTTTTTCAGTTAATTAAATCTCTTTTGTAATTAGATTTTCATTCTACTCTTTTAATAATTGTTTAAATTCTATGAATAAGCAAAGATATAATTACTTTTTATTTCTTTGTCTTGATTGATGAATTTTTAATTTTAAGATTGCAACTCTTATTTGAGCTAATCTAATTACTGTCTCTAATCATCATTATAATCTGATTTGTAAGACAATCGTTGAGGAGTAACCTCTTATTCCAATTTTTGAGCCTTGGCTTATTGCATAATTGATAATTTCTCTCTTAATTGATTGACTTCATTTTCCAATTATTGAATCGTCTTCTGTTATGATTCACATTCTTATTGAAGTGTTCTATAGTCCTTATTTTTCGCTGCCAATTATTCAGTTAATTGAGATAAATTAGACTAATCTGATTTCAATTTTTTTTCCAAATCTCCTATTTTTTTCTGTAATACAGCCACAAATGCTTCATTAGTTATTTTCTTCGGATTCAGAGACTCAAGTTATGAAATTTCATTGCTTTCAAATTATTACTCATTTGGAAAATTATTTTAGTATTTGGAAATACCATCTGCAAAATCAGTAACATGTTAATTTCCTCTAATTTTAGATTCCTATTTAATAGTTGAATTTGCTTTCCCCATTTCATCTTAGATTAAATTTAAATATTGAGGTGTAAGAAAAGTAGGTTTTAGATGTTTTGCTTACTATTTAACCTCTTGTTTAATTGGATCTTACATTTTTTGAGTAGGCATATCTTTATTATTCTCTAAAAATGCCTCAATTTAATCTTCTATAATTTTAATCAACTTTGAAAACTTTCCTATGTCATAACACTTTCTAGATTCTCTGTGATATAACATTGGCAATGTAATTTCTTCAGTGTAATTTGGATCAGTTATAAATTAGTGTTTTTACTTATTTAACTCAATAATCTATTAAATAACAACTTCGAATCTTAGTTCATCAGCCTTGTATTCAAATTCTTCGATGTTATTGGTGATTATTTTATAAACATCAACAATACCTGAAGTGATAAGCTATTGACGCATTCTTTTCTTCTCCATATCTTGAGTTGGAGATTCAATTAATGTTATGACAAATGAACATATGGAAGAAATCATAAAAACATTTTTGCATTTTTTTAAGGTATTCAAAAAAAAGGTAAGTTCGCTGTCTGGGCACAATTTGTTCAGACTTTTTAGCACCAAATAATATCCTTCATCAGTTTGCCTACATAAATTAGATGCAATTTCTAATACTATGGTTGTCAATTCAACATGAATTGGGTGTAGATTTTTCAATATAATATCCATTGAGTCTGGGATATGCAACAGTTCCTATTAGTATTTTTCTATTTTCAAGAGCATTTCCAGTATGTTTAAGATTTGAATTTAATATAAGTAACAAGGAGGGTTCTTTTTATCAATTAATTATTGAGATTGTTTGTAAAATCTGAATAATTTTTCTAAGAGTAAATTTATACCATCATTAAATTGTTCTAATTAATCCTATTAATCATAAATCTATAGATTTTTGAGATGCCTTCTCAACTATTCCAAATCTTAGAGAGTTGGGTTAGCCAATTTAGATTTAAAATAGTTTACATAATCTTTTGGTAAATTTTATAACAAATTCTTTCCTGTAATGCTTTTATACTCATTCAAAATTAAACATTTGAAATCTAACTATTTTATTTCATATTACTTTAAGGAGTGCTTTAGAATTACTAAAGAAGCTTCGGCTCTACTTTCAATTCTTTTATTAAGTCAGATATCTAATGTTCAAGATCAATTGGTATTGCATTTTTCTAAATTGCCATCAATTTTTTTGGATCCAAAATAAATCGTATTGTTAATTATGACTCCTTTATCTATGTATCAATGGATATTGGGGATATTAATTTCCCATTTTATATAGCATTCCCCATTAAATTTTAAATTTAATTAATAATACCAAATGTTTGTTGTATAATATTAACATACTAAACTGAAAAATGATTCAAATTTGAATCTATTGATCATCAACGTGTCTTCATAATAGTTCTAGAATTGGAAGCTATTAGATGATATGATGTTAAATAATAAAAATTAGTTTATATTATTAAGAATAATTATAAAATGGGAATTTCCTTGAACAAAAAATTCAAAGATGATTACGAAAAATTATTCTCAGACCATCCTGAATCAAATAAAGCAATTCAATTGTATCCAGCGTTTTCGCATGTTAAAATGTATGTAAAATGAAGTAACAGAGTTCACAATGATTGGTATCGGTTAGCCAAAGCAGAGTTCAATGGTCTACCTCATGAAACAGAAGCCTTTCTGCAGAAATGGAGATCGAGAGAACAACATCCTCATCTATTCTTGATCCATAAAATATTCACAAATGAGAGTAGTCGGGCAGTCATTTATTTGGATTTCCCAGAATCCGTAGTAACAGAACTTGATGAAGAAACCTTTCTACCACTTTTAGATGCAGTATTACAGATAATGTCAAAATGGTAGAAATAGAGTAAGACATATTCTTACTTTGGATGCGATTCTGTTTATAAAGTAAATCCAAATATGCCAATAAATAGGTGAGATCCTTTGATGGATAAACCTACTATAAAATATTGGATCCAATGCTACATCCATATCTTATTAAGTTCTATAGAAAGTGTTGGTTATAAAAAAACACTAAACAATTAGAGCAATTATTAGCCAAGTTTTATTTGTCTCCCATCTAATTGGAAGCCTTGAGTAAGAAGGTAGAATACCCTATTCATAATTTCTATAAGTCAGATGTGTTTTGTTTGGGTTTATATATTTATAAATGCCTAACGTAAGACGATGATTTATATGACCTAATTAATTATAAGGTTAAATTGGATAAAATTAGAAGCAATATCTAGGGTATGACATTCCAAAACTATGCAAAAATGATTTTATTGAATATGCTCGAAGAAAACGAGGAAGATAGACCAGATTTCATTTAGCTTGAACTTAAGTTTACACATTTTGCACCTGAAATCAAATATAAAAGAATATTTCACAATATTAATTAAATGATTTTTGAAGAATCCTTATTACAAATAACTTAATTGGTAACGGAATAAAATAATGAATAAATTGTTCCTGAAGAAATATAGGGATTTAATTTTGATGATAGACTTGATTTTGAAAATCTACACTTTTCAATTTCATCTGAAACTAATCCGACAGCTGAAATTCATAAAATGGTTGGAAAAGGGTTTCACTCATAGATGATATTGAATAACAATAGATAACAAAACTTTTAATTAGATGAAGGAGTTATGAGAAAAACAAGAATAGATTTACCTTGCTTAGGATATGCTGATTTAAGTAACTGGAAAACTGCTGAAGGAATGTTTACAAAGGGAATGCTATAAGGATATGGTCGATTGACCTTTGTGAATGGAGATAAATTTGAAGGCTTCTTTATTAATAACAGAGCCAATGGAAAAGGTACATATTCTTTTCATGACAATCAATACTATAAAAAAGAAGGGACCTGGAAGGATAACAAATTTATTATCACAATTTGATAATTCTTTGAAAATAAATAGTATTATAATGTTTATTATATATTTATTCTCAGTGGCACATGCTTACTTCTCCAAAAAACTTGCACATGATTTATATTTGTACACCAAAATAGCAGTTTGTGATACTCAATAAATAAAAGAATGGAATTGTGGATATTTTTGTGATCAGCATCCTGATATGGATTCAATTAAAGTCATTGAAAGTAATAGAAATGGTGTTCTATCTTATGTTGGAATCAACCAAGCTGAAAATAGAATTATAGTCACATTTCGAAGTACGATTGTTAAAAACCTTAGGTACTTAAAATTTGCTTAATTTCATCAATGATTTGAAATTTATGAAATAAGATTACCCTTGCTATGATTGTAAAGTGCATTCAGGGTTTATGGAGAGTTATCTAGATATCAAAGAGGATTTATTAAAATAAGTGAATGAATTGTCAGTACTCAATCCGAAGGCATAATTAACAATAACGGGTCATTCTTTGGGAGCGGCCTTGGCAACTTTGGCCGCTATTGATCTTACAAATATTGGACTATATATTCATACATTTTATATATTTGGGTATAGATTTAAATCCCATTTTGTAGATCACCTAGAGTTGGAAACAAAGCTTTTGCAGAATATTTTAGTAAAAAAATAACTACCTAAGACAAAGCAAGAGTAACTCACTTTTCGGATTTGGTTCCTCATTTACCCCCACAATCATTAGATTATATACATGCTGTTCCAGAGTTTTGGTTTAATCAAGATTTTAAGGAATATTAATAGTGTGAATATTCCTAGTTTGAAGATGATAAGTGCTCAAATTCTATGTGGAGTCATTCTATTAGAGATCATCGAGATTATTTTAATATTAAATATCGATGCAATGACAGTTTTTATCAAAAGAAAACAAAAGAATAAATTATACTCTGAAATATTAAAATTTGTATTATATTAAATTAGCAATTTAAACAATAAATATGTTAGTTATTTGTTCTATTTTCCATATAATATTGTAAATTCACAGAAACATTAAAAGTTAAGATAAATTTAAATATTAGACTGCAAAAATTCTATAATCAATTTCATTAGTCAACCTCATTTAACACAAAATCAATTTAATCAATTCTTTAGGCACTTTCATTTTGCATTTTTAAGATAAGTGAATCATCATTATCTTCATCTTATTGCTTTTACTAAGCAATATTTCCTGAAGAAATTGATTTAATCATAACTTAAGTTTTCATCCTTCTAGTCATTTTTCTTTTCTCAAGGAGTTCGTCTTAAAAATTGAGAGATTCTGTAATTTATTTTTCAATATTTTATTACACTTTATCGTATTCTTGGAGCAGTTGATTCATATTGTGAGTTTGATTTACCTCATTGTTTTATAATTCTTATTAAATCTTCAATTCATTTGCCTGAGTTTTTTTATAAACACTAAATCTCATCTTTTCTTAAATTTTGGAACCTTATTCAGGTAAGGCAAGTACCTTTTATTTCTTTAACAACTATATAGTCTCAGGTCTGCTAATTAAAAATTAGATTTTCTCAAGAAAATACTCTCTCATAGCGCACTTCTAATTATCAAATATTTAAACAAAATCTTAGTAAATTTCTAACATTTTATTTACATGCTCTAAATTATAAAGTTTTTCATGAAATCTGGCTTCTAGTTATAATAAAATTTTTAATGTATTATTATCTATTACCATTTTAATTGTAAAATAATATTTTTATTATTTCTAATATTCAACATACTTAAATCAAATATAGATTAGATATTCAAACTATAATTCTTTTTATATAAATAGCCAATAACAGCATAACAAAATCTACAGAATAGTGAATCTACATACTTATTAGATATAGAATACTTGAAATTCTAATAGTTCTCTGACTTTAATTTGTAATTTAAATTTATTCCAAACCCTTATGATTGTTCTTTTGTCTCATTTACAAAAAACTAAAGTCTTATGTTATTTCGATGTGAATCCATGAGGAGGCACAATTCAAACTTCCGCTGTTTTAATCAAATTGATGAATTAAATTGGTAGATGTAAATGAAGGATTTATATATTAAATACATAAAAATATCAACCAAAAACTTCTAAGTCAGAATAAGTGATGTATAAAAACCCATCCTCGGGATCTTTTTTCTTCTCATATATATCTATTAATTTGACATCTATTTAAGCATTAAATTAATTATACCCTCAGGGAGAAGTTGATTACCAATATGAAAATATAAGGATTGCTTAGGAGATATTTACAAAGTGTTTTTTAAGGTATCTCTAAACTAAAGTATGCGAAAACCTTTTGTGACTAAATATCAATATGATTAAGATCTCACTTACAATGATTTATTTAATTATGGCATTTTAGATTTAGGATGTTTCTCTAAAATGACAGGAATCATTTCAGGATGTTGACTTAATTTTTATTTACATCTCATTTGTCTCTCTTCCAGACTATTCAATTCCTTGTACGATTTAAAATTGACCGATGCTTAAAACATAATTGTTCTTTTTAATAAATTAATTAATTTTCCAATAATCAAAAGAAATTTTATAAAATATACAATAATGGAATAAATGTCATGAGTTTATTTCTTCAATTACATTAATTGACTTCAAATAATTAATTTGCTCCTAACTCAATTGGTATCTCTAACCGTTTTAATCCAAGACATAAGAACCATTTGAAATCAGATAGCCATTGCTATCCAATTCATATTGTTGAATCTATTAATAATCACTCCTTGAATCATCAAGGGTCTTTTCTGATATGGCAGACATCTGGCATTTATCTAGGAAATAGTTTAATTAACTTACATTTATTATTAATTTGTTGTTTAATCGGACTAGCTGTGTTTATGGGAGCAAGTTCTGGTTTGATTTCTGCAACCATTTGCTCAACTATATTTATGTTATTAGGTGATATTGTTTAGCTGAGATAAGAGGAAACTTCCTCATTAAACTATTAAAACCTCTTTAGATCTTAGCTGATAAAATTTGATTATGGTGTAGATATTTGAGATTTTTTTATGCCTTAAACCATTTCTGTAATTGCATCTAATTAAGTCTATATTTTAATTTCTGTCTTATTTGTACTTTCAAGTATACTCTTTTTTAATTTCTCCATCATCGATTGGGTGTAAACTTGTGTCTTCTATTCTTAATTGATTATTAATAACTATAATTCTCCCATCTTCAATTCTAATTGCTTAATTTTATCCTTAATTTGAACATCGTTGTTTAGTTATCCAATCCCAGAATCATACAATTATTTTACGCTTTATTCATTACTACTCATTCTATCATTTAAGGATTTTATTTAAATTTGAAATTGTTCGTTTAAAGTGTTTTACTCATATTGCAATTAGATTACTTATAATTTTAGTTTATCGAAGAGCTATTCTTAAGGTTTCTAGGATTCAAAACTATCCTGTGTTTTACCTGAGGGTAGGTTCTGATATAATTTATTTCTTATATATACATTTACGAATCGAATCTAACTACATGAATTGTGTTTCACTGGTCCTCGATTTTCCTTACCGACTGATTGCTAACGGATTTCGGATGGGTAATAAGTTGGAACAACTGGTTTCATGGTTCTTGCATAATTAATTGGGCCAGAATTCATTTTATATTATAATTAACGAATAGATGATATATGATTAAATATATTCAAAATCAACGTATTTCCATTATCACCTATTATTAGTAAATAAGAATAATCTCATTAATTAAGCAAATTTATTAAATCATTTGATATGAACTATTGAAACGAATACTTCCTCTTATTTTCAATTTATAAAGCTTCTACTAAGGCATTTAACGTAAATTTCAAAGATTGAAATATTATTTCATCATCAGATTAATTATCATCATCCTGATTCTAAAATTATTTTGATGATATTTTACTCTTGGTCGAAGTAGTTGATCCTCTCCCTTTTGATGCATTATGATGTTGTCATTGTAACATGGAAATGCACAAACTCTGTTTTGTTGCTTTAACTTTATGTAGGATTTTTGTTTAATTTTAATTGCTTTAAATTATTCTTTGCTTGCTTTGATTTCAGCATAGTTAGAAATTTCTTTCACGTTTCTTTTTATTCCTTGCTTAATTTCTACTGTCGAGTAATTTGAGTCCTAATTATAAGGATTGCTTAACATTATTAACTTTAAATTTGAATAAAATTTTTCCCACAATTTTGCTTTTATTTCAAATATTATATAATTATTAAATTAAATCTTTTATTTAATAATAAATGGCAAGAGGTACACCAGCAATCGGTAAAAGACATTAAAAGACTCATACATTTTGTAAAAGATGTGGTCGATAAACATTCCACATTTAAAAAAATAGATGTGCTTCCTGCGGATATCCAGCGGCAAGATTGAGACTTTGTATACCCATCATTCTATACAATTATAGATAGTGGATGGGGAGAAAAAGTGGCTAGACGCAGATCAACAGGAACAGGAAGAATGAGATACTTAAAATCTATTGCAAGAAGAGCAAAGAATGGGTTTAGAGCAGGAACTTAGGCATAACCAAAAGTTAATAAAACTTAAAAAAAGTGAATAATCATGCTTTTAAAAATAATGCATTAATTCTACATCATTTCTTTCCAAATATTCTTTTGAAATCCTGCTAGATTTCTATTTTGTAAAGTATACGTAATTGAATTGTCTATGTCTAATGTCATTAAAAAATTAAATCTTTAAAATTTAAATATTAATAAATAAATAAGATTATGTCCACAAACAAAGAATAAATTAAGGCTGAACTTGACGAGAATAGAAAGAAATTAGCAGAAAAGTTTGGGTAAACCAAAATGGGCAGCACTTTGGCAAGAAGAAAGCATAAAAATGTTCATCAAACTCAAGTATAGAAAGGAATTAATCATATTAGATTAATGATGACAAGAAATTGAAATAAGTCATTAAGAAGTTTGGTGTCTAGCAATTAGGAAATATTGATGAAGTCAATTTTTTCAAGGATGATAACACTATAATCCATTTCTCAAAACCAGAAGTCCAAGCAGCTATTGGAAGCAATACATTTGCAATATTTGGAAATCCAGAAACTAAAAAGTTTTAAGAATTGATGCCAGAGATTTTAAATCACATTGGACCAAACCAAATGTCTCTTCTTTAAGAATTAATGAAAGAAACTTAAAAGGTATGATATTTTAAATAAAAATTAGGAAAAAGTTGAAAAAATAGCCGAAGCTGATTAAAAAGACGAAGATGATATTCCTGTATTAGTATAGGGTTAAAACTTTGAAGAAGCAAGCAAGAAAGAATGAGTTAAATTATCATATATTATGTATATCGGCCATTAAACATAAGACTTATGAAATAAAACAAATTATATATTTTTAATTTAATTAACAGATGATTAATTTACCTGTTGATGTCGATGTCTAGATGATCCAAAAAAATAAGCTTTTCTAAAAATTTATGCAATAATAATAGCAGGAAACATAAGCATAAAACCCTCAAATTTAATAGAAAATACACAATAAATCCAATCATGATTCAATAGAGGATTAAAAATATTCTCACGAGAAAATGGAAGAAAGTTCTATCTATTAGGATTTTGCTAACTTTGCTAAAGCTACTAATTACAAGCAATCGTCACCTTATAATTATCATAAGTAGCAATTTCAATAAATTCCATAATTGAATTAAAATTCTGGAAGCAATAATACTTAAGAAATAAAGGATTTATAATTGAAAAACAAATCGCTTCTTTAGTAGAATTCTATTTTATAGTAATCCTTGTTAGATCTTTAGCAAGCTATACATAGACAAACAATTGATTTAGATTTACAGAAAAATGAAATATTAAATTAAAAGAGAGTAGTTTAAGAATAACAGATAGAGATAGAGTAATTGAAAAGGTAACTTTCAGAGAAAAGAAACAGTAGTTTAGAGAAAACCAGATAATTTGCAATTATTCAAACTCAATTAATATAATCAAACCAAATGGTAGAAAAACTTATTTCTTAATTGATGAATTAAGAATCACAATTAAGTGTAAATTTTTATGTTATCCATAGTTGTATCGACAAACTTAGATTAATTTCCCAAAAATAGATAATTTATAATTGAATGTAGACTAAAATAAATCAAATTTGATAAATGCATAAAATCTTCTTAGCAATCCATCATCGGTAGCATAACCTTATTCAGCTCAATATCAATAACAATCATAATCATAAATGCCTCACAATACAACATAATAATAATAATAATAATAATCATAACAATCATACCAAATACAATAATAATAGATTTAAATTTCATAGTAGTAATAAAATCCAAATCCTGTGAGTATGCCAACAAAATAATAGTTATAGTAGGATGCTGATACATCGTATGAAAGATATTTAATGCATAAAAGAGGAAGACATTGATTCTATTTGAATGATTTAGTTTATATTTCATTTATGAATTCAAATTATTTTTCATTACTTTTATAAAAATGAGTTTATAAACGAGATCAATGGAAAGAACATCAGCCGGCGAAAAATAACAAACTTGGCAATAATATAGAATTTTTATAGAGGAAATGAATACATTAATTGGATCAGCTTTAGTGGAGGAATTTAGAAATGATAATGAAAACGATATTAATCCAAATATCATTGTTGGGAATGGAGAAAGTTTACCCAGAGGAGCTACTAAATTAATTAATGCTGCAGATCCAAAAGAATTAGGCCAAATAGTATTAGATAGTGATATTGTAATATTTCATCAGAATTATTGCAGAGCAGAATATGCTTATAAATTATTAAAGCATGGGTAATTCTAGTAGTCGAAAATCTTTATATTAATAAGTAATCCTCTGACATGGTCTACAACACCATTAAAAGATAGAAAAAATGATGAAACTGCTATGAGATAGTCTATGGGAGGGGATGCAGATGATCAACCATTTTTGAAAAAGTATGATAAATTTACAGAAAATGATCTCCCTACAAGAAAAATACATTTCTTAGAAAGATTAAAGAATTTAGAGCAATAAATAATAGTTTGCGATAAACCTTAATTGCATGCATACGTAATAACTCCAGGGTTAGTATATGGAAATGGAGAGGATATTTTATATGACTTATTTAAAACTGCATGGATGACACCAGATGCAGAATTGCCAATTTATGGAGATGGAAACAATATTATCCCTATGATTCATGTTAATGATTTAGCCAATATAGTAAATAAAACAGTTACATTAACCCCAAATGAAAAGTATATTTTTGCAGTTGATTATGAAAATATGACTTAGAAGAAACTAGTAACTACTATTGCTAAATCTGTCGGAAATGGTCTTACAAAGAATGTCACAACTCCTACTGAAAAGATGTTAACCATAAATATTTGGCTTAGACCAACCTAAGTATTTGAGTCAGAGGATCAATATATTGATGCTAAGAAAAACCCTATAATAATATGGCAATGCAAAGAAGGATTTGCAAAAAATATTTTAAAAATTAGGGAACAGTTTAAACTCTATAGAGGTTTAGATACTGTTAAATTAATCGTGCATGGAGGAACAGCTTCAGGAAAATCAACCCTTTGCAAATAATTAGCCAACTTTTATAGAATTCCTCACATATAGATTAAACCCTTAATTTAAGAATTAATTGAACAATAATCTGAATTAGGAGAATTAGTAAGGACTACTTTATAATAAGTAAAAGATCAAATGGTTGCAGAAGCATTAGCCATTTTTGAAGCTGAGAAGAAAAAGAAAAAGGTTCCTAAAGGTTAACCAGAACCTGTTTTTGATCCCTCGGGCATTTAACCAAGACTTCCTGACTCAGTCTTAATATAAATTTATAAATGGAGATTGGACTAAAATGATGCTTAAAATTTAGGCTATGTGTTAGATGGTTTTCCTAAAACATTAGAATAATATGAAAAATTATTCGTCAAAGAGGAAGGCTAACTCATTGAATCTATAAAACCAAAAGGTGTGATTTATTTAGAATACCCAGATGACTAATTAAAAGAAAGATCAAAATTAATTATTGATAATCCTAGATATACAGAGGAGTAAGTAGTCAAAAGACTGGCTAATTTTAGAAAGAACAATGAATAATTATTATAGTAATATGAGTAATTTGACATAAAACGAATCTCGGATCAAGAAAGTGCTTTTGAATAATCAAAGGATTTTATTACTAGAAATGGACCTATTTTAGTGTTGCAAGACGTTAAAGAGGAAGAGGTAGTTTAGATTGAAGAATAATAAGATGATTGCACACCTTCCCATTAGGTTTCTTCTCTTCAACAAGAAAAGGTTGCTGCTGTTTAATAATCATAAGTTCAATAATCCTAAGTAGGACCAAAAAAAAAAGGAGATTAACTAAATGTAACTAATTAAATGTATTTTATTTTTAGAAGTCAATCAATGAAAGTAGATTATCAAAGGATAATAAAAAGTTAACAGATGAGCAAAAGCAAGATCTTATTAGACAATAGGAAAGGGAACTTTTAGATTAACGAAGTCAACCTTTAAGACAATATTTGGCTGATAACGTTGTTCCATTTTTAACAGAAGGATTAATAAATATATGCGAAAAACACCCTGAAAATCCATTATAATTTTTTAGCTGATTTTTTGGAATAAAAAGGAAATGAATTATAATAATTGGGGCAATGAATTTATTATAAATAAAATAGTAATTATATTATTTTAATCCAATCAAATATCTTTATTTTAGAAATGAAAATAATAAGAAATATGAAAGGAAGCAGTATGGGATTGCACTTAAATTTGAATTTATTAATTTGGAAATATGGAAATATAATAACAATTATAAATATATTTTATTTGTTTATGAGTAAAAAATATAAAGACATAAGGGCAAACTTTGTTTTTGAAGTTGCTCCTAAAAGTACTCACTAATCAAGCGATGAATAGGCTATGACAATAAAACAATCAGACCCAATAAAAATTGATAATCAGGAATAGGATGTGCAGGGAATGAGTTAATAACGATAATAAAATTTTGATGAGGAAAAGTTGAAATCGTATTAGAAAATGTTTGAAATGTGTCAACAATTATATAATGACAAAGCTTAATTAATAGATGTATTATTGTATTTAATTAGAGACAGTCGATTAATAATAGAAATAAATATTAGAACTAGAGAGACAAATTAATGGATATGAGAATTTGCAAGCAAATTATGAAAAGGAGTAGATGCAATTAAAAGAGGAATAATAACAATATATTTAAGAGATTGAAACATTGACATGTCAGTTATAAGTAGTGATGGACTAAAGATAGGATATAAATTAGATATAAAATAATTAGGATGAGACCTATGAATAATTAATGAATTTCATCTATAAGGAAAATCTTTCTGAGTTGATAAATGATTTGGATAAAAGTAATAAAAAGATGATTGTATTGTTTTTAGTAGAATATGTAAATTGTTGTTTTGATGGTTTAGTTAATTAACTAATATGTGTAAAAAAAAAATCAGGAAGAAATCTACTAGATCCATATTTAAGACAATATTTAAATAATTTATGATTTATAAAGTAAAATTTAAGACCTTACTTATAATCCTTTCAGAATAACTACTCCTAAGAGTGTATTAAGCGACACTTTAAAATAGAGTAAGATGAGCAATAGTGCAAGCAATTTCCATAAAACTAGTAGTAATAATAATGTTGACAAGGAGGAATTGTAACAAAAGATTGGTATTATGATACTCTTAATTAGCTTCTTTAAAGCGTTAAGGAAAGCAGATAAATTAAAAATGGCAAGAGTTTTGTGAAAATATTCTAAGAGAAAGGAATGAAGTAATAAAATACCACAAGAAATAAATTGAATCAATTAATGAGTAGAATATTGAATTAAAGAAGACTATCTCTGAAATTATACAATATTTGGGATAGAATTAATAAGACTTATGGATTCAAATGTTAGATATTAAATAAAAAATACAATTTAAGGTTATTGATTTGAGTAGAAGCGACAATGTCAATAAACTATTGGTGGAAGCTGAACTTAAACAATTATTCTCAATATAGGCGTAATTAAGAAGTCAATTAAATCGTAATAGACCGTTAAGAAAAGATTTATAATGAATTATATGCTAAAGAGATAATTGTTGAGTAGTATACGTGTTAATTTTTTATTTTAATTTATGAGACTTCTTCATTTGCTTAGACCAGCACTTTCTATCATTCCAGAAGTTCAAGAGCCAAGATTCCCTCAACCACTGAAGGTCAAAGTGCTCATTACAGGAATTACTCTCTTTATCTATTTGATTTGCTGCTAAATACCATTATATGGTGTGTACCGTACCTCAGGTATTTTTTCAGGCAAAATGTATTAGGATCTGATCCATTCTATTGGATGAGAGTAATCTTGGCTTCAAATAAAGGGACTTTGATGGAATTGGGTATTTCACCAATTGTAACATCTGGAATGATTTTATAATTCCTAAGTGGAGTAGGATTTATTGAGGTTAATCATTCTGTTAGAGAAGACAAGGTATTATTCAATGCAGCATAAAAATGTAATTCTAATATCAAATTTTAGTATTGTCCTTTATTATGGCAATAGCTGAAGGAATGGCTTACATCTGGTCTGGTGCATATGGTGACATAAATCAAATTGGAGCAGGGAATGCCATTCTCATTTTGTTATAATTAACATTTGCTGGTGTTATTGTTACAATGTTAGATGAAATGCTATAAAAAGGATATGGTACAATATAAAAATTTAAATCTTTTAGGATTGGGATCTGGTATTTCATTATTTATCGCAACTAATGTAAGTGAAAACATTCTCTGGAAATCTTTTTCACCTATTACATTGTCCACTGAAGCTGGAACTCAATTTGAAGGTGCAATTATTAATTTCTTTCATTTACTATTCACAAAATAAAATACACGTAAAATTAATGTAATTGTTTAGTTTAAGCACTTTATTATGCATTCTTCAGAGAATCAGCTCCAAATCTTAATAATTTATTAGCCACTCTATTTGTGATCTCATTGGTTATTTATTTGCAAGGTTTTAGAGTAGAAGTTCCATTAGCAAGCTAAAAAATTAGAGGATTAGTGTCATCACATGGAATTAAATTGTTTTACACCTCCAATATCCCAATGATTATTCAAAGTACTCTTGTTTAAAATGTTTATTTCCTTTCATAATTACTCTATAGAAGATTCAAAACCAATTTCTTTGTGAAATTGCTTGGTACATGGTAAGAGGCAGAATTCGGTGGTTAATCAGTACCTATTGGAGGATTGGCTTATTATATGTCACCATTAAGAGATGTTAAGGATATTATTAATGATCCAATTCATGCAGTTGTTTATGTGTTATTTGTTGTTTTTATGTGCGGTTTCTTTGCTAAATTTTGGATTCAAATTTCAGGAGAAAGTGCCAAAGATGTTGCTAGAAAATTCAAAGATGAATAAGTATTAATTAAAAATGAAAAAAGATTAAAATTAAAGGATTGAGAGAAGAATCAATGGTCAAATATTTATCAGGTTATATTCCAGTGGCAGCTTTTTGTGGAGGAGTTTGCATAGGATTATTGACTATTGTTGCTGATATTTTGGGTGCTATAGGATCAGGTAAATTTTTAATTTTTATTAACTCAGGAACTGGAATTTTGTTGGCAGTAACAATTATTTATGGGTATTTTGAAACATTTCATAAAGAAAAATCTGATAATCAATCCATATTTTGATCAATAGCAGTTTATCTATATTTATGTATAAATCTTATAGTAATTTATTGAAAAAATGATATTATTTATGTTTTTGCATGATTAATTTAATATAGTTTGGATACTTGAACGTCTTTGACAAACTATATTTTCTAAAAATCGTCTATATTTGATCGATTAAATATTCTATCCTCTTAACAAAAACCGAATAAGGAACCATATATCAGAAATTCAGTCATAGTTAGATATGCATTCGCAATTACTGATGAATTATTAATTTAGAAATACAGTAATTCTTTATTTTAGTTTCCTCTTTTTTCAAGGTATTATTTATAATTGATTTTCTTAATTACACGATTTATTAGGCTATATGAATTCAGATAAATACAAAATTGATTCTATATTCAAATAATATTTATAAGTTCATGCATCATAAATGAATTGAAATAAATAATTATTTCTAATACTGAGTTTTAATTTGATTATTAAAGTAATTTGAATCAAAAGGTTTTGCATATGTGATAATTTTATATTATTTTTATTTCCAAATATGGGATGGGAATACTTTAATTGATATCAAGGCTAGATAATTCAAACGAATTTGACTTCTATTATAAATAATTTCGGCTATTCTAAATTGCGAAAGAGCACGTTTTTAGTCTATTAAAGTCATTCACAAAAATATGCCCTATATAATTCTAATCATCTTAGATTTTCAATTTATGCTAAACTCTGTAATAAGGGATTAACAATATTCGTAGTTGTTTCCATGATTACTACAATTAAAGTATTTTCATTAAGCTCTTATTGATGTAGTGTAATATATTTAATTCTGCTGGCTGTTTCAAAGCGTTTAAAATTGCTGTGGTAGAGAGGAAACGATAAACCTTCTATTCTGTTAGACAATATCCAAACAAAATCTATATTATGAATTTTTATATAGAGAACATATAAAATTTGATTCAAATTAATATTTAATAGAGTTACAAGCTAGAATCTTCTGTATTTGTCTAAATTGCATAATTTATATGACTTCAAAAGCATCTTATATTTTATTCATTTTATATATAAAATAATTTTCTATAAAGTATTTGCTAAGAAAGTATTCTTATTATAAATCTTTGCTGAAGTAATATCACTTTTCTGTATTATTCTTAATAGCTGAATCATAATTTTCTAAAACCTTCTCTCACAAATGAAGTAAGGACAATTGCAAACTACTTCTAAGCAAAGTCAGCAAGAAATGTTTGATCACTAATTAATAATAATGTATCATAACTTCATCCAGGTGTTGAAATAAAATATGGTTGACCAAGCTTTTACAATACTTTATAAAAAATTAGAAGGTTTTGAGTATTTCAAAATTAAAAAATTTGATACTTCTTAACTATTCCCTCATTATTTTTTCGAATAATTTTACATTTAAAGGAGGGTATTTAACAAAATATTTTATTAATTAAATCACCTTAAATTATGCATCATCAAATAAATGAGAATTGTGTCAGTTCTCACACTAACAGAAAGAAGACTAAAGTGTAGATATTAAATAAAATAAAAAGAGGGAGTTCAATGGACTTGTAATAAAGTCACTTTTCAATTAAATCAAATACCACGTAAACTGCATCTTCTAGCAATGAGATGAAATTAAGAAGAAGAAGTTTTTCTAATTTTATTTCTAATTAATATTTAGATTCAATAGAAAAGAGCCAAAGAACTAAAAAGATAGTTTAAATCAGCTCTTTTATAAAAATTAGAAAGACCAAATGATAGTAACTCATAATCAAATTAAAATAACTCAAAATAAAATAACCCAAATCAATAAAATGAGTTTGATGAGAAAGAGAATGATATTTGCAAAACGAGAAAAGATGAAGTAAAATTAGAGAATTTCAGAAGTTTTTAGTCAGATATTCTTTAGTTGGAAGCCTTGTATAATTGGCTTTCGAATTTGGATTTCAGGTATCTGCTCCTTTCTAACTTCCCCCTCTTCTAAGCTACTATATTGCTTCTTTGATCTTTTATAGAAGTGATCTGCAGGAACTATTTCTTCAATATGTGTAATTCTTTAAGAAGGATGAGTATTATACAAAATTAATGGATATGTAAAGTTAATATTTTCAATAACAACTCAATCATTAATGCTTTTCCTAACTTATATTCCATAATGTTCCAAGGCGACAATATTTTAGCGAGGACATTTTTGTAGATTATCTGGATAAAATTATTGTTGGTATGAAATTAGATTATAAAATTCTTTTGGAAGATTTTATCACGTACTTTGAATTGTTTAACCTTTAAAAGAATAAAATAGCAGCATCTTTAAGCGATTTATATGCATTTAGAAAAAATGACATAGCATTCGGAAATATACGATTTGTATCCTAATAAAAGGATGGATTGCTAATTGATTTTAAACAACCAATAGGAAAATTTTAAGATATATAATTTATAGAACATTTGGTTTTAAGATGACTTTGGCAAATAAG
This sequence comes from Paramecium tetraurelia, assembly GCF_000165425.1. Taxonomy (NCBI): domain Eukaryota; phylum Ciliophora; class Oligohymenophorea; order Peniculida; family Parameciidae; genus Paramecium; species Paramecium tetraurelia. The sequence goes on from NW_001799041.1 coordinate 138,707, forward strand.
TATCATAAACTGAACCATTCCAATATTTTTATAAATACCATTCTGAACCTCATAGTGAAAGGACTTTGATTTTGTCTCTT
>NW_001799042.1:0-47011 GCF_000165425.1 Paramecium tetraurelia
CATCCACAACCCCAAACCCCAACCCCAAACCCAAACCCAAACTCAAACCTCTAATTCCCAACCCTCAACCCCAACCCCAAACCCAAACCCTTTAGTAAGCTTTATGTCAAATTCATCTTTTCTGAATGGCTTAGCAACTCCATTGTGAGATATAAGAACATTTGAGTCATTTTTGTTTAGTGAGTTGAGTGATACTTTTGAAAGTCTGTACATTCTAATATAATATGGACTAAGATATGGCATTCATTTTAAAGAAGAAGTAAGTTGACAGATCACCTTTATCTGGTTAACAAAAACATAATATAAATTTAAACAACTTTCCTACCTAGTTATCTATAAACATCAAAGAAACTTTTGAAAAAATGATCTCATCATAAGTTTATTATCACCCAGCAAATCTAAAATGCATTTTTGAAGTTCACTTCTAACCTTTTTACAATTTTTTTATTCTCTTGTTTAAGTGTTTGATTATAATACAGTATTATTAATTTATGACGAAGTATTATTATTTTGACCGGGGTCTATCAAGGTTATTTAATTAAATAATGCGGACAATAGTTTCTATTAGAAAATTGGGATTCAATAGTAAATATTTAATAAGTTCTCTATCAATTAAATTAATATTATGATAAAGGTTTTTATCCTGAATAGCGTTTTTGTTTTAATTTATGGATGGACTGTTGACAAGGCAAATCATTGCTCTTGTAAAAATTACAGTTTGTTTGTTGATTGCGTCATAAATTTTGAGTATGGATGTGAACTTAAAGATTTTACTTGTTAGAATGTAAACTGCACTGCATAAGCTCCTGACAGATGTTCACTCTTCTAAAATTAATGCTACTTGGATAAAAAAAACTCAAATAGTAAATGCTAACCATTTAACTCATGTAGTGATCTACAAGGAAATGATGATCGTGAATGTTATGCCTAAAACATTCGTTGCGCTAAACTAGGAGAAACAGGACCTAATTGTGTTGAATTTAAATGTTCATACTATTCTGTAGATACCTGCCCACTAATGTGTTTCGTTGTTGGAGAAAAGTGCACAGATTTCCCAGATTGTTCAACTTTACAATTGAACAGGTGTAATGTCTAACGTGTATGCTATAATGATGAAATGACTTGCAAATGGGAAGAATGTTCGAATTATAAATCAGATTCAGATTGCATGTATGTTTATACTCCAGAAAGAAGAATTCAACCATGTTATTGGAATGAAAAAGACTAAATTTGTGCTAATGCAGAAGGTCCGGAAGATTTAAGTAATTTTAGTTGCAGTTTGAATACAAGAGGTGCTTATCATTGGAGTTCGAGTAAATTGGATTCTGGGAGTTGTCAATCATGCTTTGAGATGCTTTTAAAAGTTGTTTTGGCCATAATTCTTATATTTGTTTGAGATTAAATGCAAATTTTAAAAACAAATCATTTTATTATTCATCTTTTTATAAGATATAAATTTCATTATTAACCTCTCATTTAATAAGTGAATCCACTAATGTTTGAGTGATAAGTAGAATTTTGAAGGGATAAAGTTGAGGTATTTAAAATTAGAGGACAATATATAAATCGATATTAAGAAATATATTTAAGAGATTTGCTTATAATTATTATGTTAAAACAAGCAATGAATTTAATTTCTTTAAATGAATTTATTAGCATTTTTGTGAGTTTAAAATAAAAATAAACTTGAATTTTAAAATATATTTTATTTTCATTCCTTATCTGTATTCAAGAAAATTACTTGATTTATTGCTCGAATGATAATTCTATCTTAAAACTCATATGTGTTTCCCAATAATACTATAGTAAAATAAAAGATTGTAGAAAGTAATAGTAAATATTATTTAAATAGCTTCGAGCAGCTTAACTCTCAAATTTAGCTTCATATTTGATGATGTTGCTAGCTGAATAAAGATCTTAATCAACTATAAAAGTTGAATTTTTATTCCAACTTATTAATTATGTGTTTGGTCTCTCTTTCTTAATTATAGTTTGAAGTATAAAATCTTATTTCTTCAAAAAACTTTATCCCTAAGATAAATAATCGTATTCCTAAAGTAACAAATATAAAAATGGAAATTAACAATTTTTTAAATAATTTAAATCACTATGCTGATTAATCCTCTAAAGAAAACTAAAAAAGTTGATAGAGACGGGGAATGTTTAAAGTAATTTAAGTAAAGTTTAATTGAAGTTCTTTTTTAAATTATTTTCTATTGAACAGGACAATTAATTTAGTAATTTAGGTTTAACTTTAATGATTTCAATAATTAACTACTAATTTTTTTCAAACCCTTTAGAAATAAAATAAATTATTAACATAATTATTCTATTTTTAAATTTTCTTCTCAATAATGATATTATTAAAGCCCTCAACAATATTTTACTAAGCTAAAAGGGCAAAACATAATAGTTGATCTAACTATGTAAATGTATTAAAATAATTTTAGAATTTATTCTTTATATGCAAATATTCTTAATTAAGTCAAGCTTTTTTGAATTATTCATAAAAGTTGAGAATAAAATTTATCAAATTTTCAATCATTTAGAACTTCATCCTTTTTGAGTCAAATACATTTACATATTTTTAACCCTCATAAAGATTATATTGATAATTTGTTTTAATTTTAATTAAGAACGAAATGTTATTTCGAAATTGCAATCACACCTATGTTCTCGTTTGTTTAGGATTTTTTATCTAAAATTGTCAGAAACGCTGCTCTTCCATTCAAACAGAAAGGATTGAAAGGATTTAATCTAGTTTCTAATATGGCTAAAACTAAATTGCATCTTATAGCACTTTGAATTTTGTAATTTGAAATTTAAGGTTTGAGATGAAATATGATTATTTTGAATTAAACTTTTTAAGTTTTAATTCAAGAAATATTTTCCTAAATACTCAAAGAAAATATCAGTATTAAAATATTTAAGGAGGTTAACCCAATGTTGAAAATTGATTTCTAAGACAAAAATTTATAAATAACATTTTTGTTTATAGTTTAATAATTTCCATAAAATAATTCTATAAAATGACGGAATCAAAATATAACAACCATGTGTAAATTTAAAATGAAAATTTTGGAGAGTAATATTCAGAGGAATATTATCAAGCATAAGCATAATTCAAATATGAAAATTTACCAAATTATCAACCTCATTATCAAATAAAACAATAAGCAAACTAAGTATGGCAACAAGAATAGTATTAGAACCAAAATTATTACGGAAATCAATGTATATTTTAATCAAAAATAATAGATTAATAATAAGAGAAGGCAAATATTATTCATATTGTACAAACGTAAAATTCTAATAGAGATTAAGACTCCAAATGCTTTTAATGTTAAAAATGTTGCAGGAAATGTTGGAAAAAATTATGCAAAGGTGTTTTCTTATGCATCTTCTTTACAGTTATATTTATAATTATGGCAATTCGGTTTGTAAAGGATCTATTAGAGGGACATGATAATCAACATCAATGAATTATATTTTTCAATTAAAATTATATGGTTCCTTACTTAATTCTGTCAATGATAACTGTTGTAAAGTGAATTAAATACCAATTTTAAACTGTTAGATTCAAAAGAATAATTTATTCAAAATTTTTTTGGTTCTTAACTTATATATCTTAAAGGACGTATTTCGGATGAAATATAAAAAATTTTAGAATAAACATATTTAACTTATTTCTACTAATAGTGATCCCCTGGTTAAAATTAATCATAATAGATAATATAATAATATATTGATCTAATAATACTAAATGAAATATAGCTGTTATTTTTATAAAGGGATAGATAATATTTTATAGTAATGAATATTTTCAAAAAATTTAATAGTAAATGAAAGAAACTAACAGGAACTTGTTTAAATATTAATCAAAATATATAAAACTGATTTGAATAAGTATTTAAACCTAACGCGTTAATATTTGAGTAGATACTAAAGCATTTTCAATTGTAAATAGGTTGAAAATTCAAAGAACTGTGATAGATTGAATTTGGACATGTTTATATGGGATAGTTACCTTGTTAATTCTTTGATTTCTTGAATTCAAAGTAAATTACATAAAAATATGATATTTATCTTGACTTAGTTTTTATAACAAGTTCCCTATTTTTCCTAATTTAAATCTAAGAATTACTAATAAATATTATTCTATTTTCTTTACTCTTGTTCAATTAATAAGGTTTTGTTTAGCATAAATAATAAGGGGAGGTTTCCTATTTAAAATATTTGCAATTAATAAATAATACGCATTTATTGTGTGTTTTAAAATGAAAATATGATAAATAAATAAAATATATCATTGAATATGATTTAGTTGTTTAGATTTTGTTCAGGCAAGATAACATCATCATTTCCAAAATTATCTTTCAAGGTGAAAGATTTTTCAATTTTCAAAGGGGAAAAGCCAACAGCTTTGAAAAATGATGATATCAAAACATTATTGAAGATGCATTAATTAGGAGCAACATGGAAATTAGTATTGATCATATCAAATATCAAATAGCAAGATGATAATTCACTATATAAGGAAGTGAAGTTTTCTAATTTCAAGGAAGCTTTTTCATTCATGACTTAGGTGGCTATATTCAGTGAATAAATAAATCGTAATATTTTATTAAATGTAGATCACCCTGAATGGGAGAACCTATTCAATACAATAAAGATTAGATTAATCACAGATGATGTAAATAATATTACAGTCAAGGATGTATTTTTAGCGTATGCCATAGTAATGATATATATATAAATTTATAGGATAATATTGCAATGAATGTGCAAGTTAAATCAGCGGAATCAACTAATGATACAAGAATATTAGAGATTGCAAAAATTGCTGAAGCATGGAATTTCAATTTTGATTAGTTTCATCGTATGATTGAGACAGATTCTAAATAAATATGAAATGTTAATATTTTATTTTATTAATAAAATTATAAGTATATTTAGAGTTATGTTTGTTTATGATATTATTTGAAAGGCACCACCAATGATTAATAGTTATAAAAAATTGAAAGAAAAATTAGGAGAATAATTCAAGTCAATGAATCAATTAATAGGAATATTTTATTTGTAGATATTTTAATTAGCATATTTTTAATATTTATTAGTTTCCTCTTTTAATTAAGTTATGATTGAACTAGAAAATTGAATTAATAATTTTCGATTTAATTAATAAATCTCATATATGAATAAATTAAAAATATCTTAATTATTGTTATCAGCATAATGTATACAATTAATAATAATAATTAATTCATATTATAACTTGAAAATTATTAATAAAATGATAATTCTATTACAATTTTAAAATTTATATTAAAAAAAGAAATCTAGAAAGTATGGAAAAAATGGATTAAAAGGTTGAATTAGTATGGTATCCAACAGAATTTTAGGATGATCATTAATAAAATCTAAAAAATACTAGCTAAAATAGCAGCTTTACTCAATAATTTGAAGAAGCCCTTAAAATAGTTCGCGAACTCCAAAAGGATGGTAATAACATTTTTGTAATTTTATTAGGTTCTTAAATCTCTTAAAAGTAATAAAATTTAAAGATGAATATAATTGGTTTCGGTGAAGATACATAAACTAATTAAAAGCAGTTCTTGGAAAATCATGATTTATTAGTTCTCACCGAATCTAATGTATCAAAACTGTAATACTATGTAAATTAAATTATTGACTTCTTAAATGCTATAGAATCCATAAAATTATCATTTTTTGCACAAGTGAAAGGAATTCGGAGTTATTATCATTAGGTTGAGGAAACAGGATTTAGATTCTTACTGATAAATTAGTAATTGCAACAGAATTATTAATTATCAGAGAGCTAATTGGATGAAGAAATTATAAAACTTACTTCATAGAGTGATTTAAATGAATTGAAATCATCAGTTCTTTAAAAAGAAGAAATGAAGAAAAACAAAAAAGGACATGGATTTAGTATTTTTGAAAAATTAATTTATTATTATTCTAGATAGGAACTATATAACAAATTGAATTAGTAAATGGCTGAATCAGATTATGAATCTATAAAATAAATTATGTGTACATTATTCGACGGTTATTCAAAATTAAATTATCAAAAAAAACCTCCAAAGAAATTATATCGAGGTTTTAGTTTACACCCATGTTTTCGTGATATTTATTTAAAAATTGTGAGAGATTTAATGTTTTGTCACTAGAATAAAAGTAGTATGTTTTGGAACACTTTAGCAAGTACTTCATTGGAACCAAAAGTAGTAGATAAATTTTTACAATAAAATTTAAAAATAGTATTTGAAATTTAATTAAGTGAAAACAATCCACATCCTTATTTTAAACTTAAAAAATATCACGCTTAGTATGATGAAGAAAAAGAAGTAATCTTGTTTCCTTAATTTCAATTTGAGGTAATAGAGTATCGCAAATGTGAAAGTGGAATTGATTATTTTTGTATTAAATAAATTGAGAACAATTTGTCAATGACTTTTGATAAGAAGAAGAGAGAAAAATATTGGTAAGACAGAATTAATAATGAACTCAAGCCAAAACTGAAAATAATCAATGAATTTTATCAAACGAGAATCAATTTCATCATTAAAGGTGTCAGAAAATTTGCTCCTTAAGTTGGCGATATAAGATATTTTTTAAAATAGAATTTAGATGCCTATTTTTTTCAGTTAGTTTAATATCTTTAATAGTTTTTTTAAAATTAAGAAACTCATAAAGAATATCTGGATAATTTACTTGATGTTTGTATCAAAGAAATATCATTCGAATTTATTATTTCCGATGACTTTTTAGTAAAATTGAGTGATTTTATCTCAAGAGTGTCAGAACAGTTAATTAATTAATTTATAAAAATAATATAAAAAATATTCAACCTTGAAGATTTTAAAGGAGATTTAATAATGATATGGTCTGAATTTTATCCTTATACTATTAATTCTCTTTTTAATTATCGCTTAGATTGTATATATAGTAATACACCAAATTACACAACTCGACAATTAAATTGGAGAAAATTACAACAGTAAGAAGTTAAGACTATTTAAATAGTCCAACATAGTGAATCTTAGAAAATGGGATATGAATTAACTATAGATGGAAATAAAGTACTAGTCTATCAAACTGATGATGGAGTACCTACAATAGTTAAACAAAAAGATACCACAAAATAATTGGGTTATACTGATAAATGGAAAACTCAAGGAAAACGTTTATAAACAAAAGATTTGACGGTTAAAGATGTTTAATAGGGATTAAAAGCTGATCTGAAAAACAATAACTATAATCTTACAAATTTTGAAAAATATAAAGTAAAAATAACAGAACAGTAAAGTCGATAACTTGGTTAAGTGGGAGTAATATTAGGAGGTATGTTAGTTGATGCTTATTATGGGAAGTTGGATAAGGATTAATTAATCTAAACTGGAATTTAGACTGCATCTATATTCCTCTCTTAAAGCATCCAATTGGGACTGTTAGTGTTTTAATTAGGAAAAGCCTTAGTAACCGATTGGAAGAAATTTCTATCTAAAAGTAACATTTAAGCTATGGTCAAACAATACTTTTAACATATGTCAATAACGTAATTATCATTATTTATTGGGAATTCTGTTGGTACCTTCTATGGTCCCTTTGGATGTGCTTCTGGATAACTAATGGGTGGAATAATTGGAGGAGCAGCAGCAAAATTAATACATATGAAAACTCTGAATAAAAAATTTAAACTCAAAATTACATTTGGTTAAAATAATAAAGGGATCTAAAATAATGGATTGCTGATTCATCGTGGGGTCAATCCAAAGGTTCAGTTTTCAAAAGTTGATAAAAATTAAGTTAAAAGTTTAATCATTTATGCTGTCTCAGATTACAGAATATTGTGGCTAGCAATAAATATACCAAATGATTAAATAACTATAGAAGAAAACGATAGATTAGGAATGTTGTCTTTAAGATTTCCATATATGGGACCATTTGATCATGAATCGAAAATAGCATTTTATGCATTTGGTGTAAATGATTAAAATCTTAATGAAAATAATGTATTCGAGGATATAAATAATAATAAACTCACTATTGTAAGTTCTGCTTGTAAATAAATAATAAATAAGACCAAATGAAATAGAATATAAAATAAGATAAATATATTATTCACAGTTTTTAATAATTCTTAAATTTATTTTTCTCATTTTATTTTTAATGTGGAGTATTATCAAATTTATAAACAACTAAAAATCCAATTAATTAAATTTGAAAATACATATTAGTAAATAAATAAACTTTTGATAATTTCTGAATAATTATTTCATTTCATTTACAAAAATGCCTTTACAGACATATTAATTATTAATATACTAATCTGATAATTATCTTTATTTATTCTTCGGAATTTATATATAAATTATTATAAATAATTATTGTATATAAATGCGTATTAAGAGAATCAATAAAAATGAGAATCTATATACTCATTCAATGCATTCCTCTTATTCAAATTTGTTTTTATTTACAAAGCTTTTACTTCTTTTATGTATTCTATCAGCAATTTTATTTTTTTGAGAATTGAGATCATTTTATATTATCTAGTGTAATTGACTTATTACTTCATTAATTTTGGATGTTTCTTTCTTTAAATTATCAATCATTTATCTAACCTCATTTGTTTAATTAGTTATTAAGTTATTTTTTTAAACTTCTTACTTTTCTTATGGAATTTCAAATTATTGAATATTGTTATCGTAATGTTATTAAGTATCGATAATGGAATGCACTTTAAAATCTAGCTTTTTTGTTGTTTATTTTTAAAGTGTGTCTTCTTCCTTTTTCTTAGGTGATATTATTGAAGGATGACTCATTAACCAATTTAATTTACTTTTAAAATATTCACCTTATTAATCTTTTTGTGCTTCATAATATTCAACTCCTTTCTTATTAATAACATCTATTAAATACCATATATAGTTAAATAAGATTATTTAATGCAATGCTGTCGGTATATTTGCTCATCATTAAAGTAATGTCATTCTTAAGAATTTAATCAGCATAGTCCTTTGGCAACTCACCTATAATGTGGAATAGTTGTTACTCCTTTTTTTTGGACTTGTAGCAAATTTTCCCAAAATTGACATAAATTAAATAAAACTAATATTAAGGAATAATTAACTTCAATTTGAAATCCATAATAAATCTAGTTTTCTTCAATAATTGTGTTAGATACAAATGGCATAAATATTGATATTCAATAATCAGAAAAAGAATTACTTTAGGAATATTTGTAATAAAAGGGTATTACATGTAGTAAGTTCAATCTAAAAATTAAATAGAAATACAATAAATAAGGAAATATAGTAATCTTAGTTAATATAGATTGATTGGCCTTTGAAAGTTTTACATTGCAAAAGTAATAACTTTTAGATAGATAAGTATAATTTAATAAAAGACTGATAAAGCATAAGAACATAGATTAATTAGGCAATCTAATGATATTTATGAATGTATAGAGAGAGATTATTGATAATAATATATATTTATTTTATATGATAAAAAATATTCAAGAATTCTTTTTGTTTTTATTGGTTGGAGTAGATGCCTATTTATTTGTTTAGGACAATGAAGATAAATTATCTGGAATTCGAATTTACCTGGTAGAATTATATAACCTAACCATATCAGAGACCTCTGAATTTTCTTAATGCACAGGTTAATCTTCAAATTAATCTATTATCTATTTTCTGTGTGAATTTTGAATTGCAATTCTATGTAAATCTATGTGTTTCTTTGACTCTGTTTTTTGTAATTATGTATTAGGAATATCTAAAATTAGGATTAAAAGCTTACCAGATATATCTCTAGAACCTAATCGATTCAAACGAGAACTGTATTAACTAAATTTGGACGCTCCAACAACAGATGGTGGTTTCATTTCAATTTTGGCAAATGAATTGTTAGAAACACATGTCATTGATTCTATAGAATTTAGATTTCCTGTAAATAAAGGTGATCTTTATTCCAATGTCATATCTATCGAACCTGCTCTAACATTATTTTTGAATTATTAATTATATTCTGCCAAATTGCTTGTATATTTCTCTAGCTTAATTTATTATTGTTTGGCTAATTCTTTGAAATACGGATGTCTTAAACACTAGATTCGATAATTTAAATACTTCAGTAGAACTCAACCTATAAGATGCTTTTTTTTATAGCATTGATCTGATGAGATCTTACATTTAAATGGGAGCAGACTTGAAAAGAGAGTCATCAAAGTCTATTTAGCAATCTTTATTGGCTTTTAGAATAGCTTTCTGATCCTTCCCAGTAAATGGTTATCCTCCAGTCTATTTATAGAAATTATAAAATACTATCAAGAGATACAAAATTACGCCAGCACTAAAGACATCACATTTTTCATCATAGAATTATTAGCCTTCCAAATAATCTAAAATTTCAGGTGCCACGAATCCTGGAGTTCCACATCTTTTGAATAAGATATTTTCATCTGTCAATTGGGCAGCCAAACCAAAATCTGCCAAAATAATATCATGATTATTCTCATTTGACCGTAGTAGCAAATTTTCAGGTTTCAAGTCTCGATGTGCAATTTTGAATTGATGTAAATGATTCAATGCTGATAATAAATTATAAGCCAATCTCTAAAGAGTTTCAGCTGGCAGAAAGCCTAATAATTACTGAATTGAAAACCTGTTTCTCTAACTCTTTATAGCAATTCACCTCCACTTACTATGTCAACTACAAAGTACACGGAGTTAGTCGTTTCATGAACTTCGTGTAACTTAACTACGTTTGGATGATTTAATTTTCTCATCACTTGCATTTCATTTAACAGACTCTCAATTCCCTTATGTTGCTATTACATGAAGGACTTACTAAATGCTTTGATGGCATATTATTAATTATTCTCTTTTCTAGTTGCCAAATAGACTTTGGCAAAACTTCCTTTACCAATTAATTTTGAAACCATAAAAGCATCATGGAAATTCTATAACAAGCAAACCTTCCTGAAATGCTGCTTCCATTGATCATATAACAATTTGTCAGATAGAAAGATATCCAAAGCTTTTGTTTGATATGTCAATTTGAATCCATATTGTTACTCATCAGAATTTAATTAAACCATGTGATCAGCTCCAGGGTCGATATAACTTAAATGCATAGTAGCCAGAGGGGCACATTTTAATTTATCGACAGTAACTTTATAAAGATATTCTAATCCAAGCACAATAAATATTGGTTTTACTTTATCCTTCCCAGCTGTCAAAAATTCTTACTCGACTAAAAAAGATTAAGACTTAAATAATATTATTGATCATAAGTACATCCAGGACAGATTTATCACAAGGTTACCAAAATTTATTTCTGGTTTTTCCAAAATCAAAGACAGAAACAACTTTTTATTCAGCCATTCTTAAAGTTCACTGAAACAAAATAATAAATTTATATATATATATAAGTTAATAATTCTCAACACCTCTTAACCATTTTATTAGTCCCATAATTTATTTCCTCCTCTATCTTAAAAGAGAAATCATCCTCCTCAGCCTGAGAGTTCTTTAATTAAGCAAACAATGTGCTCGTCTATAATTCATTCTTATAGAGATTCTAATCGTTATTATTACACAATTACGTGATAAAGGGAACACATCAAAGTGCCTAACTAGAGAGGATTTAAAATGGATTTGAGCGCATCCCAAACCTGATCCAATTTAGAAGCATGGTCTTAGATGGACTTAATTTCATTCTTTATTTTATCTAACGAACTTAATAATCATTGGATTCATTACTTAGAGATATTTTATTTTAATTATTGAACCTTGGACTAAAATTTTTTAAGTTTGGTAAAATTCTCAAATTTGACATTTGTACTTTAAAAACCTTCCTTTATCCAATCACTGTAATCTCTAAAAATTAAGAATAACCATAAATTACATACTACTCCGTGTTCGCAAACATATCTTTCGAATTTTAGCATGCATATAACAAATATTTTACTTACATGGGTAACATTATTTCAGCTATGCTATCAAAATATACTCTAGCAGTATCGTTTCTTTCCTACGAGTTCGATTGTATTCTATATCTTAAAGCATCCATTATTATCCCAATTTCATCAAAACTAGCCTTTTTTATTATACACAATTCCAACTTCTCAAACATCTGCTACTACTGTTCTAAAAATTATTGAAACTATATATAATTAACCAATTAAATACTTTCTGAGTCTTCTTGTTAACTATCTCCATAGATTGGGCTTGATTTTTACATATATCCTTTAATTTCTCATTCTCTAATTGCAATTCTGAAACTTATTTTTCGAGCAATGATTAATATATTTTTTTCCTTTCTCTCGAATTCTTTGCAGATTCCCTATTTTTTGCTAATTTTAATTATGTAGGATCTGTCATTTCATTTGAAGTTTCATTCTAAAGGTTTTGAGATCTCTTTCTTTCTAATTTTTATTGACTCTTAGATGATCTTGGAGTTATTGAAGGTGAGACTGAGTTATTATTAGATGTTCGCTTCTCTAATAGAGAGTCAATCTTGTCTCGATAAATGCTCTTGCCCTGATTTTGAGGGATGAGCATTTTAACTTCAGGTTTAAACTTACTATTTATTTATTCTGCTGATTCTACATATAATAAGGACCATTACAACCTAATCGGAAATCTTGATCTCCTGAGTATTGAGATCTGCTATTTCTATCTGAATGTATGGATTATATTTGTTTTGATTGACTTGAAGACTCTTCATGAATTAATAAATTATCTAATCTAACATCTTCGATTTTCATTTCAAAAAATTGATCCAGACTATTCTTAACTTCAGAATCTATCAATTACGACTGATGGAGGTTATTCTAAAAACTTCCCACTTGTTGATCATTATAACCCAAATAATTCCTGCCGAAACTCAATCTAATTAATATAGGATTATGATTACTATTATTCCTAACCTGATCCTGGTAAAAAGTCTGCTGTTCCTGCTGTTCCAACAAAATTATAAAATTATCCACTAGAATTAAAGCTGTCTGCCATTATAAATTAATGTTTAAATATTTTATTAATATATAAAACTAAAAATTAGAGTATCATTACATAAATTAGTTGATGTCTCATTAATATTTTCGAATAATTGTTAAAAAATGCGGCACACTCTTATGAGATACTTCATTTCGATAATATTTAATTTTAGATATAATATTTGATTGGTTATAATAACACGTGATGTCATTCTTGATTCCCAACATTATCACACTCTATCAAATTAGAAGTATTGTTGGAGGTTGATATTTTGGGATCAAACTTTTGATGGTGAGATCTACATTAACTGGGCGACCTCGTCTTTATAAAATTAGACATCTATTTAAATATTTTGTTCTATTTCTTTAGGTCTGAATTCAGCATTATGTCCTTGTTCATTTCTGTAAAGCTGAGATACAAATTGTGTTCTTTCGTTGTCCAATGTCCTAAAATCAAATTAAAAAATTTACCTATGTTATATAACTTTCTTCTTGATGACCTTTTCCCCTTGCGCTTACTCTTTTAAGACTAAATATTCAGCCTGGTTTTTAGTGGCTGGGCTGATTTACTGTTTTCAAGGTTTGTCATTATTTCTACTGGTTCAAAGTTAGACTATTTAAGGAGGGTTTGTTCCTATTTCACTACGTTTTCCTATTTGATTATTGGAGGGGACTATGAGGAACCTTCAGAAAGTAAGTGGGTTTGCTAAGCTCTCTGATAATTTAGCCAAAGGTAATTATTGATGTATTGTTAATGCTGATATGGGTTGAATTGTTGAATTGAAAGTTAAGGATACTGGAAGGCTTGAGAGTCTAATATGTTAGATGAATTATATACATTAGAAGAATGGAGGATATTATGCATATGGGTGCATTAGGAAGATATTGAGTTTTAATAAAAAATAATAATTAATAAATCGGATTCATCATAGCGCTGAAATTACCGATCTACATCTATTTATTTAAGAAAATGTTAATTGCTAGTTTTTAAACTTAGTGTATTTTCCAAAATGTCTAGTACTATTGAAAAATATAAATTGAATCCTGGTTAATCTTTATTTTTTCTCCTTTGTGGATGCTATTCAATTTAATTCAGAGTAGCCTAATTTTGACTATTCTATTCGAAGTATTTCGAGTCTAGTCGGAGTCGAATTTTACTAGTTGTCGAATAGCGATTCTGACTAATAAGAATAAAAGATCGATTCATAAGTTAGGAAAATGCTATTTAAAATAATTAATTTGAATATTTAATTATATTTTCTAATAAATTAAGGATTTAAATAATTATGAAAATTTTTTTCTGAACTTTGATGAATCTGTAAATAGTAATCATTATATATTTAAATAAAAACAGTACATCAGATTTTACTGTTTCTGTCATTAATTTAGGTGATAATTCTAATTTAACCCTCTAAACGCATAGAATAATTGTGTTCAACGTCTCTCTCATCCTTTGCTTGCATCAATTCATTTCGGCATTTATCCAATTCTTTCTGAACCTCTTGAATTTTGTAGTTCAACTCATTAATTTCTTATCTCAAAGTTTCATTCTCACTCAATAAATATTCTCTTTGCTTTTAGAGTCTGGAACAGTTATCCTTCTAATATTTAACCCAATCAGTTTCATCATCAATGCCATCCTCCTTCTTGGCCTCTCTCTCCTTGGCAATCTTCTCCTTCCAATACTCATTCAACATTTCTGCTTATTTGATATTCTGTTAATCCAAGGACTCCTTGCTTTTTTTATATTCATCCATGGCCTTCCTAAGATCTAGCTTTATGGCATCCATCTCAGCCAACTCTTGTTTTACAACATCTGAATCCAAGCATTTGTGTCTATGATATTTAATTTTCTCCTATTCTAATTCATGCAACTATCTAAATTAAATAAACTAATAGTTAACCTTTATATTTCTTATTGCTTCTCAAATTTGTCTTATTCAATAGCTTTCAATTTGGCATTAATTCTAATTAAAGCATCTTCTTCCTTCTTTTTCAGTTCCTTTAGTTTTTCTGTATATTCTTCATCTGCTCCCGATTTCATTTGTTTCAACATTTTCTCATATCTTATTCTTTCCTCCTGCCTTATCATCTCCATTTCATGTTCTCTTAGACGCACAATTTCTGCCTCTAATTTAGCCTGATATTTCTGTTCTATGTCCTTCCTCAAATTATTCATCTAGTCAATAATTAATACTCGATAATACTCTCTCCTCTATTGTTTGCATATCGTGCAATCTTGAATAGTTAACTTTCTTGAGGAATCCATTTTCAAGGTTCCTCATCTTTTACTCGTATGTTTCCTCTCTTTCATCTGTCTAACAAGAATGATCTGACTTTTCAACTTGATATTTTCTCTTTATCACGCTTCTCATAATTTCTAATGCAGATATTGTCCCCTGTTATAATTGGAACAAATGCTGTTCATAATCCCTAATGGTTAATCCATGTAATTGGAGTAGTTCTTAAGTTTGCAAAATATCTACTCTATCAAGTCCGCATTCTTAAATGAAAATTTCAGCTGTGCAAAGAAAGTTTTATGTTTATAGGAAATTGATCACAAAGCAATCGGCAACTTTTAGATCAAATTATCTCTTTGGTTTTTTGGATTTTGGTTCTTACATCAGTTTATCAACTATCTCTTTTCTCACTTACAATTTGATTCGATCAAGCATTCCCTCCTCTCTCATCTTCTCATTCATAAACAAGAGTACTTAACTCTCTGTAAGTGATTCACTTTCCTCCTATCTCATTTTTAAATTTAATTTTTTTTAACAATATTTTTTTTCTTACTTCTTTTAGATAAATATTTTGAATATTTTGTTTCTTACGACACAAACGGTTTCAACATGTCTAATTAATTGCTTATAAAAATTATAATTAACATATAAAATAATCAACATCAAATTCGAAATAGAGAAAAGGTGAAATGCAAGATGTTTTTTAAGAAGAACAGATTGAAGGTAGACGAACAAAAGTATGAAATTGATTTAGTAATAAATTAGTGGTTTTTATAAATTAATTCTTATTTCAATTTTATTATAATTTATTTATTATGTAATAAGTATAAAAAGAAGAGGTATGAATTAAATTTACAAAGGAAGATACCATATTTTAAGTACTGTTAAAAGTTAGGTGGTGTCCAACGAAAAGACATCTATGTTTCTCCAACCAAAGCCGCCACGTTTCTGCATCTAATTAAACATGTAATTGTCATTATAAATAAAGAGATGTGATAAGGATTCTGCATTGAAGTTTGCGTAAAGAAGAATTTGCAAGTGGGATACCACTATTAAACAAGATGGACCTAGTAATTGCAGAATCTTAAAGCCCAAAGACAACAAAGAGGTAGTTTGTTATTTATACTAATTCAGAAAAGAATACATGGATGGTAGAATATTGGAATGGAGATGTTCTACGAAAACAAAGATACGGTTGCAGATGTTAATCAATTGGAATTAGATTAGGATAATGATGCAATTTAGAAAGAAATTGAAAAGAACGAAATGAAACTAAAAAATGACTTTAAGAATAAAATAGCCCATCTGCAGCAATTCTATAGAGAACTAAATTAAAAATACAGTTTTAATAGAAGTGATCCTAATTTCAAGGAAAAAATTGTAATGGCCAAATTAGACCTATTGCATAAACGAAATCAACCAATAAAATACATTAAGACAAAAGGAATGAAGTACATAGAGTTATATAATGAAGTCACTCAAAATAAAAAAGGAATTGGCAATGGCTTATTTAATAAACTCCATGTATTCAATTAACTAGGAACCGACGATTGCAAAGTTAAAGAGAAATTGCTGGGTGAACTCTATAAACATAAGAAAGAGAGTCAGAGTGTAAATCATAAAGTATTACAACACGATTTCCATATCTATGATAACATAGAAGAATAAAGTGAGTAGATGCTTAAAATTATTGATCAGAATGATGATTTCTCCATGACTTTAAGAAAACACGAACATAAATTGACTGTTTCTTAGAAAGCCATTGCATTTGCAGAAGACTTTAATAGAACCAAATATCTGTTCAATTATTCAAGTAAGAACTAGATCTAAAAGATGTTTGAAATACCTGAAATACCTTAAATTAAAAGCACTGAATCTATAAAATTGAGGAAGCACTTTTCTTCTCTCTCAAGTTTTGATGATCATTTTGATCACTACCTCAATTAGTATGCACATGAAGTTCTTGAGTATTAACAAGAAATGTAGGATAAAGAGATATCTACAGATAATTTATAAAAGATGTTGTAAAAAAGGGAAAATCTAAGACGTAGTTAAATTAGGAAGGTTTCTAAGACTTCACATAGTCATCAACCTAGTATTCACTTAGACTTTAGTAAGGTGAAATGCTAACACCAATCTTCAAGGGATAAAGAATCTACAAAAGCAGGAAACTCTTTCAATATAAAATAACGATCCTATCTTGTTAGTCCATTCAGTAAATCATGACTTAATTGTTGAAAATTGTGATTACAAACCATTTTTGTTTAAATCTTCAATCCTTCATTAAAATTTTAAATTTCCTTTGATGCAATAATAATCTACACGCTCACAAAATTGATAATACAATAAATGTTGTCCATTCAATTTAGATGTAACTATATAAAGAATTCTCATTATTGGAATTCTTAAAGTTTAATATAAAATAATCCATAATTTAGACATATCTAGTGGTATTTTCATTCAATACTCTATTTAATATTCATAAGCAGTAACCAGATCTTATATCTGTAATCGAATCAAATGATTTAAATTCTAATCTTCATTAAATTGAAGCTTTTCAGAATATATTATATGTAACCTTTTTCATTCTTCGAGATATATTATTAGACCATCCTTAATATTAATTAAATCTCTTGTCTATTACATTGAGAAATCATTTCCTGTACCACAAGGTAATAGTAATTATTCAATTTATGGCAATACTCAAACAAAATATTTGCACAATCACCCACATCATCGAACCATCTCTTCCTGCTTTGAATATTGGAAGTTATTTATAATCTACATAAAACAAAAACTTACTTGATTTTAAATCTTCCTTTAATTAAATAACTCTGATTTGTGGAAGTATTATTTCTGAATATTGAAGAAAGAGATTTACATAACATTGCGTCAACTCTGAAAGTGATATATACACTCTAAAGTATTAACCAATTATTACATACAATACTCAAAAGCGATTTACCTTGACACAGACAGTCAATTGTAAATAAATATAATAAACCTAATTATAATGTAAGTTGTTATTGTTCATTCTCTGAGAACTATTAATACTGCATTAATATTAATTAATTTTTCTAAATTAAATAATCTACTCTCCTAATGAAAATATCGAATAATTATCATCATCTTAATACACTTATATTTTTATTATATCCAGTTAAACTCACATGGCTAATATATTATTTCGGATGCTCATTCGAAGTTGAAGGATAATGAGAAAAAAAATACAAAAAATGAATATAGAAATTTATAACTTTTTGATCCCTATATGTAATTAGATGAAATGATAACATAAGTTAGATGTTAATAATTACTTATTAAATCCAGTTCAATTTATGACTATTAAATTAATAATGATTTTCATTTATTCAAAATAATATTAATAATATAGAGACATAGAACAAATGTAATACAAACAAGATAGTGAAATGACAGAATATCTTTAAATTGAATAAGAATTAGAGATTAAATCTCTCTTTAAACAACTCAAAATTCAAAACACACAACTTTCTAATAAACAATCTAAAAAAATAAGGAAATTTAAGTTAAATATTCAATCCAATTCAATCCTACAACGAAGAAACACTAACCTAAGTTTACTTTGATTTTTATTTCATCTCTTTTCTCCATTCATATATCAATTTAACAACCTATATTCTATCAGTAATTCAATTAAAGCTCTCTATACTAATTATCATACCCTCTTGTAATATATTCTAATATCGAAGTAACTTCAAGTATTCGAAGAACTCTTCCTCAGGATATATTCATACAATTTTATGCTTAACTCCTGATATACAAGTCAACAACAAATTTCGAAATAAAAAGGAAGAATATTGAAATATATAAATATTGTTTAAAAATAGAAACTCATAAAAATAAACGATATTTTTGAGTAAAGCATTCATAAGGAATCCTTAATTCTTTTGTAAATATGCAATATGCATTTATTTATTCAAACTGAAATTAATTACAAAATTTATGTCAAATAGCCATGTATATAACAATTATTGCAAATCAAGCATTTTGTATGCTGCCAATTATCATCCACTACGAATCATAATCAATAAATTAACTACTTTTGCGGAGATTAACAAAGTGATTAAAATTGCATGGAAAATTAGCCCTACTTTTTTAAGAATTTTTTTATCTAATGGGAGTGAAATTTTTGAAGAAGATTTATATTTAATTAGGCAAGGTTCAAAATTGTATGCAACTCTAGATGGTTCGGAGTTGGGCTTGAATGTCCTCTTTTTGAATTACTCCATTAATGATTAGCTTTGTCAAAATCCAAATTCAATTACAATGATTGGAAAAATTAAATCGAATAAAATAGATGTGATTATTAAACAAATCTCCACCAAATTCTTTTCAAGAGATGAGTTGGCTAATTTTGTTAAAATTTTATAATAAATTAAAGATGAAAATTGTACTAAATGTGTTCATATATACGATACTATTATATTTTAGAGACAATCTGAAATCGCATTGATAACTGAATATTGCCAGGGGAAATCTCTAAATCACATGCTCCAATGTAAGTTATTCAATGACAATTTTAGAAAATAAGAGGTTTACCGAATAAGAGATCAAAGTAATCGTTAAATAATTAGCTGACTTCATAAACTACTGTCATTCTCGAAATATCACCATTAAGAGCCTGAAATTTGAGAACATGCTCTTTAGTGAGAAGGATAATTTGAATAGTGTATCAATTTAACATCAATTAGATAAAACTAACAGACTTAGGTTTAAATACTGCATATAGAATTCAGAATTTAACTTCCATCAATAATTTCAATTATTACTCACCTGAACTGATCACATAAAAAGAGTTTACCTTCTCAACCGACATTTGGGCATTTGGTGTCATTCTTTATTATCTACATCTACATTCCTTTCCATTTGATGGTAGAACTAAATAAAGTATCTAATAAAATGTTTTCCAAATTAAATATAAAATAACTGAAGAGGCCAATCCCTATCTAAGAGATTTGCTGTAATTGATATTTGTCAAAGACCCTGATTTAAGAATTAAAATATAAGGGATTATTGATCATCCCTATTTTAAATAACAGAATAAATATAATCTTAGTTTTCATAGTTCAATTAATAAGTTGAACATGAATTTTCTAAGATTAAACAGTCGAAATAGTTTTAGGAAAAAGACAAACAGTTAAAGATTTGATTCTGAAGAAAACAATTCCTCAATTAAAAGAATTTAAAAATAATTATCCCTCCAAAAGTAGTCAGATAAGGAATAATCAATATTGAATCCACTCTAACCTAAGCAGTACAAATGTAAAATTGAAAGAAAAAGATGTCTCTCACATATGATAGTAAAATAATAGATCAGGTAGAGTACTATTAAAGATTTTTGATGTAAACTTTAGTCTATTTTTTAGTTATTAAAATAATTCTAATCATAAATATATATATATAATTAATAATCTAGATTTTAATTTTATCTTCATTTCTTGGATCACATATATTAATTACTATAGATTAAAGAGAACAGATAAATTTGTATTAAACAGAATTAAACAAGAATAGACAATAAGCATTGATCTAAATTTATAAATGGCTTGTGTAAGCTATTTTGAGAAAAATGGAATCGAATTAATACTGAATTCAGCATATTAGTAACGATTCCAATCAAAACTCTGGCTTGACTTAATTCAAGTGAAAAATGATATACAAGAATTTGATTTATATAGATAACTCTGAATTAGTATTTTTTTGGATGAAATAGAGGAACTCAACAAATTAATCTTTTGTAATTAATTAGTAAACAGAAGTAGGATCCAGTGCTAATGTTAATATTCCAAAACTCAAAAATTAAAAAAAATTAATTTTATCTTCCAGCTTGCCAATTCTTCATTTACAAAATATCTCCAGTAATTAATTGAAATACGGACGTAAATATAAGAAATAAATTGAATTAACTAATTTATATGTCTTCATACTAATAAGAAATTATAAACAAATCATTTATATTTTACTACAAAGGATATTTTATCCAGTCTAGTAACAGATCTTCTACTACATGCTATTTTTCTTTAACTAATGACTTAACCATAGTCTTCATCATTTGATTTTCTTGTCGAATGCATTTTAACAACACTAGAAGACCTCCCAATACGAATATTAATTCCATTGATATTTAACTTAAGTATCTTTGCATGTTCATTTAACCAACGATGAGATTATATATCAAAAATGTTGGCTCTCTCCTTTGGATTCGCTACAAATATTATACTCAGCAAGTGCATAAGTTCCTTGGACACTGACTTTTTTGGAATCTAATAATTGCACGATAGAATGTTTCGATATGTTTCAGAGGGACTGTTACCTTCGAATGGAAGTTTCCCAAAGACTAATCCATATATTATGCACCCGATTGCCCAAACATCTTAGCCAGGTTGAATGAATTTATATGAAGTAGACAATACTTCTGGAGCCAAATAGGAGAGAGTTCCTAGAATATTGTCTTTATCAAAAGGTTGTCCGAAATAATTGGAAACTCCAAAATCAATTATTTTTATCTGATTAATTTTTATAATTTATTACTGATTTTTAAGAAGGTGTTGAAAGCATAATATTTTCTAATTTTAAATCACAATGAACGATTTTTCTTTCATGACAATAAGCAATAGCATCTACTATTTGATTGGAAAAGTGTTTAGCTTAAACTTCGGTTAATTAAGCTAGATTTAAATAAAGGTTTTACAATTTGCCTGAGCTAATAATTATCCTCCATGTAAGTACTCCATAATCAGAATGACTTCTTTGGATTCTGAACATACAAATTTCTCATATAATTTTACTATATTTTGATGATCTAATTGTTTTAGTATCAGAGATTCTTGTTCCAGCATTTCCAACGCTTAATCTTACTAAGTAGCTGCACTTACCTTCTTTATGGCCACTAACTCATTAGTTACTTTGTGCTTTCCCAAAAATACTAGTGCTTATCCACCTTCCCCTATTCTTTTTATGATATCATAGCCTAACTTTAAATTCATTAAATCTTTCTCCTCATTTTTCAATAGAGCAAACAAATGCGTGCCTTTCTTGATATTAATTAGGTCTGTTTCTTCGATTTCAGTTCCATCACATAAAAAGAGTCTTAATTAATCTGCGTTTTATCTCCAAACGATCTGAATCAATTTCATTATGTCAATAAACTTGGTGTTTGGATTGAGCATTAGAAGTATTGGATTTTAATGGGTTGAACTCAATGTGCATGATCTAACAACGTTTTTCTATGTAAATTTGGATTTGTTCATTTTTTAATTTCTATTAAATATCTTTGTTGTTTGAATAATAATTCTGAATTGCCTTTCTCTGTCTTTCTGATGTATCTATAATAATAATTATTAAGTGAAAGAATATAAATATTCTTCTCTTAAAGATAATAAAGATAATACAGATAATACAGATGGATGAGAAGATCCATTACATATTATAATTGAAATTTAATAAGAAACCTTGGGTTGGATGGACAGAGAAGTAATGAAAATATAATTTTGATAAATTTGATATTATTGTATTTATTTATAAAAATTGGTAAGTAAATGTAAGTGGTTTGATTAAATTATAGATTGCTAAATAATTTGACAACAGAAAGTATAATATCATTTTTGGAATACTTTCAACTGAAACTCTCAAATTTATCAAATGACTTCAGAACCGAAACATCTTTGTACAATTCGATGAAGACTCCTCCTTCTGTTACTTTCACTTCTAGTTATGGAGAATGAAATTTTAAAAAGTTCTTGATCACTAGGTTTTTGTTTAAGTTTTCAGCCAACAAATAAGTATTCATGCAAATAATTCGAATAAATAATAATTCAGACTTAGAGTGCAATAAGAATCTAGTTTGTTTTTTAAAATCATTGTTCGATTTCCGTAGAGTAACTTGAACCAATTGAAGAATGAAATCTTAGACCATATCTTTATAATGAACAACATCAAATTGGGTTTCTGAGCAATCGAATTAGAAATTACACTCCTTGTAGGCCTTCTTGAATAGTTAAATGGTGGAAAGAAAGAGTTATCTGAAGTTGGCACAGACAGTCTCAGAAGTGAATGAGACTTGCTAAAAGGAGTTGGATACTTTGTATTTACCTTCGAAGTACATGTGATGTAATTTGAGTTAATATATTAGTTACATCCTATTGTTTTAACTTAAAATACAGTTATTAATTATTTAGCCTTATTTTTTAAGGAAATTTTAAACCAATTATTGATGTTTACCAATAAGATTAATTAAGTTATCCTTTGTAGTTTGCAGAGTTTGTGCTCTGTGTTTGGATTGTTCAAGGACGATTAAGAAGTTATCTTCCAGATGATAGAGTTCAGCCAATAAAATGGATTTTTCTTCGAAATCAGTGGAGTCGTGTTCGTTTGGTTTAAGAGTGAATTGGTTGAGGTCAAAAAACTTAGTTTGTTTTTCAATTCTATTCAATATAAATTATTCCAAGGTAATTTTCCCTAGAGTTGACATTCTCAGGAACTACCTGAAATTCTCTTCAGCCTACAATTCAAAGGAGGAATACGGAAAGTGATCAATTAAATTAGAATTCTTGTATCTAAAACTCATTCTGTCTTCATCGTATGTAAACAAAATGAAGGGATCGCTGATGATGGATGGCAAGAGACAATCTATTTATAATAATAATAACAAATTACGCCAATCGTTCCCTTGATGATTGCTGAGGAAGAGCAGTCTCTTCTGTTTCTCGATGGTATGCACGACTGAGACGAAGCACAGAGGACAAAATACAGAAAGTATGATGGAGGAAGCATCTATGTTGGCATCAAGTAGTGCAGCAATGAACAATTTTAAGCCAGTTTGAAAGAAGATATTCAATAGAGTTAATTTGTAATCTACGATCAATAGTATGCTTGAATGTGCAATGGCAACATTAGTCCCAAGGATGAATTAATTAGTTTAATCCGATTAATCCTACAATTGCACCAAGATGATTAGGTTGTTGATGAATATCATACAAAAGATGGTACCTGATTAATAGAATCTCATTATCAGAATTGACATCACGAATATAATCAAAAGGGAGGTGGAGGCTACCAAGATGCCGACAACGTTATTGGATTGACCAAATGCTATTAGGCGCATTAAAATCATTATCATTGAAAGAAAGCTCACTTTTTTGAAACCATTGTAGCAATAATCTTGCTTACCCTTTTGATAGAGGCTTTCCAAATGTTATTATCTAAATGTATGTGTAAATTTATTCATTTTATTAATAATGCAAGAAATTCCAAAGTAATCCTAAACAAAGGCTGATCATCATCTCAGGCATTTAGTGTAGATATTTTAGAGTCATCAGGGAATCAAGAAATTAAATTAATTGGGCGGGATATTTTGTTCCACTGAGTATTATGAAAAAATACATTATGTGGAATTTGAAGAAGGAGAAGAAATCATACGAACTGGAGAGGTTGGCCATTTGTTTTATTTACTCATCGAAGGAGAGGTTAGCGTTAAGAAAACGTACTTTGGAACCGAAGCCTTACTTAATTTGCCTTATCTTTAGAGTGTAAAAAGTGTTACCAAAACAAAATTTGGAACAATAAGCAAATACGATTTCGAGAATATCAAAAGGAAAGCCAAGTTGAAGGACCCGAATGAGCAGATTGAATTCTTCAGACAATCTCAACTATTTGGACAATTGTCGAAGGGAATGATTGAAAAATTGCTTAAAAACTGTTAAATAGAAATATTCGATAAAAATCAATTGGTCTATTACGAGGGAGAACCATCATCAACAATTTATTTGGTGAGGGATGGAATATTTCAATTGCAGAAGAAAATGGTTGTTGGGAATAGATGGAAGAATATCACCATAAGTGAAATTGGAATCTATCAACTATTTGGTGATTTGGAATGCCTATTGAATAAATCCAGATATTTCACTGTTAAATGTTTAAAACAAGGTAGTTGTTACAAGATCAGCAATGAGGATTTCTATCAAAAAGTCATATCGGATCAGCCAAGTTCAGAAGCCCAAAGATACATTAATCAATATATCAAGGCACAGTTGCTTAATAGGACTGAACGAATCGAAAAGGTTACTGAAACCTTGGCTCAGAATAGTGAATACCTGATTGGATTGCCTGAAATCAAGACGTCTAGCAATAAGGAATTGAGTCAAATTGAAATGAGGGTTCTCGATAAAACTCACTCCAGATATGCCTAAATCTACAATCAAGCTTGCTAGAAGAGAGTGAAGGTCAGGTATGCTACTATACACAAAACAGAAGTGGCTGTGCCTAGAGTGACCTCTAAAAACGAGTCTGTCCACAAGACCATCGTAGTCTCAATTGAGAAACCAGTCAAATAGTACATCTATGATGAAATCAAAATGCCTGACATTGTTCAAAGAAGGTATCGCGATTTCCTGCCTAAACGAAAGAAAGACTTTTGGATTATCACTTAAAACAATAAATCTTCCATACTTTGAAATAAAATATATAATCATTTAAGTTTAATTTCTTCCTGTAAACACTACTATAAAAATTCTTTGTATTTTTTGGCTTCCTGACTCAGAGTGTCTCTCATCTAATCACTGAAGGCATTTCCCAATCCCAATGTATTATGAAATTAACGAATAAAACTAAATTGCTAAAAATCATATACTCATTAGGATAATTGTCAAGTAAACCATAGAGGTCATCATTCTTTTTTATGTCTCCTTCCTTACGTGGAATGATATGAATGAAGCAATGATTCAATCCGTCAGATTCATTTGAGAATGATGAAATATTCACAGTGGATGATGTACAATCAAAGTATTTTTCAAGGCTTTTGGTTAAGAATTTCACACTCAACCCCAAATCAAATATCTCTGCAGGATCTAAATCCTATAATCTAAGTGCCTATCTCTTCGGTATTAATAACACATCTAAGAGATTATTTAGATAAATCATCTTACGTCCAGGAAGCAATTTGACCACGGGAATGATGCAATAGCAATATTATTTATTCCAAAATACTAGGTTGCCTGGGATGATGACCTATCCAAATTTAAAATAATCCATTTTATATTAAATATTTATTAAATTTCATTAAGACTTGCTGAGTTCTTGCAAGTATTGGTACTCCTCTTTAAGTGTTTCTTACCTAAATAGAAATCTGCTTTGAGGCACATTGTTCCTCTCTGGATTGTCTAGAGAATAAAGGGTCATACATTACTTGTAGTCTTGTACATCTTTTCGTATTGAGCTCCAACATAAAATTCTTTGATGATAGATTCGAAACTAGAGCATCGAACTGAGTTACGTGCCAATTCAGCCATGTCTACATTGGATAAATCAAAGATCTGTTGAGCAATTGCATATTCCTCTAGAAGAGGTTAATCAGTCATGTGTAACATCAGCGGATCATCAGTGGACAAACACACATTGAGTCCCTGTCTAAAGTAACTGTTAAAAGGTGAATCTGCATATTTACATATGAGTTTATTATTGGCAATCGGAGACATGGATATACCAATTTGTTTGAGATAATACAAATACTTAAGAACAGGTGATTGTTCTAGGATAAGTCCATGATTAATCCCTTTCGCCAGTAAATATGCGCATGCCAAGTGATCAATATTTCCATTGAGACCACAATGAGGTCTTAAATCAAGAGTATTTAAGCCTCGTTGTTGTCTCAACTGATTCAAACTGGATAGATTGGCATAGATGTAATAAATCCAATAAGCATAATGGGGATTGGAGTCCTTGGTCCAATGAATAGGTTGGATCTTGAGGTGTTGAAGAAAGAAGTTCTCATGTTAATTCTCATCATCAACACAATCGAATGCTGAGATGCTGAAGAGTGCTTGATACAAGTCTGGATCGACTTCAGGATTGATAGTGACTTCAAACAAGGGTCTAAAAATGTTGTCAATCATATCCTGAAATGAATTGAGTTCCCCATTCTTTCTGTAAACTGAATAGAGTCTAGGCAATTAGATGATCCACCTAATATTTGGATGTTGTAATTTATTTTTAATAAGCCATTGAGCCTTTATTCTCCATTCACTGCTAGATTTGCCATAGATGGTGATTCTCCATTCGGCATACGTGTGTCTGTCCATATTTTTAATCATATCTTGAGTAATTTCAGCTATGTATTTTCCTTTGATATAATTATCTGTCTTCAAAAAGATGCTCCTTAACAGTGGTTATCCAAGAGGACTGTACTTGCTAGTAAATCTATCGAATCTCTTATAGAGAGACTTATCTGCTTAAACATCCAGGAGATCTATATTTAGTTCTTCAGTTTTAAATTTAAATCGCTTTTAAATGTCTTTGAGTGTCATTTCTTTACCATCATCCAAATAGACAACTTCTTCGGGACATTGTCTGAATTTCTTCTTCATAAATTCGAGCAATTACTTGCCATTCATACTTTGACTATGATGAATGTGAGTGTCTATTTTTAGCACACTATAAAAGTCACGATTCTTTATTCGCTTTTGATCTTCGCTTTCTCTGTCACTATTGAACAAGCAGTGCATTTTGAATTTCTGTTCCAAATACTTATTGCGTGAATAGCACCAACTGGAAATCATCTTGTCATTGGCTATTTCAACAAACGTAAGTAGATCCTTAATGAACTCCTTAATAGAGTGCATCTTGGTCAGCCAATGCCCATCTTATTGGACTGCATAGACTCCATCTGAGACATGGATTTCCACTTTTTCCATTTTAGCCACTGGTTCAATGTGACATCTGTAATCAACAATGGGTTCTTGGGTGTCAGCCGAATAAGTGGTTACTTCTTCCAATCCATTCCAATCACTTTGGAGATCAGGGTTGTAATCTGTGCGTTTCTTGAGTAGGGATACGATCTTCTTTGCAGATGCTCTCCCTTCATTTTCACTCTGTTCATGGATAGCACATTTTTCACATGTTTTTGATCTATTTTTAAAACATTCTGAAGTTACTTCGATATAATCATACTCTCGGATACTTAGGATGTTGAAGTCGGATTGTTCAAAAAATATGGTGTCTCTTTTAAGAGTCTTTTTCGGACTTTAGAATGGTTTGGAGGAATGAGCTGATTTGACAGATTCAGTGGGACTGTCTAATTGACTGAGTTTGCGTCCAACCAAATTCTTCATGTATTTGTGTTTATCTTCCACTTCAGCAAGTTCTTCTTCTTGGATTATCTCAGTGATCATTTGAGAGATACCCTTCATATTCTGCAATTGTTTCACTGAATAGGTTATTTAAAAGTGTTACTTTGCTTGTAGACTTGTGATTCTGGTTCTTCAAGATCACTCTCGCTGTCCATTCTTGTTAATTATTTTGACATAATTTTATATACCAAATTATTACAAATAAAATTAATAATAATTAAAATATATATATCTGATGTCAAGAGTGAAACAATCTGCTTGTAATATTGTGAGTGTTATAGGGTTTTAGATGTGTAACCATCTCCAAGTTCAGGAAGAATTCAAAAGATTTCTGAGAAATTGTCAACCATCCAAATTGGAGTCGAGAATGAACGATTCCAAAAATTGGAATAGGCCGAATAACGAATTCAATAGGCAGAAGATGCATTCAATGAGTTCCAAGAGTAAATCTTCACAAAACTAAATGGATTACGAGATCAAGTATCCACATTATTTTAAATGTTCGTTAACAGTTAGGCAAATTATCCAAATAAGTGGAAGATGACAGATTGGCTAAGGAACAAGCCAATGAAGCCAAGAACAGGGAGGTCCAAGCTTTGACCAAGAAGTTCGAGAATGCCATTGAGAATGAACAGCAAACCAAGAAGGAGGGAGAAGCTAAAGTTCTTAGATTGACAGAGGATAAAACTGCACTCCTAAGAACAGAAGTACAAAAGGAGACAGCCTAAAGAGTGGATGCCATTGAGGGCATTCATTAGGGTCTTTAGAATGATTTGCCAAAGATTTAAGAGGCCATCAGAGAGGAGGCCAATGAGAGAGATGAGGCAGATTAAAATGTAAGTATCTCAGGTGATATTTTTAAGGTAATGAAATCAATAACAGACGAATTGGTTAAGTTGAGCAATCTGATCAATGTGGAGAAGAGAAACAGAGATGAGAGTGAATAATCCATATTTGAGATGTTGAAAGACATAGTCAATAGAGTGAAAGTTGAGTTGGATTAGGAGAAGAGAACCAGAGAGTAATCTGAAGAACACTTACTCAGTTTATGCTGGAAGACACATGTAATAAACTTAGTATTGCAGCAAATTTATGACATATATATCTATATTATGAATTATTCATTAGTCAAGGTATCCATCTTCATTACACTAGGAATTTAACACACAGTATTGAATTATACCACCTGAGATTCTTCATACTTCTATTCCTCTATCAAAGTGGAATCAGTAATTAAGTCATATCTTAAAATCAGATCGGCCGCCAATTCATGAGGTTCACAAAATTGTATTGAAATTGATACAAGTTGCTTAGTATATTCATACAAGTTGAGGAATTCGAAATCTTATTGATGATAACGATGCCCAAAAGTTTGATGTGTTTAAGGCATTTCTTCGTATATCTTGGTTAAGGTATGCTAATCCATGTTCTTGTAATTAGAATGCAATTTGGCATTGGAGTCAAGCTTGGCACCACTGAACGATGGATTAATTTGTTGGTTCTAAAATCTCGATGTACCAAACACTTATCTCATAAATCAAAATAATATAAAATCATTTCTTCGTTTAGTATTGTTGTTTTTAATTTGTAAACTTCTTCAACTCCTGTTATTATTGTCCTAGATCTTGTAGTTTTCTAGGAGCAAACTCTGGCGTTGTTTGTTACTACTTGAACAGTAAATGTTCAGTGACTTGTTTAGCTGTGAATCTTTATTTTGGATTCCACTTAAGCATTCCCTGTATCAAATCTAAAGCCATTGGGGATGCTTTGATTGCATGCAATAACTTCTATGGGTAGTGTGTCAACTTCAATCCCAGTTGATTCACCAATTTGACCCCTTCACTCCAATCTTAGTTACTGAATGTACTAAAATAGATTTTGAGTTATCTCTCTTACCCCAATATTTGCTGCATTCGATCAAACTGTTCCAACTCTGAACCACCCACGAATAAGGGTCTTCCCAAAAACAATTCGCATGTGACACATCCCAAAGCAAATATGTCTATCTATGCATCGTAACTAGTTGAATGCAGCAGGATCTCAGGAGCCTTTTAATCTCTGAAAATCATTACTCTGTACCATCGAGTGGACACATAATCAGTAAAGGGGGGCTTGACTTCCCTTGAAAGGCCGAAGTCTATCAGCTTTACGCATTCATTCTCAATCAATATGTTCTCCGGCTTTATGTCCCTTACTTTTACTTTAATTCACCATACCTATGAAAATATCCCAGATGATGGATGTGGAGCAAAGCATTCGCACATTGCAGTATTATGTGCTTTATTCGCTCCTCATCCAATTTATCCTACGTATAGAGCTAGTACACATTGTTCTCCACATATTCATAGATCAAGTACAGGCGCTTGTTCTCGTATCGCACTAACACATGCACTTATGCATACTGTCGAGCAATTTTATGATGTTTGGATGCTCCTTCAATTTCATCAACGCCTTCACTTCTCTCAATTGCAGACACTCCTCCATCGACTCAAACGTCTCTCTCAACATCTTGATTGCCACTCGTTTCCCACTCTCCACATTCACACCACTGTGCACTATCCCATAAGATCCATTCCCCAAACACTCCTGCAATTGGTACTCTTATAATATATTCATAATAAATTTTAATTCAATTATGTTTTATCCCTCCCATAAACGACCTCGCATCAGGCACTATCCCATTCATCTACGCTCCAGAAAAGTCGAACCCAGGGTGTTCCTCCTAAAGACCTCTCCAAAAGCATCTTCTTCTACAATTCCTGCTCCGTCAATGCATCCACCTTCCCATGTCCCACAAACACACTTGCCCACAAATCCCCTTTGTAAGCCTTCTGCAATATTATGTGAAGTTCTTCTTCCTCCACCAAACAGTAAGACTCACTAGAATCACACTATTTCACCAATGGTTCATTAATAAATGGAGGATTCCCCTTAATTCCGATCCGTAAATGATCAGCCTTTATTTAAACGTCCAATTTGGCATCTGCTCCCCTGGTTTCAATTGTTATCTCACTTAATCCTCATACTTTTTTAAAACCGCCTTTGGAGGCTCAATGTATATATTGATATCATCTAAAGTTTGATCCCATTCACAAATTGTCCTTCCCTAATACTAGAATTTTATCTTCCCTTTGCTTTTCTTAAAAATCTTTAGAAGGTTCTAACATATATTTGAAAAAAATAAAATAATGATTATTTGAATGGAGTATTTACAATTTCAAACTAATAATAGATCATCCAGAGTACTCGAATGAAGATAAGTCAAGAAATCTAATTAGAATTCCTTGTGAAGATGTGATAATAGATGAGTGTGATTTTTAGTGTTTAACAGAGGTGTTCCTGTTCATTATTCATACATTAATCTATTATTATATTGTTGAAAAAAGAAATAATGATTAAATTTTTTGGGATTGTGATTTACATCTTCTTCATATTATCAGTTGTTGGCCCAATCTATTCATTTTTGACATTTTAGCCCAAAAGAGCCTAAGAGTTTTGGTCTCGATTAGCTGTCAAGACATTGCGACTGCAATTCAGATATTTGCCAAACTCGAAATAAGTGCAAACAAATAAGAGAGTAATCCTTTATTATTGAAATGAAGACAATGTTACTATTCAACCACAGAACCCAGGGAGATTTCTTTATCCATGACGTGGTTTCTCAATTTAGTGCAAATTTCTTGGCAAGATGGATGGTGGCAGTAGCATTTCCAATGCTGGCTATATTCCAATAATTGTTTACACAATCAGTCTGGTTTTTCAGGAGAGGAGGCAACGATCTGAATAAGTATATATATATAATATTATTAAAAAGCTTCTTTAAATGGATTGATAACAAATTCGACAAAGCCACAAGACCGAACTTGCTAGTCTATCCGGAAGGTCACAGAATGCACGACAGTGACAAAGTCGGCAAGATGAAGAATGGAATGCTTCAATATGCGTATGATCGAAAAATAGATACACAAATCATCATCGTTTTGGGTATCGAAAAAGCCTTTAATGAGAAAAAATTCCATGTAAATTTGGGGTAATATTGCATCTGTAACTTCTATTTAGACCCACTCAGATTTCAATCAAGGTAGATGAAATAATCAAACCTGATAAATTTGCTACTTTTGAATTGTTTGTTGAACACATTTAAGCAATGTTTAGGAAGAATTTTGAAGAAACCTATGATTATTAATATAAACAATCATGAGTATAATATTTATATTAATAAATATAATGTGCTGAATTCCATATATTTTCATTTTACTCAAAATATCTCTTATATTAGATTCTTGGAATCTCCATAGTGGCATATCCTATTGAAAATGCAATTTCCTATCTGTAAATAAATGCAGGTTGGTTTTATTTGTATCTAATTTTTATTAATATAAAAATAATTTTATGAAAAGAAAAACTCTGTTACTTGAAGCTGATATTATATAATAAATAAAAAGTGCCTTCAACCTTAATCAAATTGAAATAACAGAACTGATGACTTAAGCTAAACGATATGATCCTAAAGGAACTGGTTTTGTTAGCAAAAATGAGGTCGATGATATCATGAGAGGTTATTTAATATTGTTTTATAAGTTAGATTTGAAGTTGTTGTCAAACGAAAAGATGATTGCCAAATTCAAAGAGGAAATAAAAACTTATGAAGGAAAACAACTCGAACTTAAGTAAATATGCGATCTGTATTGTAAATTGAAGAATTATTAATAATAATTGGAAGACGAGGAAACCATAACTCAGGAATATAGTATTTTAGATGTAATTATCTTAAGTTGATGCATTTGTTGCCTTGGGAGGGTAGCCTGATAGATCAGGTTACGTATAAAAATAAACCATAATTGATATCATCCAACAGGAATTCGAACTGAAAATTGATTTGGAATCATTTCTTGGAGATTTCTAGGGTGATAAATTAGAATTTGAAGATTTCTGTTAGCTTTTCGAGAACGCTGGAGAAGATGCTAAATCTTTTATTACTGTATAATTTATTTTATAATAATCTCATTAGAGTTTCTCATAAGCCAAAAGAAATAATACTGATTTCACAGTCAGATTCAAAGATTTTGAAAAATGGGAGAAAACAGCTATGTGATCATAATTTAATTTAATTTATATCATCATCTGTAACCCAACTCTTTGTTTGTTCCCTATCTCGTCATTAAAATCTATATTATCATATAATCAAATTAATAACTCTCTATTTAAGATTATTTAATTCTTTTAAAACTGCCAATTCTATTTAGAATAATAAGCAGTTTTCAATTTCAATAGTAATGTCTTGAATATGTGAGTAAATTAATTGAACATTATATTTTATTTAAGGTTAATTATCGATTAATTAATTGTGATAAATCTATAAATTCGATTTAATAGTGTACTCCTTGATTCTTACATACTTTCTCTTTTAATTGAATCGTCTTGAAAAAGAAAAGTGAAATTAATTTAAGAAATTAATATAATTAATTTATTTCTAGATTAATCAATTAAATAGTATTAGTAATAATTCAGTTTTTGAAACAAGTAAATGAAAAAATTAAATATATATCAAATTATCTATTTCTAATATATATATAAGATAACTAAGATTTCATTTTTATATCATAGCCTTGTGGGATTTGGTAATTTTTAATAATATAGACCATCAATCTTTATTTGATAAATGAATTCAAGGAAAAATAATTAATTGAGTACTTATATGATGCTGTTTTACATTCTTTTTTGTTACTCTAAAATATTGATCTGTTTATAGTAAAGATTTAAGGATTCTTATTTGTTTTCTCTGAATTAATTAATTGCAATGCAATTTCAATTAGTATCCATATATTATTCTACTATATTTCTTTATTTGCAATTTATTATCTTAAGAAGGTAAATCTTATGTTTAAAAATTTATAGATTGAAATAATTTAACGTAAACGAATTTAGGTTGAAAATTAGTGAATTTCGTCTTTATCATAGATCAAAATGACTGATTTTATGAGAAGAACATATAGACACTGAGCATTATTATTGAGAATTATAGGTTTGCTTTATCTCTATGATCTCCCAAATAATATAATAAATAGAAGTTTTGCTTTCTATTTAATTTAAATGAAATGAAGAAATATCCTGAATTACAACAGACAAAAAATATCTAATTTGAATAGCAGATTTAATAGCATATTTAATTCTGAATAATTTAAGAAAGAATAAATAGCAGAGATTATCCTTGTCACATTAGTATGTTGATTACAACACGGATGGCATTAAAAAGTCTTCGAAGTATGATGGCAACCAATTAAAATATAAAAGAGAAACAATTTAACAATTCAGGGGAAAATGAAAATTGTGAGCCATTCTAATTATTTCAAATTGATATTAAATATTTTTTCTTGCATTTAAATTCAATTCTGCAATTGAATATTAATATTTATTTGTTTAAAATTATTTTTTAATTCCCTCTAATATAAGGAGGTTCTGTATAAAGTAGATAAAAATTTGTAACTTATTTCATTTATATGGCAAGAAAGTATCAAAATTATAATTGTAGAATTCTTTAAAATTTAAGGAAAATTGAATATTGTATTCTCTCATAGGTATTAACCCTATTTATAAAAAGTTAATCTATTAATAAATTGTTTATGAATTAGTTTCATTACATTCTAAATCTCATAACTTAATAAATTGATGATTCAAAATCTTCATTATTTTTATACATAGAATTTAGAAATGTAAGAAAGACTATAGAATCTGACTCTATCCATCTCGGCAGATCATATAATCAGTTTATAATAAATTAATTCTTAAAGTAATAAATGTATTTTAAAATAAATTTATAACACTTCATGATTCCTGTAAAGTAGGTATGGAGTGTTTTGATTTAGTACATATTTTTTCGATCTACTATTTAATTAATTCGCCTGAATAGCTCAGCTGGAAGAGCGATAGACCCTTAATCTATAGGTCCAGGGATCAAAGCCCTGTTCTGGCGAATTTTTTTTTTATTTTAATTAAATATAATGTCATAAGTAATTTTCAATATGAAGAACTTATTGTAAAGTATTGCTTTATTTGCTTCATATATTCTAATTTTATAAGGAATCCTTCAACTATAGATTGAAAACTTCGAGAAAATAATTTAAAATATTTAAATTGCTATTTATCTAATATTACTAATGTATTTATTCAAGTTAGTATATTAATTATTAAATTCTCTCTTTAATTAATACAAAAGAATAGTCAATTCATGCATAATAAGGTTGGTTATTATAATTATAAGTGCTTTATCTACATCAAAAAGAACATATTTCATTCAAGGAATAATTAAATTTTATTAATCATTACGTATATTTAAAGCATAGAATTGGAGTCTTCATCCACTGTAATTTAATTAAATGATATTGGGCTCGCATTTATCATAAATATTCTTAATGACAATTACACTTCTGTACTATTTTTTGTGAATAATTCTTTGGATTTATATTAAATTATTATTAAATAATATGAGTACATACACATGGTAGCAAGTTGGATAAAATCAAAAAAATGGATGGCTTGTTATAGATGGGGTAATTTATGACCCAACTCCATATCTTAATGAACATCCAGGCGGTCCTGCAGTTTTATAAAATCGCTTTGGGAAAGATGCCACAAGAGACTTTAACGAAACAGGTGAGGAATTTAATAATAATGTAGGTCATACATCTGGAGCTCGTTAAATATTGGAGAAGTACAAAATTGGTACAGTAGATAAGAATTCTCCATAAGAGTAATGGTAAGCAGGAGGAGGCACACCAGCTAATGCTTAATAATTTGCATTTTTAATTGTTGCAATTGTCATAGTATTTATATTGTGGAATGTTTTTGCAAAATGATATTATAATAAAAATACATCATATTTGAATTGTCGATCCTGTCTTTAATACTTTTCCATTTATTTTAACATTTAGACTGCAATTAAATTTTAATGGCTGATATTCCAAAATCAAGGACTTGGAGTCTATATACAGATATGGAAAATCTATTTATGTTAATATGTATTCATTGTTATTGAAATACAATTTAGCTTATGAAATCTCATCGAAATCTAAAGATTCAAACTCTATGCAAATACTTTGGACTAATCTTTAGACTCTCCTTTGACAGGCTGCCAAATATTTATTATATTCAGCAGGAAATACAATTCCCAAGTTAATGAGTTGGTTTTAAAATTGCTTTATACTTGGGAATTACGATAATTGTTGATGAAATCTAATCAAAGGCTGAATATTTGTCAATTAATTTTGGATGAGCAATTGATTTGAAAAATTGTTGGCTAATTCTAGAATAGTTATTTGATTGATCTGAATATCTGTTACAGAGATATCTTGATCGATAACAGCAGTGATATTGGTTAGTAGATCTCTGAATTATGAGAATATATATCTAAGATCTGGCTAATCTATTATTTAATTAATCAAATCCATATTCAATTTGCAATAGCTATTTTCGCAAATATCAGGTCTATTGATAGGGAACTTTAAGTCAGTTCTTTTTTCTAGTTCCTTTGGATTGAAATTATTAGTATCCTATTTGCTCTATTATATTTTTAATTCGAATAAATTCTAAAAGTCTTATTTGATCTTATTTTTCATGAAATTATCTATAATTTAAAATAGTTTGTATCTCAAAGCAGAATTATGAACATTGCCATCAATAACATTCTTCAATTCTTATAGTTTTGTGGAACCACTCAAAATATTCTCAAACTCTTAATATGTAGTTGTCCTGCAAAATACCTCATCGATATCAAAATTTAAGCATTCCATACATGCATACAAGAATTAATACACGATTTGCATTTAATCATTAATAATTGGTGAGAATTCTCTTTAATTAATGAAGTTGCATTATTCAATTAAATATTACTTAACTGTTTGATTCTATTTATTAAACAATAATTATAAATTGTCTATTAGTTGCATTGATTACAATTATTCAATTGCTTAGAAATATTGATTAGCTTACCTGCTAATTTACTCGCAATGTACACTGAATTCATTTATTTTCTACATATTCTATGTTGTCTATGGCCATTTTAATAATGTTATAATTTCACCTTTTAATTATTCCTTAATCACAAGGTACTGCTTCAAAATGTTAATACATTTAAGCAGTTCTCCCTTCCAATTTCTTAATTATTTAACAAATTTGGTCTCACTTGAATATTGTTCGGCCAATCCTTATAGTTTTACAGACACTTCGTCATGTCTCTACATTATTATTTCGATTCTTTATCTTTCATCATCTATATTTTCATTCCAATCAAATGTAGGGAATTTAAATTAGAGTAATTATTTTGTAGTCTCTAGAACACTGGCATCTGCATATTAGAAATGAATGACTTCATAAAAGTCTTTCGCATAAAGTTCCTTAAAGTCGACAAAGAATCTGGGTTTAACATTATCGGTTATGTAATTTCTATATGCTATAAACTCTTATTGTTCTAATAAAGATATTTCCTATCGTATTTGATTAGTCTTCTGATATTAAGATTCTGCCTTATATATTAATTATTTGAGTTTTTTCGATTCTTCCAAAGGCACTTAATTTCCTTTCTTTAAGTAATCAATTTGTAATTGATTCACATATGATTTGATATATTGCACTTATGCTTCAATATTGTACTAGTTAAATAGTTGAAACTTTTCTTCTTCATTAAAATCCTTAATCCTGTTACCATTAAAGTATAATTGTTTAATGTCCAACCAAACTTACTTTGCTGCTATGGATAATTATTACTTTATTTTAATTTGTAAATTCTATAAAATTGGCTAATTTGAAATCTATTAGATTTACTTAATCTCTACATAATAAATCTTATACTATTTGTACAGAGACTCCACATCTTCAAAAAAGTCAGAAAATAGATCAATGTTTCTGTTTTACAATTAAGTCAATCTCTCTTTAAATTCTCTTAGTTCTTATTTCTTTTCGTAAAACTTTTCTAATAGCCCTTCAATTATCATTAGCTTCTCTAATAAAGATGTAATGCTAAGAGTATCAGATTCTTATATCTAGGAATTAATTTATCTATCTAAATTGAACACTTCCCTTTCATGAATAAATAACAATAAATTAATTGATTGTGTCATTCGTTCTCTCACGTATAGCAACTAAGAACTGAATGCATTTTCTAGTTTCTGTTGATAATTTTCTTATGGTTCAATGTAATTTTTTTAGCCACTTATCTATTGAAGTATACTATTGGTCAAATTGATTTGATTTTGTATTTCCAATTTGACATGACTTAATTATTGGTTGAAAAGTTGAACATTAGACAATGCTGACTATTGTTCTTATTAGGGAGTGGCAAATTTATTTTTCGGGGGCTTCCTACTTTATTTTAGAATACCTAATGATTGTTCTAATTCTTCACTCTTATTTGACAATTCATATGAAAATGGTTTAATAATCTCATTGAACTAGGTTAATTTAGATATAAGGGAATTCTTTAAGATATTTGATTTGATTTTTAATATTTCTTGTACAATGACGTTAGATAATGGAATTTACAATCTATCATTCTCTAATTGACTTATAAAGTCTTTATTTAATTAAATTAAGTCTCTCCACTCTTCAAATTATTTAGCATAATCGTTCTCTGTCCAATTATCTGTAATAATTATATTTGAATTCGAATTTGGAAGATTTGATCTTTATTAGATTTGTTGCTCTTAAGATCCTTAAAAGGGTTTGGATTATAACATATTTGCATCATATCCACTATTCACAATTTAGCTCTAGTAAAAATTACCACCTCTTATGTCTGATTGGGCAAGCTAGATCTTTGATTATTGTTGCTATTTGATTTGTGACTACTATTAACCCTCATCTATTACATATTATTAACATATTATACAGAATTGTTATTACTTTAAGAGTTACGAACCAGTTGGATTATTTATTTATGAGGGCTGATTCTGGGAATCCCACCTAATATTACTTTAAGCATAAGCAAAATTGTTATAATTGAGTACTTGGCTGTTCTATGTTCTATTTTGGTTTGACATATTTGCTGGAAGTCCAATTTGACTTTGTTGGATATTAGAAGACATTAAAATATTTACTTAGGAAATTAATTAATTTTTATCACTCTTATTCAATAATCAATTATATAAAATAAAATAATCTTCAAACTTCTACTGCTTTACTTGGTTCTAGCATCTTTAATATTCATTCTCTGTGAAAATTCACTTATCCAACTTATACCAGCTATATTTCAGTTGAACTTTGAATTAGTATTGATGGTATTATATATTTCTTATTTCAGTTATAATCACTCAAGTGTTTTAACTAATAACTATTTTTTGTTCTATATGTCTATTCTATTTT
This sequence comes from Paramecium tetraurelia, assembly GCF_000165425.1. Classification (NCBI taxonomy): domain Eukaryota; phylum Ciliophora; class Oligohymenophorea; order Peniculida; family Parameciidae; genus Paramecium; species Paramecium tetraurelia. The sequence continues at coordinate 39,792 of NW_001799042.1, forward strand.
TATTAGGGTGATTAAATTTAACTTAAATGATTCTTATTCCTATTTGGTTCTTTATTCTGAGACCGCCTTTTTCATTCTCCCTTCTTTCTTTTCTTTGCTTTTTTATATTTCTTTATACATGCTTATTTTTCGGTTACAATTACTTCTACCATAACTCACAAATTCAATCAATAGCCTTCTTTAATATTACTATATTTCTTTTGCAGTAAATAAAGATTTAAATATGATTTACAAATAAACACTATGTTTTTATACTGCTCTCTTTCAATCTGAAATAAAAAAAGGACTTAAAATTACACTTTTAGATTAATAATAAAACTAGATTGCATATTAATTAAAAATAAAAAAAAAATTTTCGCCCGAACAGGGTCTCGATCCCTGGACCTAGAGATTAAGAGTCTCTCGCTCTACCAAGCTGAGCTATCCGGGCGAATTGATTAATTCATCTAAGTGAATTTATTAATTGCAAACAATTAACACTGCCATTTTAACAGAAATCATTTCGTATATATTTAATTTTATAATACATTTTTCTAAACTTTATGTTCATATTTATATTTATTATTTTATCTATTAATTTCTCATTGCTTCTAAATATACACTATAATGATTATGTGACCAGGAGAGAATCAAAGAAATGAAAATAAATTTTCAGAAGAAATATATTTATAATAACTATTTTTTTATGTATTTTAATGATTTAGAGTTATTCATTAGTGCTAGATTTGCTTAATAAAAGCATGATTATAATTATTAACTTGTCTTATAATAACCTGGTGATTTTTGAATTAAAACAAAAATTAAATACACATTAAATTGATAGCTATTTGCCATTTATTTAATTTTATTTAACTATTAACCGATACATTATATATAGTTTAAAATAAAAATTATTGGCTTAAAGAATACAGCAGTATTGTCGATGATGTATATTTATGATTTGCTAATGTTATAATCAATTAAAATAAATAAACACATTACTAATTTCTAAAAAATTAAAAAGCGTGTAGTAATAAATTTGTCATATTAAATAAAACAACCTTTCCTTACGTCGTGATTTAATTTTAAATATAATAAATTAATTGGCTTGTTTCTATTTAAATAGAAAAATACTCGGAATCAATTTTATATATTAAATTTAATGATTCAATAAGAGTAATTCACAGCCGAATAAATCTAGCAGTATGATTAATTAGCTGATTGTAATTGTCTAATGTAACTATTTAGAGGCCATTCAGTAATTCCAACAGATTTTACCTCTTACTCCTGAAAACAAGTGGGAACCTCACAGTGACAAGAATGGTTTTAAGATCCATCTTAGGCCTGATAAGGAAACTGGTCTTAATTTCTCAAGAGGAGAGGGATTCTTACCTTATACTATATAATAAATTGTCGATATTCTTAATTAGGTGGAGAACGCTGAAAAATTTGATGAATTGTGTGAATAGGTATTTATTTACATCATTATAAATTTAGGCTAGCCTCATCGCAAAAATAAGAGAGGATTTATTGATCTTTTATTAGAGGTTGAAGGATATGTTTATCGTGGTTTCTGGAAGAGATTTTGTGATTCTGTAAAAGAGACTCAGAGATGGCAATAAATTATGGGTTGTGGGTAAATCCATTGAATTAGCATCAAAACCACCCGTTAAAGGAAAGGTTAGAGGCGAATTAAAACTTGGAGGATGGTTATTGGAAGAAAAAGAAGGAGTAATTATTTGACATAAATAATAGGGTACACAAGTTACTTATATGTCTTGGGGAGATCCAAAAGGTAATTTACCTTCAAAGGCTGTTAATTTTGCCTCGAGTGCTCAAGGTTAAGTTGTAGAAAGATTGAAAAAGTTTATGGATTAAAAGCACGGAAAAAAGTGATATCTATCATCAGTACATGTCATATTAAAATAAATCTATAAACAGTGTTAATAAGAATAATTTTAAAAAAAGAATTTTAAGATAAAAAATTCTTCTTATTTTCTTTATGCAAATTAATCATTATAAATACATTAATTTAAAAGTATCAGTTTAGATTTAATCTATTGATAGAATTGGTTTCTAGATTATGGAAGTAAGGGGCAAAATCTTTTTGAAATAATAATCTTTAATTTTGTTAGGAGGGTTAATAATAATAATAATAATACACTACTAAAATTATTCGTTTTTATAAATTGTTTAATTTTATATTAGATATGATTATTCATACGTGTATAAATAATCTAATATTACTTATAGATTTCAAATTATGTTATGAAGGAATGTATAAATTTTGATTAATACGAGCACAAAACTCAAAATTTAATTCAGAATTGTAATTAATTAAAATAGTAGAAAGCGGTAATGATCAAGGAGAATGAAGAGATAGATTCTCAAAATGAATAGCCCAATAAGGCAGGTCTACTAAAAAAGCAAAAAAAGAAAAACGAATATGATTATCATCGAAAAAAGCGAAGATGCGCTGACGGAACAAACAGTAAAAAGTCAGGCAAAAAGTTTTCGCTAGAAGATGATAAACGTATTTTATAGTTGGTGCTGAACAACGGTCCCAAATTTTAGAGAATTCATAGACATTTTCATGGAAAAACATTGGCTATGGTGAAAAATCGATATTATAAGTATTTACGCTTTAGATGGGAAATTTTAGGATAGTAATATTTAATTAATTTAGAAATTACAAACATTTAAGTGTTCCCTAAGAATAATAAGAGACCTTATGTGAACAACAAAATAACGTAAGGAGCATGTCGTGCGCCGAAAAAGATGATATTTTCTCTGAAATAACATAGCGAACTACATTACTTTAGAATGCTCGAATGTTTGTAGAATTTTTAGTTGAATAATTATTATGACTATTGGTTTTACACAAACTTAATCCTAAATTTTTTGTAAACTCATTAACAATATACATTTATTACTTAATGAGTTGTCATAAGTGTGTCTCACACTCTAAAAATGAAAGTTACAGAGCGACTTCCATTTTAAATGAGAAATTACTTCAAACAATGATTCATGATAATATTCATATGCTTTCTAAAAAACGTCGTTTTCTTAAAAAAATACTGTATTGACGCACAAAACCAATAAATTCATTTTCAATTTAGTTTGTTCCAAATTTGAATACACAATCATCTTTTCTAATTCCTGGAACTTAATTAAAAGAAGAAAATTAAGACGAAAGTTAGAAATTATGAGCTAATTTTTGCATGATTTACTTAGTTCTTACTTATTGCCATTCAAAACCTCATTAGTTACTCAGAAAAGGAAATTAAACATTGTAAATTAGAGATTATAATTTAAATATAATAACAAATTAACTATCATTACAAACATTAAGTTAAATATTTGAGTGCAATTTTAATTGAATACACTTCATTTGGATCCATTCTTGCTTATGATGAAAGTTATTAGAACTCATGAATATTTACAATTTTAGTAGTCCCATTGTGATATTATAATTTTATTGTATCTGAGTTTAAGATATGTTATATCTAAAGTTTCAAAGATAATTTTACCTTTATTTTTGATTATGCGATATAGCCTTCATAACATTAACCCAATTTTGTATTTTTTAATGCAAAATTGCCGTGTTCATTGTTAAGTTTCTATTTCTGATTCTTTTCTCGGATTGCATTACAAACCTATTTCGAATAAGTATAGAATTTCTATAACTTTTGGGGTAACTCATTTAACTTATACAATTTGGCTTTTTAACCTTTCTTTTACACTATTATCTAATGAATAATTTAATAAAAAAATTACTTCTTATCCATTAGTTTAGATGATAAAATTCAAATCTTTGTTACTTACATCCATTTCGAATCTTCCATCCTCGTGAATTTATAGTAAACCATTTTTTGTTTATAATTTACAAGATTTTAAATCACCTAACTTAATTGGAGATTCGGTGAAGATACAGATTGCTGAAGAATTCTGCTTATTGATTTTAACGCTATTCTCTCTGATGTTTTCTTTATTGCAATTTTCTTGATTGATATTTTCTTTGTTGTGATGATTGCAACTAGTATTATTGAAGTTTGTCTCTTAAGGTAAGAAGAATCTGGGAACGTTGTCAAGATGATAGTTTTGTTTAAGTGAAATCTTTCCATTTGTTGTTTAACCAAAGAGTAACTTCTTTCCTCCTAACAATTGTTATTTCTATAGAAACTAAGTTAGAATCTATTATTTATCCAATCCAATCATAGAACAAGTAGATCGATGCTATTACTTCACGAATGGACTCAAATCTAAAAGTTACTTGATCTAAGAACTGGATTGATTTCTACTTTAGATCCTAGGTGGAATAGGATCCATAAAAAATGGGTGCTTTATTATTTTTTCAATTGAGTATCTCTAATCTGCATCAAGATTTAACAAATTCATTATTAAATCCTTAAAAATTTCAGTAGAATTAGCAGGTAGATCAAAATCCCCTTGTTTCACTTTTCTCAAAACATCGCCCAAAGCAGCATTTTTCTCCTCAAAAGGACCACGACCTGTTGCCATTGCAAATAGACAGCATCCCAAACTCCATAAATCAACTTTCTTTCCATAAGGTTATTAGTTTAGGATTTCTGGACTAATATAGTTTGGAGTACCACAAAGTGTATTTCTCTCTTCTTCGTCATCTGCTAATTTTACAGCCAATCCAAAATCAGCAATTTTTAGGATATCATTCTGTATTAAAAGATTCCCTAATTTAATATCTCTATGAATTATGTTATGAGAATGCAAATATTACAGACCTTCTGCCAATTATTTACCATAAAAACGTATTTATTGTTCATTCAATTACCCTTTCTTAATTAATTAATAAATGTCTTAATCACACAATTCCATGATAAGATAACTGTTGTCAGCATCTTCAAAAACATCTACCAAATGTACAATATTTTTATGATGCAATTCTGAATGTATTGTTACTTCATTTTATATTTTGTGTGAATTCGAGGATGTTTTCTAAATAATCTTCGCAGCCATTTCTACTTTGGTTAGTCTGTTTACAATCTTGCACACAAAACTACCAGCCCCTCTACCTATCGGGTTCTTTATTTGGTAATTCTCATCTAATAGTAATATAAACACTTACTGCCAAAGAGTCTGATTTCATTATTAACAACTATATTTTTAACAGATTTTAATATTAACTAGAATAATTATAACACTAATTCATAAATTAATATATTCTTTTTATAATCCTTTTATTGTCATATAAACTCATTTCATATCATTTTGAAAATGTTTTCCTAATTACTATGTTGAATTAAAAAAGCCTTATCAAAATTATCATCTAATAAATCACTAAAGTGTTTGCAATAATTTTACTATAAAATTCTTATTGAGTCTAATAATTATTGCCTATCTACAGTTGATTTCAAGTAAACTGGCAATGTTTATAACTTTATCTGAATGGTATCAAAAAATTGTGTTCTATCAATATAAGTTTAGAATAAGAATAATTTATGATCACATGATTGAGTGTTTTCACAAATAAAATAACTTTATACTAAATACAATCAACATATATAGTATTCATTTATAAATTAAAAGATTCCAAATTGACATAAAATATGAGTCTATTAGATAATTATTGCTAGAGATTTCTAAAGTTTTTGGTTTTTAGGATTTTTACAAAATAGAAATATATTCGTTAACTAAGTTTTATTATAATTAATACGATGAATCATATACCTATTCATTAACGTGCCCAACATTTAATGAAGGAAAAGCAACTGAAAATAGCAGAATACAAACGGTTGAAGGAGATGAATGAAGAATAGGAATGCAGCAAATATTCATTTCGGCCAAATATTAATAAGGATAGAGAACATAGAACGGTAGATCAATTTTTAGAAGAGGTTGATTATTGGATTGAAAGAAAGAATGAATAACTCCATTTAATGCAAAAGGAAAAGTAGTAGGAAGAACTGAAAGGTTTGACATTCAAACCAAAAATTAATAAGAAATCTCAACGAATAATTTCTGATTAGAATTCATCTCTACTTCAAAGATGTTAAAAGAGCCAAATTAATAAACAGATTAATAGTGAGCATCATTTGATTGAAGAATTGAAAAAGACTCCCTTCTGTCCTTAATTAAATGCAAATTCAATTAAATTAGCATCTCAAAGCAAAACACCTGAACGATCCATCTCTCCAAATTTGAAATAGCAGTACACTCCCAGAATTATAGGAAAATCAACATCAAGAACACCACATAAGACTGAATAAAGAGTATCAACTTAGGCAGCTACACCTCTCAGATAGAACTAAAAAGTTTCATATCATAAGCAAACGAATTCAATGGCAAGCACAACAGTTAATTCTAACAATAATAGCAAGAAAGCAGTATTGCCATTATAAAATGTGACAAATCATATGAAATTTATAGTAGATTTAGTTAATAAGACTCCTCCTAAAGGATTGTTTTGAAAAATACTATATATATTATATAAGATTATTGCAAAGATATATGAATTTGAAAATGTATATATCAAAATACTTTTTTTTTAATTTTATAATCCCCTTCCAGAAAATGGTTGTTGTCTACAATTTATATTCATAATTGTATAAACAACTGATTGGACTGCAAAATGGAAAACGGTTTACATAAGCAAGTTTTCTATTCTCTTCAACAATTCTATAAATGTTTAGAATGAAAGTATTATTTATCAATTATAATATTGTAGTATTAATATTGAATAGAAATATTCCTAATAAAGCATTAATTTATGAGAAAATAAAAATAAATTCAACAAAAATAACAAATCAAATTTGAACTTTGGGAATAATTCTCATTTAATCTCTTTGAATTTCTATTTGAACTCTTTATAATGATTTCTTTAATTATGAAAAGCAGGACCTCTGGCTGTATTTTATTGGTACAAAATTTTACTTATTTAAGGTAAAGTTCTATATATTATTTTGGTTTGAATTCTACATTATATACTAAATTAGATTACCATTTCCTTTTTATTTGACTAGACTAACTGTAAAGGTTTTCCATATTTACTTATACAATATTACATTTTAGTAATTGTTATGAAAACTTAGATTACATTAAGAACTTTACTAAAACTATACTCTAGTTATGATATAGGAGATTATAAAGTTATTTTATACAACTTAAACAATTTTGCCCAATCAAATTATGAAAAGGATAATGACTTTCTTTTATCATAACATATTATGTTACTTTTTGCAACAAAACTTTAATCCTTCGTTAAA
>NW_001799042.1:47161-134562 GCF_000165425.1 Paramecium tetraurelia
TTGTAAAGTCTCTTTTGTTATGATAATAAAATATAATTCATAGAATTGGGATTATAATAAACCTATTTGTTAGCTTATATTAATTGTAATTCACTCATTTAATATCAAACTTTTCATAATAAAATTTTAAATACTGAAAATGAGAACTAAGACTATATAAAAGTTCATTTTAATATTATTTGAAATCTTGGAAGTAGTATCTTTTATTAGATAAGAATAATGAACATAAAAATTATATTCGGTGGTCTCCTGATGGTGAAAGTTTTATAATTCCTAAACGTAAATTGTTTTAACAAAAAGTAATGGTGAATGCATTTAATACTAATAACATCTAGTCATTTTTAAGATAACTCAGCTTTTATAAATTTAAAATGGAAAAGAATAAACAAAATCAAAAGCAGTATTGTCATCCACATTTCTAGAGGGGACGAAGGTAAAATCATTGAATTATTGAGTGATTTACAGGGATCTTTTGAGTAAAATACAAAGAATGAAAAATGATAAATTAAACGAGGACAGTACAGATTAAGCATCAAATCTGGAGTATATAAAACTTTAGAATGAACAATTATAAAGTTAATTAGAGAAGCTGAAACTAAACCAGCAATATATATTGAAACAATTAATAATACAGGCGAAGATTTAGGCGACATTGGCGAGTCGGGTTGAGAGAATCGCTTAAGTAAATAATCCATTTTTAGCCTCTTTTAGGAAATGGCAATTATTTATGGAGAAGAGCGTTAATTAGAATTTGCGAAACCGATGAGATTGTTTTTCAAATTAATCTAAGGATATAGAGTAGATTAATTAGAAAGAATTATTGGCTTTCTGATTTTTGAGATGGATGTTCCCACTCCTATTTAAGAAAATTACTCTCCAATTTAGTTCCCTTATTGCTGAAATTTTGAAATTCCCATTGATTATAAGTAGTAGTGACATTTCAAATATCGATTATAGACTTTAACTTAGCCATTTATAATTTTCCAACCAATCACATAAATGGAAATATCATTGGAGAAAATGAAGGAGTTTAGGGTCCTCCAATGTCTTTCAATTCTCGAATTATGTTAGACGCTATTTCAAAATGAAAGCCTTTAAATATTTGAAACATCGATGTGAAATACAATACAAGCCTTCTTTCCTATTCTCTTTCTAAATTGTATTTCTTTTGCTCATCACAAATCTTTTTGATGTTCTTACAAATGTAAGTCTGTATTATGGAATGAATTCGAATTTATTTTAGTATAGAATTTTATTGGCTTTACAACGTTTCCAATTCCTCCTTTAATTATTTCATTTCTTCTCTCATAATAATGATGGAATCCTTCTCTTTATCCAAATGGGCGATGCTCTGTCTCCGTTTTCTCTCCACCTTGGAAAGCGATGATCTTTTAAATTCAGAGATATGGAATACTTATTTCCTTTGATAAACCACTTATGCGAAAACTACTTTTAGTTCATTTCTAAACTTCTCATCTTAAACCCATACGAATTCAGTTATCGATAGAGAGACTTAATTTGTGTTGAATAAAAGTATTCAGGCATAATCGAATTCTAAAATTCTTCGGGATCAACAATTATAAAAGCCCGTCCATCGACTGTCCATCTCACACAATCAAATTTGTCTGACTATCATTTAGCTGTTTGAAAGTTACCTGCAAAATTTCATACAAATTTTTAATTAATATTTTAGGTTTCCCCATTCGATTGAATTTGAAAATGTACTTTAAATAATTAATTAATGTAATAATTAACTTGAATCAAGATTTTAAGAATATTATTAATTTAATTAGACTTATTTTATATTGCATAAAAGATTATATAAAATTGAAATTATAAATAAGTTTAACATAAATAAAATAGTATTAACGTATACACAAAGAATCCTTAGGATTTGCTTATTGACCAATCCTTACATCATCAATTCGTAAAGAATAGTTCTAACTATTTTAAATAAAATTTTATGATGAAAATACAATTAATTTATAAGTCTTGTTATATAGAATGAAATAAAAATGAATATCATTTAGATAGTTTGTTTAAGTTATGTTAATTAACTTGTAAAGCATGTGTGAGTAGCGGAAATGGTAAATTAAAATAAATAGAGGGAACTATAACGATATTCTTATATACAATTTTCAAGGTTAGAGATTATTATGACATAGAATGTAGAATTAAATGATGTTTGTTGAACTTAGTGGTTAGAGCATTTGGCTTGTAAGCCTGGGATGGGTGTTCAATTCCTCCAATTGTCTATTTCTTATTGACTACAGATATTAGAGGGGGTAAATTGGAAGATAGAATACAGATTTGTTAATCTTATAAAATATATTAATAAATATGGATTATGAGCAAGTGATGAATGACAAAAAGTTACGTGAGTAACTGGAAGGAGGTGAAACAATAGTACTTACAATGAAGGTGATAAAATTTACAGGTTAGAACAAAAAGTTACCTAGAGTAATTGTAAAAGAACCCTCTTATAATAGGCAATCACAAACAAGAATGTATATAACATTTCACCGGCAGAAGGCAATTCCGTTAAGAGTTTTTTTTAAAGTTTAGTAAATAAGTAAGAGGATTGTATAATAATATTTGCAGATCAAGAATAAAGAGGAAAATACCATTATCTGCAATAACTTCGATCACAATTTCGAAAATTGTGAAGGAATTCATATTACATATACCTACAGAATATGATCAAAGATATCAAGTGGATGATTAGTATGAAACGTTAAATATTGGTTAGATTGTCATTGATTATACAAACTTTGTGTGAAGTCTATGTAAAGCATAATCTAAAAAAAATACGATGTCATTTCATTGAAGAAATGAATCTAAGTCAATACACAACTACAAACTATGATATTAAGAAAAGCGTTCGAAGATAACTCCCAAAAAAAGGAGCAGAAATGACTGTAGATGATGTCAAAATTGCAATGTAAGCTGCCAGAGGGAATGTTCAAACAATCTATTAAAAATCGAACACTTCGGAGATTAGTATAGAAGATTTCACATTAATTAAGATGTTGGGAAGAGGAGCATTTGGAAAAGTTATGCTTTGTGAGAAGAAAGATACAAAGGAAATATTTGCGATAAAGAGTTTACGTAAGGAGGATATCATCTCAAGAGATCATATTGAATATCTAAAAACAGAGAGAAAAATCTTAGAATAAACATAACATCCATTTCTTGTGTCTTTGGAGTATGCTTTCATCACTTAGGAGTGCGTATACTTTGTTATGAAATTTATGATGTATGATAAATTATATACTCTAGAGGAGGTGAATTGTATACTCATCTTCAAAAGGTGAATAAATTTAACGAAGATTATGCCTTGTTCTATTCATCATAAGTGCTTTTGGCTTTGGAGTATCTGCACAAACAAGGGATTATATATAGAGATTTGAAACCAGAAAACATTCTGATGGATGAAAAAGGATATGTGGCTTTAACAGATTATGGATTAGCTAAGTTTTTATCAAAAGGATAAGTAGCTTAATCAATAGTTGGAACCCCGGAATATTTGGCTCCTGAGGTAATTACTCAATAAGGACATGCCTTCACTGCTGATTGGTGGTGTTTAGGCATACTTATGTATATCAATTGATATATTTAAGATTTGAAATGTTGTGTGGTAGGACTCCATTCTTCTCAGAAAACAGAAATCAAATGTTTAGAAACATAGTAGAATCCGAATTGAAATTTCCATCAACTATTAATCTCTCTAATGATTGCAAGAATCTGTTGACAGCTTTACTAAAAAAGAAACCTCATGAGAGATTGGGAAACAAAGGTGATGCTGAAGAAATAAAGAAACATCCTTGGTTTAAAAAGATTGATTTCTAAAGACTACTATAGAAAGAAGTATTATTTTATACAATAATTTAGATTTAAGCACCTATAATACCTGATTTATAATCAGCCACAGATTTATCTAATTTCAACCCACAAATTCTAGATGAAAGTAATCTCTTCATTATTAACCATTAGAAATCGAAGAAGATCAAAATCAAACTACAAACACTTAGGCAGTTAAGAAATTCGATCAGGAATTTTATGGACTCAATTACAAAAAAGAGTGATTATTTATTTTTATCAAGGTAATTATCATAATTTAGCCTATAATAATTAATTATCATATATTTGAATGATCGTCTTTCCTTTGTTCTTCCCTAAAAATACATTCTACAGTCCAATTATGAATTATTCTATTCCTAAAAGTATTTCCTCTTGATGCTTTATGGATCCTTCGTTGACCATTTCAACCATCTCAGCAAATCCATCATACATCTTCTGTTTTTCATTCAAAAACATTATTCCTTCAAATTTGATTGAATTTTCAATAGCCTTAGCCAAATTCTTTAAACCGCATCTTTACTTCCATGAATTATATGTAGATGTGGCTCCACATAACAATACATACCCTCTCTTATTTATGACAGGGATCACCGCATCCAAGATTTCCTCTCCTGCATTATCATAATAAACATCTATTCCCTCGGATGCATGAGACTTTAATAATTGTGTTAATTAACTAATTAATGTTATTAATAATATTTACTTCACATTTATTTCCTCATTTTGCTTACATTTATTATATGTAACACATTCATCAACTCCAAGTTCCTTTAGGAATTCAACTTTTTCCTCACTACTCACAATTCCCACAACTCTATATCCCATTCTCTTTGCTATTTGGCAAACAACTGATCCTGTTGATCCAGCAGCAGAAGAGACACACAATGTCTTAGGACTTTCTTGAGTCGGTCGATTTGACTCTGGTATTTATTTCATGGCATTCAAAGCAGTCAAACCTGTCACACCATAACTAATATGTAATTCAAATACTAATACATAGACAATGTCAGAGGAATTATTGGATCACCTATCTCTACAAAAGATGGCACCTTAAATAGTTTATTGACCTTTCTCACACAGTACTAAGCACATTCCAATACTCCAAAGACTAATTGGCCTAAAGAATACTTCAAAAATTTAAATTACCAGGATTCCAACTCTTAGCATTACTCTCAATACATTGACCTACTCCAAAGGCAGGCATTACTTAACCAATTTGGACTGAATCTATGTATGTTTTAGCACCTGATAGCCAAACTCTCATGACAGGGTCTACACCAATGAAAAGTACACGAATGAGGATTTCTCCTTTGTCCAATTGAGGTGTAGGCTACTATTGTATTTCAAAGAAATTCATGTTTTAAGGGAAAGACTCATCTGGTCTTCTTTAGAGAAGCAACACTTTATTATTCATATATTTAAAGTTTTTAATGTATCATTTGATTAATAATATTATCAACATTTATACCCTTACATTATTAATTTAATTATCATATTTATTAATATTAATTAATATTTACCAAAATTAATCAGAAAATGATTCACTATAATAACTTTGATAAACAATTTATGTTAATTTAAATATAAATACTGTTTTTCTTACTATAATAACAATTTTTCAATTATTTATGAGAAGAATAATAAATATATTTCTAAGTAATTAAATGTTGTTTAAATTAATTGAAATAAATATGATTGTATTTTGGCGGAAAATATTTGTTGTCCATTTGTTTAAAACAATTATGTAAGTACTCGTCTTACTTTATAAGTTATCTATTTGCTATTGAATAAATGAAAAGTAATGATAGTGATTCAATCATTGTTTTGCTATTATTACTTCAATTTTAGAATAATTTTGTACATTCTTTTTGCTCCTCTTTGATACATAGTAACCTAAACGCCAATTATAAAAATCTTCATCAAAGTTTAAGATGTTAACTTGGCTGCATAATTGCTGAATGTATTATCTTTAGAAAGATTTTAATTTTATTGGATCCAAAAAAATATATTTATCCTCAGATAGTTTTTAATAGATGTTACTCACTGTTCATTACAAACTACTGATCTACAAAATTGATATTATTGATATCATTTCCTTTTACTTATCAATGTTTGATTAATCCATCTAAATGATTTTAAAATTATATTTATTGGGGTAGAAGCAGAGCATTTTTTATGAATTAAATTCTGTAATAGATCATCCCTCATAAACATTAAATCTAGACTTTTTTCAAAATTCAAAACAGTTATCTTTACCTTGAATGCACATTATTATTTTTAAGAAATAATTTAGATTTAGAAGCATGAGAAAACAAACAAATGAAAAAAGTGATGTTTTGGAAACCAATAATTCAACGGATTCAAATGTTTCAAGCTAAAAATGCTAAATTTCAAAAAATAGTTTAAGCTATTAATGCTAGATTGTAAACAATATCGTTGCTTAATAAGTCCAATGCTCTAGATGCTAAAAACCCTTAGTAAATAATGATCATTTATTGTAATATTGTAGTCAAAAATAATGTATAGTTAAATTTCACTAATAATGTTTCTTCAAAGAATTGAATGATCAAAACACTAAAAAGTAGGTATTTTTATATAAATGTAAATGTGGAACTAAAATACCTTCTACAATAATACGGAAATGTGGAGCGCCAAACTTTATGGAGTTTTTATCTTCAATTCATCGCAGATAGCTAGACCTTCTTATGACTTAATCAAATTTGCGGAAAAATCATGAAATAGTATCCTTTTATATGCAGAATAAATTGAAAGAACATGAATTAGATTTCTTTATACAAGAAAAAGATAAGCTGACATACGATGAGACCCCATAATGAAATGAAATTTATAGTTTTATTATTTATAATCAAACTATTAGAATTTACATCACAGTTAGATTATGAGTGCACTCATAGTCACTGTTGATTTAAGCATTGAAGAAAAATATCCATAATAATAAATTATTTATTCTGAACTACATTATATCTTATCTACGATAAAAATATTTCATTTTTTATTACGTTTGTAATAAATTGTATTAAGGCTAAAGCTCTGAAATTTGTTTTTACAATATCGCTATCATTAACAAAGCTTGTTAATCAATATTCTGCTCTTGTACATAGTTTTATTAGGAAAATTCTTAAATCCTAGGTAGAATTACAAACTTCACCTGCATTAGTATTGTTGCCTTGTAATCAAAAGCATGATCTTCTTTATCATTTAATATAGAAAAAATGTTATAAATTCAAATTCAGCATCTGATTAAAATTAGATTAATTTGGAAAATTGATTATCTTACTTTACAACAATATAAATCTTAAATTAGTATTTTAATATTGTTAAGGATTATTGTACTTTAGAATTCGATATAATGAGATTACTTGCTTAATAGAGATATTTTAAATGAACAAATGTAATAAATGCAGAAAATTTATATTTAGCTTTTATAATTTAATTAAACCTTAAGGAATAAAAGTAAATATCACTTAATTTGTAAGGTATTTATAGTTGAGAACGGAGAGACTTATTAACGTTGCCCATGTGGCGCAATTGGTAGCGCGACAGCCTTCTAAGCTGTAGGCTGCAGGTTCAATCCCTGCCATGGGTGATTCTTTTTTATTTTTTTATTCCCTAAATATATTAATTAAATATATATTATAAACACTAATGAGTGCTGTGCCTTATGAAAAGATTTGCGAATTAGCAAGTCCTCTTTATTTTCCTTTGGAGATTGATGGTGCTATTTATATGGTTTCGCAGAATGGCGACATTTTAAAATTTAAGGATGGGTAATTCAAGGTAAGTTACATGAGATGAACGTAGGCTGAGTTTCATATATCAGGATAGCCTTATTCAATAGTAATTGATAAATTGAATAAATTTATATATGTTGCAGATATGGCTCATCAAGCAATTTTAAAGAGATATATAGATGAGAACAGCTAAGAACAAATTACAGAATTTTTGAAAGATTATGAAGGGTAGCCACTTTTGGGGCCTAATTCATTGTTATTGTCCACCTAAAATAGTATAATTAAACGTAATTAGATTTACTATTCTTTACTGATTCTGGACCATTTGGTGAAACTTCAATAGAGAATTGCAAAGGATCTCTTTTTGCTATAGATATGGATGCTCAAATAGTTAAACCCTTGGCATTGTAGTGTTTATCTTATCCAAGTGGTATATGCTTAAGCAATAATCAAAAATTATTATTCCTGTGTGAAACAGGGAAGAACAGAGTGTTGCGCTTTGTTCAAACAGAGGCAGGAATATTTTACTATAGGTATGGAATAATTAGTAATTGAAATAGCACATACATACAATTTAATGGTAGATTTGGTCCAATAGCCTGTGCAGTATCCCAATCAGAACATCTATATGTTGCTAGATTTGAATTTGGACATGTATCAGAGGAGGGCTAGATAAGTATATTCAATTCAAATGGAGTGAATGTTGAGAATGTTTCTATTCCGCAATGCCCTGAGATATCAGGATTAACATTTTCAAGGTATGTATATCAATTTATTGTGAAGCTAAAAATCGAATATTCTTTATGTAACAGAGAATTCATCAACGCCAAGTTGTTTGCGTATTTTAATTAATATCGAAGAGAAGGATGATGTAAAGAAAAAGGATAAGGATAAATTTAAATGATTGGTTTATTAGAAATCATATTATCACTCAATAAATTTAGTTTCTCTAAGTGTTTCTTCAACTTTATAGATTTTCTTCAAGTAGTCTCTCACATCATTTTCCTACTTCAATCTCTCAAGTATGTTCATCAATCTTTATAAGTCATCTTTCGTATCTGTGTTATCTGCCAAAAACATTCTAACAGGAATTGCTATCATATATCAAACAAAGAGAATACAATTATCTCCTGTAGTCCAGAAGCTTAATGGTTTGGAATCAACATAGACTACTTTCTTTCTATCTCTGCCTAGAAGGTCGAGATCTTTAAAATAATCTTCTAAATCATCTTCCTCAACTAGATTGCATTATTCCTGACAGAAGATGTGATCTTTAGGAAATTATGGACACAGTTTTTCTAAGACTCTCTCAACATAAATCCTTTAACCCCTAGACCAAATAACTGGTTCAGTGTGATTGAGGAAGTACTCTAAAAATTCATCCAACTATTCTCTCTTATACACATGAACAAAATTATCGAATTCTGGCAGATCAATGTAAAAATCATATTGTCTCAAGGGTGCATTCATGAACATATCTTTTGGGTCTGGAACAAATGAATATACCAAGACTTCGTCTAATTCCATAACAACAGTTAATTTATCAGAGTATTATTTCTTTTTGATAGGCAAGAGTTTAGGTTTATTTTAATTTTCCTCTTTCACTTTATTAAATGCTGGTTGTAGTTGTTTCCAAGTGGCAGGATCATAGGCTGAATCATCGACCTTTTCCTCCTTTTTATTGAACCATCCAAATAAGCCATAGGATTATTTATGATTTATTTAGCGAAGACTTCTTAAAATTTTAATCATATTTAATATATAATAATCAATTTACCAATTACTCCAATTTTGATAATATTTGTTATGGATGTTCCACTTTTACCATTTTCATTATTTTAATGATGAGATCTGAATCATTGTAAGGATTTTATTTCATTTTTTCCACTAATTTCAAGATGTAGACCATACAAGCCTCATTTTTCATATTTTCATCCAAGTCTAAGAGTCTTTTGGCTATTTTGATAAATTATTGAATATCTTGTAGTAGGAGAAAGACTTGATTGATTTTAAACATGAAATTGTCATTGGTCTCAATCTTAAAGAGCGATTTGATTGCTTGGATATCATGATTCTGATGATTTTGTAGTTGTTTAATGGCATCTATGATCTATTGATCAGTAGAATGCTTCAATTGAAGTGTTTATTCTAATTGATTTTTAAAGTACAAAAAGCAATCTACATATTTGGAATCGCATTTCCATTTCTGGATGATAGGGAATACTTGATCCAGATTGTAATGTTCTTCATGTTAATCATAAATGATTTCGCAAATTGATCTGCAAAACTATTCCAGATGAGAAACTCCCAGCATTACAGTCTTAATCTTTTCAGCCGTCATTACTAATTGATCAACTGAATTGACTGAGAAGATTTCCATCAGTTTATTTAGTTCTTTGTCTTCATTTTCAAATGTTCCTGTCTTCATATTTTTGTTAATGCTTTATATAAAATTAAAAGACTCTTGCAGTTCTGATTTAGTTTCTGAGTAGAGGAGTTTTAATTGATTGAGTTGATCAGTTAGAAATGCATTATTTTCGACAAGTCTTTGATTTTCTTTTTTGATGCGATTCAATTCTTGTGTCAATAATGAATTTTCATTTGTCAATGTTTGGAATGTTGTGTTTTCTTTCATTTGGTATTCTTGATTCTATTTCTTCATTTGGTTAAATTCATTAAGAAATTTTGATAGCAATTCTGTGTTATCTGTTGACATTATTATTCAAATTTAAATTTTAATTAATTTTTATTAATATTTCATGAGTTCATAGAAATATAATAGTATGGTTAAGGGTGATACAGACAGATACAATATAAAAAAGAAGGAATCATCTCTTAAACTTGGTTTTCAATCTTTGATACTTGCTATTCTCTGAATTGGCTCTATTATCCTTCATTTTGCGTATTTATTGACTTGTAAATTCGAAGGAAACCCTTTTACTGCTCGATCTCACCATAGAACTATTAAGACTTTGAGTGCTGGGTCTGCTGCCTATCCTCAAGACTTCAAATGAGGTGGATTTGAGAATGCCCCTGGGAGTGGATGTAGAACTACCTCTTTGAGATTGTAATCCATCCTTATTCTAAATAATCCTCGACAATCTTTGGGGTTTAGGTAAGGGAAAACTTGTAATTTCGCAATGATCATTCACAATCTATGTGACAAAAATTTATCGTTTAGCATTACGAGTCTATATCATATTAGTTGATAGTTATGTTTGACTTTTTCGATGATTTTAGTGAATTTACATACCTATGAATTATTCAATAGAATTCCTGTTCTGCCGTCTTTAACGTGAATCAGCCAAATGTACATTATCTTATTTAGTGAAATCTTCTGCATTAATGGTCTAGGATGGACTTTCGCTTTGTTGGAATCCATTTTGACTTGAAATGCCATTCGTGGACTTAAATGGAGATGATTGTGTGAATATTTCGTCTTTGGAGACCAATGATTCTTTAAATTTACACATCAATGTGTTTATCGCATTCATCCTGTTATGAACTGAAGAATCTTTTTCATTGCAGTCGATATGAAAATTGGGGGTGAGCGATTTGCATTCAATGAATTTGATGGCTTCGTCGGAATTAATTGAGTCTTCTTCTGTATCAAATTGTTAATTCATTTTTATAAAATGTTAAATGATAATTAATTGATTTCTATTGATTGGAGATCTATCACTTATAATGTATCAACAAGCATGTTCCAGATTGTGAGTGGCTACATATGCGCCGACCTAATGTCGTTGCTCAATTTGCACTTCATGGGGTAATACACAGATAAATACCAAACTGCCTCGTATGGGATTGCATGGATGATAATCCAGTTACAATTCGTTCCCTTGGGATTAGGTTTACTATCCCTGATATTTAGGCATCAATCAAGGACTGAACAATCAGGTATCCTATGCTCTGGGACAGAACAAGACAAAACTCTCTCAAACCTACTTGAACTTCGCAATCTATTCCATAATTATTATATCCTTCCCCTTTTTCCTCTTCATTTACAATTCGCGATATCTAGTTCAATTCATAGTTCAAGAAGAAACAGAAATCATAACTTAATACGCATGGTATATAATTTCAAATAAATAAGGAAACCAGGCAAATGATCATTCCTTTATTTATAGCCGCATTTCTGCTCTTATAAATTGAATGCCTAAAATAATATCTTGTCGGATGCAGAATATTCGAGCCTTTCCCCTTCATCTATGCCTCCACCCTCGTATTCCATTTGCTAACATGCTCGTTCCTATTCATAGTCTGTAACCTCGGATACATGGGTTTATGCCTGGCCATCATTCTAAGTGAAGTAACTAAACTCCTAAATTAATACTCAAGTTATTCACCTTACTGATGTTGATCAGATACATCTACAAGAACCCAGAGGTGTACAATTTATTCGCCAACTTCGAGTTCTCATGCCAAATACTCCACTTCAGAGAAACATACCAAATGTTTATCAAAGAGTCCCTCCCATTAATCCTACACATTTACGCCGACTTCATAGTTTTCTACATACTGTCCTTCGTGGCCTTCTCTCTAGGAGTCAATCAAGCCAATGCTCAACTGGCATTCGCCAACACTAGTTCAATCTATTTCAAGTTCCCAATTAGTTTATCAGTAACCCTGATGTCATTCGTTGGAAACAGTCTGAGTAAGATTTCCTTATCAATGTAGGTCAACGTAAAATCGCTTTGGCTAAACAGTACATCATCAGTGGCATGTGTCTCCAAGGAGTTGTACTAGTTTCATTGGTCATTGGTATCACTTTTTTCAAGGATGAATGGAGTCGCTTATATTCATCCGATTTACAGATTCAACAAATAATGCTAGAAACCCTGCCATATTTTCTTATTGGAAGTGTGTGTTTCGATGGGATCCAAGGAGCATTGTCTGGAGCATTAAAGGGAGTCAACAAATCAACAATTGTATCCAATCAAACCATGATATCATACTACATAATTGGAGTTCCAGTTGTGTTAATTTTAGCTTATGTCTTCAATCTATAATTGATTGGTATTTGGTTGGGCTTTGGTCTATGCAATTTGTATTTGACAATCGTATTTCTTTATGTCCTCAAGAATTTAAATTGGACTGAATAGGCTGATTTGATAACTTAAAAGCTCTAATAACACGAAGATTGTCTAGGAGATATAGATCTACCCTTAATGTAAATATAGTAAGAATGAAAATGAAATATAATGTACAATATTATTGCATCATTGTTACTCTCATTCTCTTAATTTTCATTTATTTTTACCTTAGATTCCCGATGTCCTATTGAAATTATTGCTGAAAGTTGTTGCATTTACAATTTCAGAATATCCTTCTTCTTCTGATGTGGTAAATTATCATCTAATCCTGAATCACTTATTCTTTTTCTTCCATGTCTGCATTCTCCTTCGTTTTATTTTGTTTCTACCAACCCAATTTGTCTTCTCAGATATTGGTTTCTCTAGATTAGTTTCAAATCACCATATTTGTTCATTTCTATTTAATATCCTTCATATTATGCTTTGCTATTATTGGTTCTTCTTATCATCTACTAATTCATAATTCTTTAAGAGTTTCTTCCCATAATTAGTTGAAATAGGTGCACTTTTAAATTGTTTATGATTCTATGCCGATTGTATCAAAACATTTTGTCAATCATATTTATTCTTATATATACCACAAAACCTACATGCAATAATTTCTTTTAATTATTATCAACCACTTTCATTGAACCAGAGTTCACCCTTCGAATAATCCTGCATAGTTAAACACTTTTGCTATAAATTTACGATCAAAAGGAGATTAATTATTATAATTGTTCTATTCTTTGGTAATTCTCTCTGATCCATCTTTACGCTACTTGTTACTTCTTTTCCTTCCTTCAACCTTTTACTTTATCTATTTTATCCTCTCTTTCATGATTAATTAATTTAATCCATTATATAGACTGTCATTCACTTCTTACTCTATTGGCATTTCTCTTAAAATATAAAATCATCCTCTCATTATCAAATACTTTAAAATTTTAAAACTTAAAATAATTTTCACTATTATATTTAATAATAATTAATTATATTTAAGCATCAAACAAATAATCATTGTTTCATCAAATTGAACATCATACTTTAAAACAATCCTTGTCGTTGAGAGAATTGATGAATAATCCTATGATATATAGTCTCCTTATATTTTCAAATCAACATTAATTTAGATGAGGATTTCTGATATATATCTTACTTCATATACTAAATACTTACGTATCAATTATTACGATAATTTCAAACATCCTTACTCCCTCAATCGATTTTAAATCTAGAAAAAAGGTTAAAATTAATTATAACTTCTTAAATATTCTAATAATTTGCCTTATTTCCTGTACTTTTTTTAATTTTTCCATTCTGTCTTTCTCTTTCTCAGTTTTCTATATTTTTGTAATTTTGAAAGGTTCCACTTAAAAATTCATTTTTTGATTCACATATTTTTGGATATTCCTTTTTCCAACACAACACTTAAGTTTTTGCATATTTTTGTACCTGCTAAACTGACTTTCAACTCTTTGTTAAAATGTGCATTTATATATATTTCCTATCCTTTCCACTTATTAATTAGGATTATTCAATACTTATCATAAGGTGTTTACATTCTTATTTTAATTTTATGTTTAATTGAAATTTCCTTATGTAATATGATATAAACTATAATTACAGATATTTGTTATTTTAATTTATCATAATCATTCAAATAAATAACTCATATGATTACAAAAGATAAGTAGTCATTAATAATTATTTTATAGTTCTACATTAATTCAATTAATTTTTCTTCAGTTATGGTCTACCAAACCTATTAGCACTTAAGTTAAAATATATTTAATTCTAGTAATACAGAATGTATTACACAAAATACTACCAATAAATTATACAAACACTACCCAGATATTAGATTAGAATTGTTCGATAAAAACTTCAGTGTAAATTTATTCATTATTTATAATTAATCATTTCTCTGTTAATTCTCTATATCCTTTCCAATCGCTAGGTTTCTGATAATTGGTTTCCTCCATACTATGTAAAACTGCTTCTGTTGGACCATCATTTGGCTTTAGTTTAAGAGCCTCTTGGAACATGGCACGAGCAGTCTTCCAATCTCCGTCCAAATAGGCTTAAAAGGCTTTGCCAAATACTTCCTATTTAATGATTAAACTAAATAATTACCATAAAATCTTTCTTAAATCCAGTCAATAAAAATCTCATATCTTTGTTATCTTAAAGATGTTCTATAGCTTTAAATTCTCCACTTTCAACCTGTTCTTTAATTTCCAATTTCTTTTATCTCAAAAGCATTTTCAACTCTTCTTTAGTGAAATCTTTGTATTTGGCTGATGGATCATTACTAGGAGGTAAATTGTCCACATTCATATCAATAGTATAAAGACTAACTGGGATGTTGGAACCCTTGACACAAACTCTGTCAATGTGTCTGATATATTCTTGGAATTCAGGTGAGAAATGCTCATAAAGTGATTCAGAAATCAAAATGGGCACACCATATTGTTTAGTAGCTGCTTCTAGTCTTGATGCCATATTCACATTGGGACTCAAGTAAGAAGCATCAATTTTATAGTTGGATCCAATGGCTCCTTCGATTCCCCATCCCATGTGGAGTCCAAACCCTATCTTGACCTTGTAATTGTCCATTCTCGCTTAAAGTCTTTTATCTTGTCTGTAAGCGAGGATCTTGGGTTCTCTGTTTATTTTGCATTGAATCTTCATAAACGAGATCAAGGCACAATCAGACAAGGTTGAAATATATCTATGATTAGAATAATCAATTACTATTTGTCATGCCAAATTACATTGTCATCTTCAAAAGAATATGTTTCTGGTCTAGTTTTCCACACCAATAAAAATGCATCGCCAATATTCTTGTTTGCTGCTCCCATGTATCTATCGACCATGGTGTGTACAATGTCTCCAATATTATTCACAAACACCATGACATCCTCTTAAAGTACTTCGGTTGCATCAGTGAAATTTCTGATATCACAAAATCCATAGATAGCTACTTTTTTTATTCCAGGCAACATGGGATCGACATCTCCTTACTTTTTCATATTTATTCTAATAATTTCAGTACCAGCATCACCAAATCCTAAGGCAAGCAATGTTCCAATTTTAACAATTGTATTTTCAATCTTAACTGTTTCATTTGAGTTTTCATTCTGTATCACAGCCATTTCTGTAACAATTTAAGGATCATTGGCTATTTTATTAATTTTTTCAATCATTCTTTCCAAGGGTCTCAATGCCAAATCATTAGAATCCTTTGAAAACATCATAGCTCCAAAAGTCAAGACTATGCTCACAAAGATAGTTCTGATAATTGATAAGATACTTGTCATCACAGCTGCTTATCTTGTACTCAAGATACCCACAACATCAGGGTTGTCCTTGCTAAAAGAATATAATTTATTAAAATACTCGAAAGACGCAATGGCAGCATCAGGTAGATTAGTAGTTTTGATGAGAGTGTCATAATCTAAGGTGTATGCACCGACATCCTACTCGTCAGTTCTTAAATTTGGATAGTCATCATTCTAATAAATGGGGAAATCCTCATAATTGTAAAGGGGACTAGTGAACAACACAATGTAATTATCGATTCCACTATGATCAATGATAATTTATGAGTATGCATTTTTAACATCTTCATATGTTGAGGCTTCTGATTCAGCAAGTTTTACAAATTATTAAGATTACATCAACATACTTGTTGGAGGAGACACAAAGTAATCCACAGAAAACAAGGGAATTAAAAACAATAAAGCCAAGACCACTATAATGACCTTCTTAGTAGTTGAATCTGATAGCATTTTTGAAACCTTCGATTCTTTAGTTTCTAGTTCCTCACCTTATCCAGGATTTTGTTATTCAACTCTATCTTATAATTGTGGTTCCACTGCATTAGTCTTTCTTTTCTATCTTCTTTGTGAAAGCAATTTTTAAACTTTATCTTCGTCATCCTTGTTAGCAGATTTATAAACTTTAACCAACCTTATCAACCTCACCAACCTAACTACTCTACCCGCCTTAGTTCCCACTCTAGATGCTCTTCCTGCTCTTGCCAGGCCTGCTGTGTTTTTAGCTTAACCTCCAGCTCCACTCAATCCAACAGCCTAATTGAAAAGACTAATATCAAGCAATAAAGAAATTGTTGAAATTGTATCAAGCCAGAAGAAGAAGGACAGAAAGTATCCCTCTTTAACTATTACTGACAGTATGATTTCTGTAGAAAACATTATCTAAACCCATTAATAAAACTGTTTTTACCAAACATGTAATGTTCAATGCATCAAAAACTATGTCTGCGCTTAACCGAAAAGCAGCAACTCTTACATCATCTCCAAAAAGAGCATACAGAGTCAGAATGTTGATTATTACTTAAAATAGGGTACTCTCCAGAATTATTTCAAAGATTGATGCACGATGAGAACTAGACTTATACACTTTTAGATTTACTTCTTTTCCATTGTCTGTTGAAAGATGTCCACATCTGGTGGTGCTTGTGCCTAATCAGTCATATTTAATTTTATATTTAATATTAACTTTATTATTCACATTCTTTTCTCCTTATCTCATCAATTCCCCATGCTAATTCAAATAACAATCTCACACAAAATATGCCTCATCCAATATTCCTGCCATTCTTGATTCTAGCACCTCACTAATCGTATATCTAGGGTATTAATACAACTTATTAATCATCACTTATCCGCCCTACCCACTAGACCGAGACAAGTACTGGTACATACTGATACATATTGACATATACTTGATTAGATTTAAGAACTAAAGATTTTAAATTCTATATTATTCACAATATAATTTAAGAAATATTTCATGCATTTTGATTTGCAGGAAAAAACGCATAAAATTTAATATAATCCATTTTCTATTAAATCATCCCATTGAATTATAAATCTCATTATTATTGTCTTGATATTCTTAATAAACACCCTTTTATTCGTTTCCCATCTTCAATTCAATTTAAAGCTGGAAATCTAAGGTATTGTGTACTTTATCACAAATAATTTTTACAGGTTTGAATTTATTTCAAATAATTTAATTATAATTAATAAGGTTTCTGTAATGAAATACAATTAGTTGCTAATAAGTTTAGCATGACTTGGGAAGATGCAATTTAATAAAGATATTAATAATATATTGATGAATAATATCATTTTCCCATTTATTGTTTTATCATTATTATTTAATTCTTAAACGACTTGAATTGCCTCCTTCCCATTTGATTCCAAAACTATATTCATCAAGTTATGCAATTTCAAATTTATTGTTGTGAACTTTCGACCATGTATTCTTTGAATTACTGAATTTTTGATTTGATGTAGTCTAAGATTTTTTTATGCTGCCGGTCACTTATATTGGGTGATGGTATTAGTAGGTAATGAATTCTCCTGATGGATCGAAGTAAAGAGTCATATTCTTTAAAGTTACTACGGAATCCTTGACTTATTAAATTCTAAAGTTTAATGAATCTCTTTTACCTTTATTCAACAGGAAGTCCAACTTATTGACTAGCTGCTACTGCTGGCTACAGTGCCTGAACTGGCTAAAGGTTTTAAAGGTTTGGTTAAGGATCATTTTAACTATTAAGAACTATTGATTAATATTTACAATCTAGGTTGCTATTGAATTGGGCTTTAGATTGGATTACTATTGAGTTTATTTTGATTTTATGGATTATTTTGAATTATTTGTTAAGATGTTGTAAGTACCAAATTCAAAAAGGGATAATTCATAAAACTTCCAAGATATTAGTTTTGATCATCAGTCAATTGATTTCCTTCATGATCATATAGAATATTTGTTTCAACTGTCAGACCGTATTATAATCCCAATTAGATAACATACTTTTATACATTTCTATAATTACTTATCCAATACTTAGGTTTGGATCAGCATATTCCTAAGCTATTTATCTATTTTCACCGAAATCTGCTACAAAAGTGTTAACAGGTACACCTTGACCAGCAACAGGTACACCTTAACCAGCAACAGGATTCTAAAGTTCATTTTAAACAACATTTTAATCACCCCCTACCATTATAAATAATTAAGCATTTGCATCATATATTGATTTTAGATCAACGGCAGGATCCAAGTACCCCTATTGACCATCTTGTAATTAAAATCCAATTTAAACATTTTAACCCTAAAACCCTTAACTCAAATAATCAAACATTTCCTTTGCCTTAGCTGATTAATCATTTGTTTAAAATGGTATAGGTAACTCCATCTCAAAATTTCCAGCATAAAGTAGAAAATTCATCTATATGATAAATTTATTAATGTTTTCATGTGCCTTTTGTTTTGATTTATCGATCGATTGCTAATTCTATTAATCGAAAAAATCAATTATATTTATTCATAAACAATTACGATGAATACGATTGGGATGTTAAAATTAGTCTTAAAGGAAGAATTTTAAAGCAGCTCTTCGATTCAGATGGAAAAATACTTAAAGAAAGAGATTATTAATTTATGGTCAACTATTTGGATTAAATATTGCATAATAATTGATATAATATTTAATAAAATATAAATTCTTTTCCGCATATCTGAGAAACGAGAGATGATATGCTCTCCCTCAGGTTCATCTACAATTAGAATTAAGAAAATCTATATTTTAATTAATAACAAATTATGAATAAAGTTTTTATTGGATTTTCTGAAATACAAAAAAGGCAAATAATATATGAGATTAATGTTGGATTGATATGAAATCAATTTTTAATTTTCTATTTGATTTACATTTGACTATGACATCTGCTTTTAATATTTTTCTTGCTGTCAATTTTCGAGGAATTAGCGAGACTGAACTATTTCCTATCTGATGTTTTAGTTTGTTGATATGAGAGACTCAATAGATAATCGAATATAGAACAGCATTTTTAGATAGGGCTAGTTTTTTGTTTTGATAATTTTTTGAAGTTTAACATACTATTTAAGACTAAGATATTTTGTGTTTTAAAATACCCTATTTGTTCTCCACAATTCCGGTTTAACATCTCTTGTGGGATGGCTTTTTATCTGAAGATTTTTTGAGTTGGACACTTGAGATAAGAACATTCTATTTATTGACATTAATGGTAGATTGTTTTAATTTTTAAGTTGTATTTTTTGACTTTTCTAATCTAATTGGGGATGTATTTTTGGTGAATAAATCGATAGCATTCATGGATCTGCGACGTTAGAACATTTGTGGTTCAATGATGAGTTAACTCTAAAGTGTTGGAAGGTAGATAATAACATAAATTTTTACTTCATTCAATTAAAATTGATGTTGACTTCTATCAGTAAGTAAACTCAATTCATGAGATTCAATTAAGAGATTCGAGAAGTCGTAACTAAATGTTTTCTTTTAACATTTTGAACATTGAATCCAATATTTGTTTTATAATTAGCTTTTGATACAAATAGGATAAACAAATACCTTTATTGTAATTGCTTATTTTTATTTGTGCATTTGAGACAGATGTGATGAGAGCAAATCAATTGAATCAACGCTGTATTTTTCAAGCAAAGTTGACATGTTTGCATTTATTTGTAATAATTTCTTTTTATAAATACATAAATGATTATTTGTAATGTACTTAAATTATAAACTCATTTCTTAGCTGGAGCTTTCTTTTAGGCTTATGGCTTATCTGCAGCAGCAGCAGCGGCAGCAGCTTTTTGGGCAGCCACGACTTAGGCGTTGACAGTGAAGATGTATTGTTTGGAGTTTTAATCACCGACTGGAACCAATAAACCTGATTTTGTGAAGTGTCTGATGCATCTTCTGGCTAAAGAACTAGATTTATGATTAGGGAAGCATAATTACCCATTTACTTTGAATTTATCTGACACTGTTGAGACTGTGACCAATGCACCCATTTTTGGCAATTGAGTCTCGATTTATTTATAGGATGCTTAATCTAAAAATACGGCGTTGTTCAACTTATCCTTTGCTCTGCCCTTGGTCCATTTCTATTGTGCATAATCAATATGGATGTAATACCTTCTTTGTTTAATTACTTCTTTGTGATGCAGCTTTAGAAATCTAATCCTTGGTTTTCTTTTAACCTTAAGTTGGTTGTTTTCCCTATTGAATATTAAGAGAAGTATTACCATGATTTCAAATCTTTAATAAAAATTTTGAAAAAAATTTAATATCAATTAATGCAGCAATAAGTCACCACAGTCCACACAGATAAATTCAAAGCCATTGGTCCCTATTCGGCTGGTAAAATCGTTGCTCCAACTGCCAATCTAGTCTATTTGTCAGGTCAATTGGGTATCGTTCCAGAGGTAAATACTTAAAAATCTATATATAATAGACAGGAAATCTGATTTCCGAAGATGTGGCAGAATAAGCAACCCAAGCTATGACCAATGTGGGAATCTTGTTGGAAGCATCCAAGTCTAGCTATAAGAATGTCGTCAAATGCATTGTTTATCTGGTCGATATGGCTGACTTTGCAAAGGTCAACGAAGCCTATGCCAAATTCTTTGATGGAGATTACCCAGCCAGAGTTTGCATTGCAGTCAAATAATTACCCAAAGGTGGTTTAGTGGAAGTCGAAGTCATTGCGGTTTAGGATACAGAATGATCAAGAATATATTGCATAAAAAATTGTATAAAAAGGATATTAGTTTAAATAATATTAGTTAAACTAAAGACTTTTCTATTCTTATTGGCCTAACCCTATTGGGATATCAAATTATTAAGAAACAGAGGCGGTTCATCACTTATCAAAAAAAGACACAAATAAAAAATGAATATTCCTTATGATTTATCCCTTTCAGATTTATAAACCAGATTTTCGTGTTATCTATATGATATTTTTTAATAAAATAAATTAATGATGAAAGGAAGTTAATAAAGTGTTCTCTTGAAAGAGTTAAAAGAAATTCCTATATATTCTGATAACTGGTTTTGGAAACTTCGAATGAGAAATCAAGCACTGCTTTAATTTTCGATTATTTTTGTCCTAATGCTAGGAGTGGTTTTAGGAATTTATTTAGTCAATATGGCAATAATTGTTCCACTTTTAGAATAATCTTCATTCGAGATTTATAATAGTAATGCAAAACATACATTGCAAAGTCATTTAAGAAGCTATGACGGCATTCTTAATGGAATTTTTAATATAAGTAATATTTTAAATTAATTAAGATATTCACTAATTGGAGATACTCCATTAAATTTATACTTAGTCATACAGAAACTTAGAAAAATAGGATAATATTACATTGGATTATAGAGCGCATATGAATTATGCAGGTACAAATTAAATGCCTCAAATACTTGTAAATTAGCCATCTGGTTCTTTGCAAAAGACACATTCATTTATGTGTTACACGAACAAAACCAACATAACATATCCAATGGACAAGGTTACCTTAATAAATTTAAAGATTTAAGAAACAATGTATCCTATAGGTCACATATTGGATGCAACCAAATTAAACATCAAATCTCTTTTCTACGTAGGGACCCTAGAGGAACCCTAGGTATACTTCTCATATCCTTGCACCAATTTTAAATAAGCTATTTATGGCTTAAACATTCCGAAACGACCCTGGTTTTTAAAAGGAATAAGTATTTATAATCAATCAAATTTCAGTGATTACGATTATTAATTTACTGATCCCTTTCTTTGTAACTTAATTATAATAATATTTATATAGAATTCACCAAAGACAAAATCGAAGTAACCTTGGTCATGCCTTTGCTTGATAAAGATCTTAATTTGAAAGGAGTCATGGCTTCAGATTTAGGAACAGATCTCAACAGGTTTGTAGTTAGAACTGATCAGAATGTCCATATGGTCCTATTGGCCAATGACAAGGGTTTGCTCATTTATCACAGTTACAATGTTAGTTTATCTCTCCTTCCAATTTATATCTTCAATACATCACTAACAGGATTTACAATGGATGACTGGACTTCGATAAAAGGTACCAAATAGAGCAATTGCTCATCGTATCCTAAGAATTCGAGTTTGATTTGCCGTTACAATAGTGTGTATGATAAGGATCTGGTGATTACAATTCACGAAATCAAGAAATTCAATTATCTCTTTATGATGTAAGTAGTTAACTTCAATCTAGTTAAGATTCCATGACACCAATGACTATACTGATTATCAAGTTAAATCAACCAAGGAGATGTTGAACAAACTTTAAACGGATGCAATTCAATTTCTGCAAATCGCCATAGGAATATTCCTTGCAGCCATGTTTATCGCCATCTGCATCCTTATTTTAATCTTTTATCCCATTTAGAACATCATCGACAATTGTCATTATATCATGGGTATAAAGAATAAATAAAATGTGCATAAGAATATTCTACTAACCAAATTCTTTATCCCCTTTTTGAATCCTCAATTATAGATGCTCTATTTAGCCTACACCAATTTGGTGAAAAGGTTTTTGTCCTTGTCGCAATCAAAAGGGACTCTTTGTAAAACCTTAGAGGCATTGCAATATCCCAAAAAGATCAAATAGAAGGCTCATCTTTCTCTAAATCGATACTTGAAGAAATGCCTAAACCTAATAGAAACAAACAAAATGGTATACATGGCTCCATTTCACCTTCCATCTTAGTTAATGGGAAGATTTGTTGAGAAGTTGCTAATGACATTCTACTAATGATAATAATTATATGATAATAATTTTCATGAAGATGCTGCTGGTTGTTCTTCAATTAAAGGTTGATATTAATCCAACTATTGTTATTGCTATTACTATTATTATTATTGTAGTTATTATTATTGTTAATCACCGCCTAAATAGGTATTAACAACTTCAGTTCCATATTTCTTTTAAACTATTTGTTTTGTTCCATTGCCAATAGAACTTCCTACTTAACATAGGGCTGTGCCTAATCCTGAAAGAGCAGTGCCTGCTGCATCCCAAGTAGCTGAAGTCAATTGTTTGCTCTACTTCAAAACTAAGAATAGATATTATATTCTATTTACTATTGTTCTATGAGTTATCTATTTTCTGTCCTAATTCATTGGTCAATTCTTTGGTCTTTGCTGCCACTGGCTTAAATAATTAACCCAGATAGGTTCCAGTAACATCAAACACTTCACTAACCTTTTCTTTGGTTGACTAAAATTTGGTCTTTGTATTTGGATCAACTTAAACTTCTTAGCCTGGCTAAATTTTATCATTCAAATATTGAGTCCCTTTGTTTATTCCTGTTGCCATCACGGTGCCCAAGAACAAGAATCCCTTCTTTAGATAGCTAGAGATGAATAGAATAATGAAATTTACTCTCCTCCCTTGACAATGTAGGATGCAGCATCATTAGGATTATCCAAAGGGTTGGTAGCGATGTCTTTGGAATGCAGTTCAATGGTGTCTTTGAATTGCTATATTTGCATAGCCTAATCAAATGGGACCATGGACACAACTGTGTTTAAGGCTGCGTGGAATACATTCAATAAGTCACTTTGTGGAATAAAGATTCCATTTAAACCTAAAACATATTTTGGTTTTCACTGGTTACCTTGGTCTATGTGAGGGAATATAAGTGTCAATCCAGATTCAGATTGTATGTATACGAAAGGAGTGCCAGGAACAATGTTCTGACAGAATTTCTCAATAGTAATGAAATGGGTTTTTGAATCTTAAAATTAGGCCAACTTTACAGTGCCTTAGAAAACCTTAGTTCTGGAGTTTTGTATCAATCTGAAGAATTGAGCATTTTCTGCAATCGAAACCACTTGTGCCATTTCTCTAGGTTGTTCTTCTTGCATATTTAATATTTAAAATAATAGATACGTGTAAAATGAGAATTATAGCAATGTACCTCCTGAAATACCATCCTGAAAATCCTCTGTTCGTTTCCTAGAATTATGAGTTGTCGTTTGTGAAGTATAGATTCGGCATAATATTTTGATAGTTGGTTTTAGCGTCCATTCTTTAAAGAAACTCTCAATTTCGGAGCAAGAACATGTGCAGCGTATTCCATATAGTTTATAACTTTAATAGACGAGCAAAACCTGGTACCAGATGTGCAGTCACTAACCAAGAGGCTCATGCGGTGTCCTATATATGCATTGACAAAAATAATCTAGCAGCTCTTGTTATTGCAGATGATTAATACCCTGAAAAAGTAGCATTTATGGTTATTCAAAACATGTACTAAGAATACTATCGCCAATACAATTCCATGTTCTTGGACACCATAGTCGGTATTCATCATATTTTATCATTTTTACAGCTGATCAAAACTTAAATATTCCAAAATTCGAAGAATTCATCAAACTCTATCAAGATCCAAAGGAGGTTGACAAATTACTCAAGATTGAGAATACTCTTAATGAGGTTACTATGATAGTGCATTAGTCTCTTGATGATGTAGGTCTCTTCTATAAAATTAGCTTTTAAAAAGAGGAGAGACATTGGAATCATTGATGGCCAAATCGAAAGACATGAGTAGTGTGAGTTTGGACTTCTACAAAAATGCTAAAAAAACAAATAACAAATGTTGTAGTTTGTATTGAATGACAATTTATATCTATATTGAATTTTTAATATCTATATTGATCTCATAATGCTGCAGCCTGTGAAGCCATTTCCTTTGCCTTGGCTTCGTTATTGCCCAAGAATGTTGATATTTGCTTGCCTTTATGGAATAAATACACAGCTGGAATTCCTTAACTCTAAAATACTTCATTTAAGTCCTTACTGCATATGTGGATGAAATCTGTTGTAATTCCTCAATGTCAACGTTGACCACTGCCAATTCCCATTTTCCTTGGCCTTCTT
This sequence comes from Paramecium tetraurelia, assembly GCF_000165425.1. Classification (NCBI taxonomy): domain Eukaryota; phylum Ciliophora; class Oligohymenophorea; order Peniculida; family Parameciidae; genus Paramecium; species Paramecium tetraurelia. The sequence continues at coordinate 72,621 of NW_001799042.1, forward strand.
CGTGAAACTTGTGGAGTTTGGGTTTTAACACCTTGCATGGTCCACACCTAAGAGTATAAGCGATTTAAAATACCAATCAGCATAGAAATCGACAATGACAGGCTTTGGATTGTTAAGCACGAGTGCATCCCAATCATTTTGTGTCTTGACTGCTAGAGTATGATCTTACATTTGAACAATAAAAAAATTAATATTTTTCACACTTTATTTTTATTAGCATTTAAAGTCCTCAATGATTAAAACAAAAACAAATCTCAAACAATTTTAATTAAAAATACATATGTTCTCATTCTCCAGAATATTCTAAATTCTTATTGTCCGTAACAAATATTTTGAATAGGTCAGATATTTAAAAAATAGAGACCACTCTTTATTCGTTATCCAAACACACCAAACTACCTCGAGGGGATAATAACAGATTTTCGACAACCTATAAATATTATTAGTTCCAAATACTTGCTTAATGGTTTGATTAAAGGTGAATTACTATTTGTTTCTGATGTAATAGGCCAAATATTTAGAATCTTCGGTTTTGATCAGTGATAAAAACTTCTCAGCTGTAGATGCTAACTATTTAATAGGATATTATATCATTTACTATATCGAACATCTAATATTTCAAAATAAATACGAAATCTCGTCTATCAATCAACCCCAAATATTTATTGTTCTTATCTACAATGGCTATGGTATTCCTTTTGTAAATGTAAATTAATTTATAAAATAGACTATTAATACTATTCAAAGTGATACTCATAAACAGGTATATCTGCTGGTAGAGTGAATTGTAATTTTGTAACTTCCTCCTTAAAATACTCCATCTGCAATTCATGCTATTCATAATGAACATTCGTTGTTTTATTTTAGTGCTTCTTCAAAGCAAAATACTAGCTAAACCCCTTCACGAGGAAACTAAGGATGTCTTTCTGTTGAATGATTCCAGAGACCATTTTCGATTCCTTCTCTATCACAATGATTCTGGTAATGTTTTCGGTAATAAATTTTTGGCACACATCGTTCAAATTTTCATCCAATTCTGCTTTTATCAGACAATTCTAATGCAGATTCTCACCAACACTGTTAAACCAAGTCTTGATGGAAATATTCTTGAAGTCTTGTAATAATTGATTGAATTAATCGATTGTCAATCTCCCATATATGGTTCTCTTGATTGGCGAATAAGACTCGTCTTCATTCTCCATTTCAATAATGGCTGCTATATTATTAGTCGTCCAAACTATCTAAAAATAGATTTATAGTAAATTACTATTCGGAATATCATACAGAACATTGTAATAGCATTTCAAAACTGACTTGATGAGATCTGTCTAGGTAAACACTCCGTCGTAGTTAGCTATCTCCTGATTCCAAAACAAAACCTCGTCAACATGGGAGTCAATAAATATCTTGAAAGTATCAAAAAGAGACAATGTCATATCAACAACAGAAACCTGATTGTTTATCGATAAACAATCATAAACACTACTATCGCGCAAGAAGTAAGTCAAAGTGGTCACATATTCTTCCTTTAACAAGTCTTCTTTGCTGGGCTGACTACGTTTCATATTAAAATATATTTATTATTGTAATCAATGTGCAAAGTTCACATTTTTCTTACGTAATATTAATAAATTAAACATGTGCTTAGTTTAAACTATTATTTGAATTATTAATCAATCATTAGGATATCTTGGATTAATCGAGAGAATGCAATCGCATATGTGTATTTTAGTTTATATAATTTAATAAAATGCTAGAGAGTCTTAAGAAATCAGCCATTAATCTTCTCATATCCTAGGATGACTAAGCCTAATTTTATGAATACAAATACTTTATTGGGTAATTCAATCCCAAGAATGATCAAGATAAGTGAATAATATTATTTGCACATAAGGAGTTTGTGATCAAAATCCAATAGCGTTATTTCACTTATCAATGTGCTGGATTATGCTTTGCCGCTTATATCATGTTTGCCTATCGAAGAATGTTGAGTGGTGGTGTACTATCTCCACTTACCAAGATCACCGTAGATCTAACCCTATTATCAGCCTCCCTATTGTAGTATTTGATTCATAATAAAGTCTATCATCCAAAATAGGAGTCACTTCTGTCATGAGGGATCTAGTGCCTTTGCGTAAGAAATTGCTAAATGAACCAGATGTTGATTATTTGAGACATCTTCTTAGTAAATATAAGAAGTTTGATTTTTACAAAGAGAACGAATTCACATTATATCATGATGTGTTGACAACATCTGAATTCAAGGAATGGAAGGAGTTACACAAATTTGATGTAACCAAATTCTGAGTATATAAAAGAATGAATTATTAATCATTTGATTTCTTTCCTTAATAAATTCTGTTATTGCTAACTCTTAGATTCTCCAAATGACTGAGTTCCTACTTCATCAAACATTCACTAAATTTTTAATGAATGGTGGGAATATTAAAATAATTAAGTGATATTTCGTGGAAATAATTTAAATGTCTTACAATATAAAATTATTATTGAGTACCAATTAAATTGATTAATTCATCTGATTTTAATGTTAGTTTATCCAAAAAATCGCTTAAACACATACATGATTGACATTTTTATTGAAATATTACTTTATATATGTATGATTAATCAATTAGTAAAGATTTATCAATTCATATTCAAATCATTCTAGATCTCAAATTAGCTAATTTAAATTATTAAACATAAAAATGGGTGTTTGTTAAACCAAAGTTAAGAAAACCACAGAAAATCCAAAAAAAAAGCTTAATAATAAAATTGAAAGAGTCTAAACTGAATTTACTGCTACTTAAGAAACAGGATCAAAAAATCCAGGACTTTTGTAATTAAATAGCTATAACGTAATCAACTCACCTTAATCCTCTGGATATGTGATACCAAGAAACCAATAAACTAAAACAGGATAAGTAAAGTTAAGTGGATTCACATAAAACACTCCGCAAACAGGACAAATCAGCATCCTTGAGATGAACGCTTCTAAAAAATATTCCATAATTAAGAAACGTTATTTGGACGATGTAATAAATATATTGAATTATTTTTAGTAGAAAAGTATATTGTCCAATAATAAGACTGGAATAATAGTTGAAATGGAAACCTATTTAAAAGAAGATAAAGAGTCATCAGAATACGTACTATGGATATCGAAAGCCTAATTGGTATAGATAACTCATTAATAACATAGGATCATCCTAATCTCAATCGTATCCTTGAAATATACCAAGATTAAAATTCTTATCAGGTCATTTATGAATTTTTTGATGGGAAATCATTGTCAGAACTAGTATCTGAAGACAATCGACTTCCCGTAGTTTAAATTAATCAGATTATGACCTAAATAATCTCTATTGTATCTTACTTACATTCTCTAAATCTCGTTCATGGAAATCTGACTCTTGACTCATTCTAATTTAAAAGAAATCAAAATGAAATCTCAATCAAATTAATTGATCTAAAAAGAGTTAAAATCAAAGAACCAGAATCTCTAAATCTGTTAAATTTCACATCTCCAGAATGCTTGGCTCATTTCACTAATTACACAACTGCAAGGGATGTTTGGGCTATTGGTGTTATATGCTATTCTCTTGCCTAAGGTCATTTGCCGTATACAATACCTCCAAATACTGATTAAATTTCAGCCATTCAACTAATCAAATAAACTGAGATTCATTTTTAAGATAATGATCAGCCAATTGCTCAGTTTATTCAGAAAATGTTAGTCCATAACCTAAAAAACAGAGCCACCTTGAACTAATTGAAATAGGATGAATTCTTAAAGCAGAATAATCAGAAATAACTTCTTTCACAAGAAATCCTATTAAAAAATACATAATTCGCAAAGCCTTGTTGTTTCCTATAAGAAATTATACTAGGCTATTTTTTGTAAGAATTCAACTGGGAACAATATCTTTAAATCCAAAAACTATTTTCAGAAGGAGATTCAGACATGGATGGCTATTTAAGTAAATAGGAATTATCAAATCTGTATAAACAGTATCTCAATGTGACAAATCCAGAAGAATTGGTAGAGTAAGTATTTTAAAACTATGGTATTAATAAAGAAGAAGGAGTTAGTATCTAATAGTTCTAGTGTCTAACTGCTAGTAGAGATATACTATTAACCGATAGCAATATTGAAATAGGATTCTAGATCTTCTCAAATGGCAGAAAGGAAATCAATCTCAGAGGATTAAAAAAACACTTAAATTCTGATTCCGAACAATTGGTTGATGAATTCAATCGTATGACGAATGAAGAAAAAATTGTATAAATTTTATCTTATTTTAGTTGAATCTCAAGTAATTTCACAAGTTAATTCAATTGATTATTTGACATATTAATTAATCATATTAAGTTATTAAATAAATTTATTTTCTATTAAATGATGCAAGCTATTCATTATTACATTAAAATTGAAAATTTCATAATTCATCCATTTAGGATTACCTTCACTCAAAATTTATAAGTGAATGTATATTTTAGATATTTTTTTAAGTTTAAAATTATAAATTTATTGAGTTGAGGATTAAATTGCAAAGGATAATTATATAGATTATAACCAAATTTTCAAATGTAGAAGGAATATTGAGAAAAGATAAAATAGTATGGAGCATCGATTGCATTGAAAGGAAATACTTATGAATTCTACTAATAATTAAATCTATGAAAAAATTGAGGGTTTTAGTTTAAAATCTTTAATTTAAATTTGAAAACAAAAGATTAAGCAATTAAAAGGTTTTTCTAATTTCTTGAATATAAATTCAATTCTCAGGACTAATTTAGAATAATTCCTAAATTTACGCTTTTTAGCTGGACATTAATCAAAATCAAGAGTAAATAAGAAATATCACATCCATTTAGTGGTGCAATCTTTTTGTAGTCAGAATAATAATTTAAACACTCTAAATGGGTTAAATAATTTAAATTCTAATCCTTCCTTACTGAAGACAAATTCAGTATTTATTTTTATCCAAATGAGTAGCTGCTCACTAAAATGTTGATTTTTCTAATAGTTTAACATAAAATTAATTCAATCTTATCTAAAATAGAAATCAATTAATACTATTTTTCATAATAGTTTACCCTCTATTTGATTATCTTGACAATATTTTCATTTATATAATAAGTCCTCTTAAAACTAATTATAATTGAGATTATTTATTATAAAAAAATTAATGGAAATAAATAGAAACGATGTGATAAAGTTGATTTTATAATTTTTACAGGAGAATGGATTCAAAAAATCGCAAGAGGAATTGCAAAAAGAAAGTGGAATCTGTTTAAATTTGGTTGATTCGAAATAAAATCTTAAGAAAGACATCATAGATGGTAATGAATTATTTGAATCATTTAGGAAAATGGGACTAAGTGCTGAATTAGATTAAGTTGTTCAATTTTACGGGTGATACATTATTAGATCTTTACGAATTGATAGTCTAAGAGTTAGTGGAAGTAAATGAGACACAATCAGCGCATTAATTTTTTCTTCAAATGATTGTTCCAAGTCTGCAGGAATACAAAGAGAGACTCCTAAAATTGGATTACTTAATAAGAAAACCTGGTAAATTGAGTATGAATGAGATTTACAATGATAATTTGAGTAAGGAATAAAGAAGAAGCAAGGTGGCTGATAGAGTGATTAGTGAATGCATAGAGGCTCCGGCTTGTAGATTGTTGGAATTGATTGGTGATAGTTTAAGACATTTAAATGCGAATAAAATAATCACGAATAACAAATATGACTTATTTATGGGTTTAGGATAGTCAGAGCAAAAAGTGACTCAAATTAGTAGAATAGAGAAGGTAATTAAATATTCAGAGAAGATGAGAGTTAATTGTGCGACATTTACTCCTGATGGACAAAACCTTATTACAGGATCTATAGATGGAATTATTGAGGTTTGGGATCCCACTAAATACTCAGTCAGAAATGATATAGAATATTAAGTGAACGATCAATATATGATGCATAATAATTGCATAATTAATTTAAGTGCTAATAATGAATTGCTAGTTAGTTTGGATAATAATGGATAAGTAAAAGTTTGGAAATTGAAGACTGGTAAGTGTCTAAAGATAATTGAAAGTACACATCCTAAATAAATTGCAAGTGTGTTATTAGGTAAGGATCCTTAATAGATCTTCATTGCATCTGATTACATCTAATTATTCGCACTTAAGAGTGGAATCACTTAGAAATAGTATAGGGGACATAGTGGATTGATTTAATCAATGTTCTAGAGTTCAGAAGGTTCCAGAATATACAGTGGTGCTTTGGATCAATATTTTAAAGTGTGGGATACTCATTCTGGAGAATAGATTTACAGTCTGAAATTAGAGACAGCATTGGAGAAGATATTTTACATTCAAGGATCTGTTCTGTTATGCCCAAGAGGAAAATAAATGGTTTTATTGAATAGCAATTTCTAAGAGGTTAAGAGATATCATTCTGAATCTGAATTGATTAGTTGCGTGGCTTAAGGTGATTTTGCTTATGGTTTAGGATAGGGGTAATTATATAGTTATGAGGTTAAATCAGGAATTGGGTTGAAACTACTTAAATTGCCAAGTGAGAATATGCAAGATATATGCATAGGACAGAATGTAATATTTTGCTATTCACAGAATGGTCATCTAATATTTATACAATGAGTTAAAATTAAAATATTTGTTAATTAAATATGTCAACCAATCGAAACAATAGTTCAAGTCCTAGAGACTAATTGAGAGTATCTTCATTATCTTAAGAAAAGGAAGACACACTTGAAAGCATTTGAGGATGATTATAATTAAACATGAATTGTCTTAAATTTTATAATTTTGGATAGATAATAATAGGGTATTACAGAAAATGGTGTAAATCCTGGAAATTTGGTCTACTTTGTTGAATCAAACGATAATTGGATTAGAGTGTTACAAATAGATTCATAAATAATGGAGGAATCATAGTTGTAATTTGTGTCTTGACTTATTTGTTTAATGTTTAGTTTAAGGGGTTTTTAAATTAATTTATTGATTTTTTACTATGAATATTTTATCAAATTTTATATATAAACTATTAAACTTAAAATAACATATTGATTACAATTATGAGAGATTAAGTTGTGATCCTGTACAATTATATATGGAATTGAGATTAAATAATGAATGAGGTATTTCTATTTTGGTGCACTGAAATGTGAAAAGGGTTGTCAGTTAAACTATAACTTAAATAGAGAAAGTAGCTTTGTAAAGAACTATTTTTGGTTATTGTATTGATTATAGGTTTAGTATTAAAAGAAACAAATATTCAGTTTTATCAAATAAATTTTTTACTATATTAGTGTTGTTTTCGATATCAATCTATAATTAATTATAAAAATGGGGCCTTGTTAATCTTAATCTAAATTGAAATCAAGAAAAGATTTGCAACAACCAACATTAATCAGAAAAACCGATCAAGTACTCACAAATAACAACCCTTCACTAAATCTTCCAAGCTTTTCCCCTAACCAAGAGGTTAATAGCGAGCCTTATGACGACACTAAAAAAAACTTGTCCCAACTAAAAGTGTATAGGTTTTCATACAAGCAGTTTTACAGTGAAATCACTTAAGGAAACATGAGATGTAAGTTTTTGTGTTTATATAATAAAGTGTAGTTGAATTAGAAGTTGGTTCAGCATAATCTAACAGGTAAAATCAGAGTAGTTGAACAATACGAAAGAAATTAATAAAATGAAGAGTTCATCAGCCAATTGAAGAGATATCCCCTGGTATTACATAAACCTTATCGTTCTATAGGACAACCCTCGGATCGTAACTGTGCACGAATTGTTCATCGTTGAGGAATACTACCATCTGATTGTCGATTATTGCAGCGGAGGACAACTCTCCAATTACTACGTTGACAAATCCATCATCCCATTCACTGAAGCTGAAATAGCCTCGATCATCTATCAAGCTGCAGAATCTCTTCGATATTTGGAACAGATTGGATTGACACATGGCTTCCTGGATTTAAATAGTTTCTCCAGAGTCGATATGTCACATCATTTTCAAATCAAACTTAGCGACATAAGGGGTCTATTTGTAAAGCCGAACTTGAATAGACATAATGTTTTCAGTCTTCCACCTGAAGCCTGCATTAAAAAAGACTAAAGTGAATTCGATCACCAGAGAGATCTTTGGAGTTTGGGAGTGATGGCATATTAGATGATATGTGGATATCCTCCCTTTGAAGGAAATACAATTGAATCAGTGAAATCGTAAATTAAAAAGATGGCTGCCCAATATAACAATTTTCAATTCGATAGAGTATCCAAATTATGTAGACAACTGATTCAAAGAGTGTTGGTGCCTGCTAAATAGAGAATATCGCTGTAAGCCTTTATGAATGATCAATGGTTCAAGATCAGAACCAAGTAAAATGATCAAAATCTTTTAACGAAACTTTAGTAAAATAAGGTCAAAGTTTCAGAACTCTAACAGTTGTTTTTGATATTCATAATTAAGAACATTTGCTCAGCTGATTAACAATAACTCTATACGGAATTTGCCAATTTGGATGAAAATCAAGATGGACAATTAACCAAAGATGAGATTCTCAGAGTGTATTCGAATCGGTTTGATTCAAAGGCAGATGCGAAGTTGTTCATTGAAAACATTTTCAAAATAGCTGATGTCGATAAAAGTGGTACAATAGATTTCGGAGAATTTCTGGTAGCCATTACTGATAAATCTGGATTACTGACTGAAGAAAATCTTAAAACAACATTTAAGATGGTTGCATCAAGCAATGGTAAATTGACCACATAAAAACTCAGATTTCATTTCAACACTTCAGTCTCCAAATTAGATAAATTGTTTTTAGAAAACTTTAATAATCCATAAGTAATTTATAAATATAAAAATTAGAATGTTGGGTATTCGGAATTTGAAGCACTGATGAAATAGTTATTGTGATTTATACCTATATATTTATATACAATTATTCGAGTTGATTTATTGCCAACTGCATTCTCTTTTAATGAATAATTGCTCTTTATAATTATGAATTCCAGAATCATTGAATGATTAGTCTAATATTTTAAAGAAAAAATAAACAAAATGGATCCCTATTAATAAATCACACCTATGTTCATTAAATAATGCTTATTGACAAGTGAGAGTTACAATCAAGCTAAGATAATCAAATAGGCTGTGAAAGACAATAAAGAGTAGTTATTTTAAACAATATGCATCACAATTTCAGAAGTTTTGGTTTTGAATCCAGTTAATGACCCGAATCCTCCCATGGCTAAACTATAAGCTGTAAAGGTATGTTTTAGATCTATCTTTGTAGTTGAGCAAAGATTTATTTGATATTTTTAATAAGAGTTTTGTACATCTATTTGAAATACATGCTATATAATAATTTATATACTATGTAGAATTTGGAGATCCAAAAGACTCAAACAGAGGAAGCACAATCTTTGGATAAAACTCAGGTAATTAATTATTGATAATTCAGAAACATAAATTAAAAATATTGGAAAGTCCCTTGTATAATTTACTTCAGAATGCATTATTGCTTGGGCTTTGTTTTTTCCTAAAACCCCCTCAGGTTAAACCACTAAATTTGTATAGATTTATCAAAGTATGCAAAGTAAAGGATATAAAATATCTGGCTGGAATTATTATAAAGAAAACTTTGTAAGAAGTAATCAAGCAATAATCTAAGGTGAATAAATTGTTTAAATGCCAGTTGATGAAAATGGTGTCATTCTCAAAAGATAACTCTATTTTATTAAAGGATGTTAATAGATTTTAGATTATATGAGAAATATTTGCATCAATAATGAATAATGGGTACCTGATATGTTTAAACAATATTAAAACGAAATTATAGCTAAAAATAAAGATGTGTAAAAATAGATTGATGATCTAAGATCCATAAAGAGGGAGGATCTAGTAAAATAAGTTACTGAATAGGCTATAATATTTGAATCTTTAGAAAAAGATCTATTGTCACTTACTAGTGAGAATTATATGGAATTTAGAGAAAAATATACCAAAAATAAGGATAATGAAGCACAAAATTAAGTTGCAGTATAGAAGTAAATAATATAGAAAACAGAATTACATCAACCATCAGGTGTTAATACTATTGAAATTTAATAACCGATTATAGTGAATGATGATTCTAAAGCATAATATCTCTAACTTGAACAAGAAAAATAACAAATTTAAGAAAAACTTTCTAATGCTCAAAAGGAGTTTAATGAATATAAAATAAACTCTTAAAAAGTGTTTTAATAATTAAAAGACTAATATGATTTAGAGATTAAAAGTAATGAAATCGAAAGACAAAAACAATATTAAGAAAAATAAAACTTAATGAATTAAATTGAAAAATTAAAGGCATAATTAAATAATGGGATTGAATAATAAAATAATTTGATGATAGGTTAATTAAAAAGAGATATTGAAAACTTAAAATAAGAGAAAGAATTAAAAATTTTTAATTTCCAATAAGAAATAAATTAATATTAATAAAAAGCTACTGAATTTGAAACTATCCAATAAAATCTTACACTTTAATTGAATTTATACAATTCTTAAATACTAAAAATGCAAAATGAATATTAGATTCTAAAAGAGAATTAATAAAAGGAAAAATAAGAATTTTAAAAACAGATACTTGAGTCTCGTTAAAAAGAAGAAGATATGTAAAAATAACTGATAATTAAAGAAGAAGAAATGTAAAAATAACTGATAATTAAAGAAGAAAACTACAATAAATTGTACTTAAATTATTAAGCACTTAAAAAAGAAAATGAGAAATAGAAATGTATAATTTAAATTGAAATCTAGATGAGATTTAATAGAATTTATAACAAAAATAAATATCAAAAGATATTAAGCCCAAGTAGTTATAGACATTTCCATTTCCTGCCTTCTTCCAACATTTTCCTTAAATCCAAAAGTTTACGAGCGAAGAGGTGCCTTACAGATAGAAACCTATTAGTAATGAAAACTTAGAGCTCATTTTCCCTTATTTAAGCCCTCAGGATTATTTTAATTAGAAACCACAAAAAACTCGAAAAGGAAAGGAAATATATTTAGGTTAAGACATTAACAATTTTTCATATTTAAGCGAAAAAAACTTAATTTTCTTCAAACGGAGATGCTCAGGAACTTAAGGTATTTTGAATGTATCTTCTGAATTGGAATTTGGTTTGTCCTATTTGACTCAAGAATCATAAAACAAAGTTTATTTCACTTATGGTTTGTATATCAAAAATTAATAAATAGCAAAGTAAAATTTGAAAGTTGAATTTTTAGAAATTGAAAGTAACTATTTATGCTATTTAGAATTCTAACAATTTTAAGCTTCTTCTGATGTATTTTCAAAATAATTAATTGAAAATTAAATTGAATTAATAGAGATATTAATAGAATCAAAAGTTATTCATCTCTAAGTCTTGACATTGTAAATTACTCTTTTTGAAACAAAATCATTCTAAATATCCATTCCTATTTGCATTTGTTAATAAATAATTTACGCTGATACCAATTTAGATAAATTTAAAAAAGAATGGAAATAAAAGAATACTAACATAGTCAGAACAGCTTAACTCAAGCTAAACAAATATGTTAGGAAAGATATTTAAAGCATTCTAAAGTTGATACCAAAATCAATTATATTGAATTTCAATAGAATTCAAGATTTTGAATAGGGCATAGCTGCAGTAAAATTTGGAGGCATTGGGAAGTTTAAAGATATTTCATTCTTAATAAAAGTATAAATTGTAATTGATATTGTTTTCAGTTTGAAATTTAGCCAAACAATACATTTTTCATTTACCTATCTTGTCAATCTGCGCATACTAATAAAAAGGACAAAATTGAGTAAATATTAAAAGGGTATGCCTTTATATTGTAGTCGAATAGTTGATATTCTTGATTAATAATTTATTATGATAAATTTAGAAACACATTTGTTTACTTAAATTATATTAAAAATATAAATTCAATATATTAGCAATATTACAAAAATATAGGGCAATTGGGTCGATGGGGAAGGAGTTTATTATAATTTGTGATATAATAAATTAAAACGGATACGATATGGTATTAAAAAATCAACTAAAAATAGAATGAGGTAGAAGAGCATTAAAAAAGTCTAACGGAAATTTAGATTTTCCATTTCTCGGAATGACTAATTTATTAGGCTACCTTGCATTGATTTTAGAGTTCCCTATTCTATTATGTTCGGCGAATTTTTTTTTTAAATCTTAAGTAGACAAACAAAGCAAATCTAAAATTCTTTCTTTGGTTTCTTGAGTTAAGGCAGGCATTTCTTTATTTTTCATATTTTATTTGGTTTCCAAGAAGAATTAACTATCTTCTTCTAGTTCGATATAGTTTTCTGTTTTCTTTTCAATTTTCTTTATGCCACTAACAATTTTATCTCCCAATATGGATTCAAATTTATCCCTTGGTTCTGTTGGAATTGATTATTTATGAAGACGAAATAAAATATCTTGAGACTCATCTTGTTTAGAAATGGAATGAGTGGCAATTTCATTGGGCTCTGTTTTCATTTTAGTTAAGGGAGTAAAATTTTTTCTTCTATCAGTTCGAAGCTTGATATTATTGATATGTTGACTCTTCTGTTTCTTTGTAGGTATAATATTAGAGGTTTAATCGTCAGATTTGATTCTTCTGGTGGTTGGTAATTTGTACACTGAGAAATCGTTGATAATTTTATATTTTGATATGGATCCATCGTGCAATGGAGAATTGAGAGTAGGAATACGTTTATTCGGGTTAATGCGATGTCTTCATATGTATAATAGAGTTACAAATCTTTGAATTGGGTGGGAGAGTGCAAGGGCTGAGCAATAATTGGAGTTTTCCTTCGAACTCCTTAACTGTTCGAAGGGGTTTCCTCTTTATTGAGAAAACTAATCTTATTTGTTGAGTGACGAGATGAAAGATTAGGAGGTCTTATGAAATAGGGTTGTTGTTGTCTCATTTATTTTACAAATAAATAAAATATAATAATGAGATTTCTAATAGTAAATGGATTCAATGCTTCTACATCTTGTGCTAAAGTGTTTGACTATTTTAGGAATAACATTTAGAATGTATATAATTATATTTAGTTTTAGATGATATCAAAATAACGAGAAGTAGCAGATACAGAGTGTGAGTATCATTTTCGAGATCGCCATTCTTTAGATGATTTTCTGTATGAGCCCGAGACAAGTTTAATCAGAATGGAATATGGGTTGAAATTTAATTCTATTGATATTGTCTTCATTATAGCTTCCCCAAATTCAAGACCTTGGAATCCAAATATGAGGAAGGTATAAATACTATATGAATAAGATAATCACTTTGATTAGAATGTGTTTGAAGACCAAGAAGCTATTATTCTGTACTTCATTTGGTGCACAGGCTATAGCTTACCTTTGTTCAACAAATTTTTCAGTTGTAACTAGTTTATTTTTGACCCAAGCATGCTTCCATTACTAACAATCATGGGGAAGGTTGCAAATTGGTGGATTTTCCAAAATATACACTGTAAGCATTGAAAAATGGCCCTAATGAATACTTCTTGGATTCCACCACTGGCGATCTTTACTTTTACTGTAAAATAACTGATGAGTGGTTACCGAAAGCCAACATAGGATTGCACAATAGAAGAGATGCCATGGAGTATCAGTCGATTGGCAAATACATTGTCAAATCACCGACCTATAAACCTAAATAGAACATGTTGGAAAATCAAAGTGAAATGATGTGTTTAATCAAAAAATAATTTTTGCATCACTGGTTATTTAGAGGAGTTGCCATGGAGTTTGGCATCACCTCTTATAATTAATGGGATATCCATGCAATCACGTTTACCAACCCAGACAAAGTAGTTATTGAGGTTATTTAGAAATTCAACTCGTTGGCAGAGCATAATTTAAGAGGACCCTTAATCATTGAGAGTGACAATATAATAGCAACGATGTTCGAGTTGGAACCCAAATAGAAGGATACTGTAAAAATATTGCAGAATTTTATTGACAATGCTGTGAAAATGATTAGATTCAACAACAATTATAACCTTATTAGCATCACCAATGAGAAGTACTTTTCAGGAAATAAGGGATTAGACAATATTGAGTTAGTGTTTTAATAGAAAAAGAAGGTGGGCAATTTGAATCCTGAAGATTTGTTAAAAAGATAATAGAAGAATTTTATGCATGAATATAGGAAATTACTGAACACAGCCATCTAAGAAACAGAAAGAGATAAGATATTTCATGTTGGATTCTCGGTCAAAAAGGATAGATTACCAGAGTATTACCTTATTAATATAGTTTTGTATAGCAAAATAATATCCAGGAGAAGAATTATAAAGTGGTGAGACGAAAATCATTTCAAATGAAAAAGGCTCACTTCTTAAGGCAACAGAGTTAGATTAATGTGGGAGGAGATGATGATGAGTAGATGAGGGATTTGTTAGAGGAGGCTCCCAGAAAGCCTTTGCCATTCCAACGTGTCGTAACGACTGCCAACAACAGTAAACGGATAACCTCAAAAAAAAATTCAAATCCTAAGACACCAAATACTATTGAAAATTAAGACAATGAATTCCAAGAGTTTGAAATCAAGATGATCAATAATGGGTCTGTTAGAAAAATGCTACATCCTTCACTAGATGAAGAATTCTTAGGATCAAATAAGATATGGGTTCCAGGATTCCTTTCGAAGGATAAAAGCAAGAACAATCACATCATTCACAGTCAGAGAGGCTAACACAATCAGAATAACAGATTTCACACTGATTCACTTGTCGGTTGATAAGAATAATTATTCAAATATAAATTATTTTATTTTTATGTAAAAGTACGAAGTTCTTGGCATCATAGGCAAGGGTTCTTATGGTGTTGTACTCAAGGGTTAAAATAAGGAAACAGGAGAAGTAGAGCAAATTAATAATTTAGATCGTAGCCATCAAATAATATATTGGTTCTGAAGAAGATGAAAGCATTAAAAAAACAATCCTTCGGGAGGTTAAACTATTGAAAATGCTTAATCACGACTATATTGTTAAAATCAAAGAGGCCTTCAGAAGGTATCATATAATCAAATCATCAATAGAAAAGGCAAACTTTATGTGGTATTAGAATATGTAGAAAAAAACTTATTGGAATTACTTGAAGAAAAACCAAATGGTTTAGATGTAAAATTCAATTAAAATCATAGCCTGAATTAGCAAGAAGATTTATTTACCAATTATGTTTAGCCATTGCATATTGTCATTCACTTGAAATTTTACATAGGGACATCAAACCTGAAAACCTTCTGGTCAGTGACTAAATGGTCTTGAAGGTTTGTGATTTTGGCTTCGCAAGACTCATTCCATAAAAATAAGGATAGTTAACTGATTACGTTGCTACTAGATGGTATAGAGCACCAGAATTGCTGTTGGGAGATGAATACGGTAAAGGAGTTGATATCTGGGCCATTGGATGCATAATGGCTGAATTGACTGATGGGTAACCCTTATTTCAGGGTTAAACTGAAATGGATCAACTATATTTGATTTGTAAAGTTTAAAATAGTGTAATATTATTCTTAGTTACTTGGTCCATTGACCAGTGAATAAAGGGAAGCCTTCCTTAAGAATCCTCGTTATGTGGGAATGAAATTTCATGAAATCACTAAACCAGACACAATTGAGAAAAAGTTTTAATCTAAACTTTCTTTGAAAGCCATTTCGTTTATTAAAGGATTGCTCAAAATGGATCCAAATAAGAGGATGACTATATTTGAGGCATTAGAGCATCCCTACTTTGATGGCATGAGAGATGATCAATACTATTAGTTTTTAAAAGAATTAAGAGACAAGGAACAAATTCCAAAGGATAGAATCCAATCTGCCAATAAATTAGCTGCAAAATAAACTCAATAGACCAATCAATAGTTATAATAATTGTAGTTGCAGCAACAACAGCAATAATAATATTAAGTATTATCATAACAGAAAGACAATTTGGGCAGCAACAAAAGAGCTGATAAATCAAATGAAAGGTATAATAATCTCTTAATAATTCTTAGGAAAACATAATAAAAAGGAAATAACAATATTTCTGTTGAGAGAGTAAATAACTTTGTAAAGCCTGCACAGATAAGAACAGGAGAAAAAAATACAGTAGATTTCAATCCCATGAATTAACCTTCTTAGGAATCGAAATCAATGCCTAAAAAGGATGTGAATTCATAATTAGGTTTCTTGTAAAAGAATGTTATCATTGGATATTAAGAAGGTCAATTCGATAATTTCTTATAAAATAAAATGGCTTAAAATTATAACTACGAAATACCTGAAAATGATTTAAACAATTCAATTGAAGGAGAGAAAAAGTCCATGAATCTCAGGGCTAGAGCAAAGAAAAAATCAGTTAATCCTGACATAAATGAGGATGATCAAACTACAATTATAAAACCAAAAAGAAAAGAATAATAATAATAATTATTTTAACAATAAATACCATCATATTAAGTTAAAAAGAAATCTAATTAATTGAGGTAAAACTTTTATCCAACTGATGAATATTCTGGTGATGAATAGGAAGTCTATTAATCAAAGGAAATTTTGAATATTCAAAAAGGCTAAAAACAACAATAATACAACTACAATATTGGGGAATGTAGGAATACATAAGAAGACTAGGATAAGAATTTAAACATTGTGTATAACAATATCACTTATAATTATAATATCAACAATTCTCCTGGATGGATGAGCAAGAAAAGAAATTGATTATCTAAATTTATATCATATTATCATTCATTTTTAGTTTTCAATTGAATATAAATTATACTCTTTTTTTGATCTTATTATGATTAAATCAAGTCTCAATTATATGTTTATATAATAATAATAAATATGAAAATAAATATTCAAATTGCAATTAGTATTTCAGAGGGCATCAAACATCAATTGTTAAAATTAATTGAAATTTATCTAATAATTATAAATTATTATTACTTAATTATTTTCATAAACAGAAAATTGCTATTTCAACTATTGTTTTTTGTTGTGGTATAATGTACAAATTTTCGATAATGAAATGAAGCCTTCCACATCTGATAGTATTTTAAATGTCTCTTTAAGATTGTCTTCAGTAATTAATGTCTCTTTATTTATAACTCCAATCAAAAACTCTTAGAAATCAATTTCCCCATTTTTATTGATATCAATCCCTTTAAATACAGCATCTACATGTTCCTTAACTTCTTGGATACTACTGAAATGTTTGATGTAAGCGATTGTTAGATCTTGCTTACTGATCTTGCCATCATGATTAACATCGAATTGCCCAAAAAGTTGATAAAGGATCTATTCTTAATCGGCTGAAAAAGTGGATATCATAAATTACAAGAAGCAACACTAAAGAAAACTCAATTAATGATTATTTTCTAATTGCTTAACTATTAACTTCTATTCTTCATACTGAGTCTCTATATTGTGTTTTAGCCAATGATCATTTAAAACTTAATTCAAATTAATTCTTTTGGCAGGATCAAATTTGAAGAATCTTTTGATGATATCTACAGATTCAGGTGGCAAACATTGTGAATTTAAATCTTCTTGCACCGAATAATTCATAATCTCCTCAAATACTTCCTCTTTATTATTGCCTTTAAAAGGGAATTCCCCAGTCAGCATTTAGTAGAATATTACTCCTATGCTCCACACATCCCTTGCAGGAGTATAATCTTCAGGAAATTTGATAGCCTCAGGGGACATATATAGAAAGATATCTTTTTCAGAAATATATGATTTTAAGTAAATAGGTTTAAAATCGACTAATTTAATAAAATTAGAGTTTGATTGATTACATTTCTAAAAAGAAGCCAGTGTTAATCCCCCATGATTGACTTCGTATTAATGAAGATGCTTGACAATTTCAATCATCTGTTTCAGAATCAATGCTGCTTACTATTGAGTGTAAACACATTTATGTAGGTGTTGGGACAAAAGAGGTCCATTGCAGAAATCATGAATTATTTGATAATTATTACTATCCTAGAAGATTTCGAAAATTCTTGTTAAATTAGGATGGTACTAAAAATATATCATATATTTTGTACCAATTAAGTTTTGACTATTGACTCAATGAGCTAAATTCCTTGGTCTGTTTTTTTAATCATCTCAGCCACCATTATTCTACCACTGAGATTATGTTAGACTACTACAATGTGATCTAACTATTTAATTCGATAACAAAATTGGTCTTTGCTTAGCATAGTGTAATGTTTTGAGAATTGGGCATTCTTAATCGATACCCAAGTTTTGAGGGTTCCACGAAACCCTGCATTTTCGACTATTTAATCTGCCCATACCATATGCTTTACTTAACGAGTAGAAGGAGTTGCAGCAAACTTAGACAATACTTACTTTGGTGAGGAAGCAGTTGGCTTTATGCTTTTGATGCTTCTTTCAGACCTAACCTATCTTTGAATATCAAGAGAGTAATCATTTTGAAGAGTCTATTTTGTTTGTTGTTCCCCATGTTCTTTAATTTGAACATTCTTTTGTCGTTTAGCTGAACAGATTCCCATATTTAAATTTTTATTTTTTGTTTGATGTGATCAGTTTATTTAAGAAACTTGTATACTTAATTACTGTATAAATATATTTTATCAAATTAAGAAGAGAATTTAGAGTATTTTCTATATTAATTTACAATTTTCACTTTATGTGTTTCCTGGATATCAAATTAAATTAATGAAGAATTTGCGAGAAAGGAAGAATATTAAAATTGACTAAAGTAGAATTTCAGGGACAGGAATTCCATAATGATATCATTAAGTTAGTTTAAATGTCTTAGATTTTGATTGGTTTGTAATGATACATAACTATTTATTTGTATGTATTTGGTATTATAATAGGTGATATTTTAATTAAATGAACGTAGAAGAGTTAAAGGAAGCTATTAAAAGAATTGGGCAGTGTTAATAAGAGTAAGCTGAATACACTAATAATAGGTCTTAATATGAGTTGGATATTGTGTGGCAGCAAATCCAGCACCCTGTTGGATTCGATTTATTGTTTCAATGTGCAAAGAACGTAATCGAATTCAGACAATACACACTGTTTTGGAAAGTAAGTACCATCTTATTATGAATAGTCTGCGAATAAAATCTTGATGCACATAGTGAAGTTGTGTTTAAATAATCAGGATTAATTGAAAGCCTGGGAGACACTGCGTCTAACCATAGATCCAGATAAACATTTTTACAAATGCCATGAGTTAGTATAGATGGATGAGGATCAGGTATTAGAATCCAAAAGATTTTTAGTTTTCGCACTAGGAATTCTCTTAATAGGAGTTTTGTGCTAATCTATAGGAAGGATAAGATGTGGATGCATTATATGAGGATGAAAAGGGCAATGTGATAGGATGGTGTAGGGCAAATATCGTGAAGATTAATGAGAAATATGTGTGGGTTAAGTGGCATGAAAATGATGAAAAGAGAAAGATTGCTCGATATTCAATGGATTTGGCGCCGTATAAAAGTCAAGTGACAGATGAAGAGTGGCAATGGAGACATTCCCTTAATGCTGGCGATATAATAGATTGTTTCGATAATCGTGTATGGTAGAATGCTACAATTGTTACTGCTTTGAATGAAGAAGATAAGGAGTATGTCGTTGGATTTAGAGTGTATGATGAGAAGGGCAATTAGTATGACTCATAAAGCAGGAGATTCTTTGGTTGGAATCAATAATATGACGAAAGAATCAAGGCAGTGAGTCCAAGAATTCAGAAAAGAAATGTATTTTCAAGAGGACAGCCCTCTAATCCTCATTGTCAAGAGGAAAATATCCATGATTGCAATGATTTCCTCTATCCAAACACGGATTATGCAGTGCCTCGATTTTAGACCAAATAGGCTAGGAGATCAATTGTTATTTGCGAAATGATCAATGAATTCGGACGTGCTGGGTTATTTTAACACATCTTAGATTAGATTCTCAATAAATGCACCATTGATTTCTTACATAGTTATATGGTAGTGTTGAATAATTTCCATGAAATGTTACATAGAGAATTTGTTTCGGCATACGTTCCCTAATTGTTTGAAGCAGTCCAAAATAATATTTTGTTATCAGCTGATAACAATCTTAGAAACTTTTCATCCTAAAAGATAACTGATATTTTACAAGCATTGAACAATTTATTGAAAAGAGTGTATGCATTGCAAAAAAGATAGGAAATGATAGATAGATTGGATTTGGATATAGCGTATAAGTGTTTTACCAGTGACTTTTTAGAGAGAAAGATTTAAGGTTTGAAGGCTATTTAGGAGGTGATAAAGAAGTCAAAGGATCAATATAATCAATACGGAATGTAGGAATGGTAGAAACAAGCAACTACTTAAATGATATTGGAATGGTTGAATGAGAAGAAGATCTTTGAGAGTCTGTATGTTGGGTCTGGAAATTCGCATTTAGTATAGAGAAGTGCAGAATTCTTTAAGTTTTTAATAGAGGAAAAAATGATCAGTATTAATAATTTCAAGGACATATGGAATAGTTTGGATAAGGCTGAATATGAACATAAGTTAGCTATCTTTAAGTTATTCAAAGACGTTTCAAATTCGTTAGAGAAGGAGTGGTTAGATTTCTTGACTGATGCTGTGTGCACTAAGGATCCTAAGGATGTCACTAAGGATGATTTAGAGTTGCTGCTGGATATAATAAAGATGAATTTTAGATATAAAGATGAATATATCTAGAAGTGTTGCAATTACTATTGGACAATGTTGAAGAGCGGATAATTGAACTAGACAATGTAGGAATAATACATATCATATTACATTGATTAAGTCACTTAATATGAAATGAGACCACACAAAGGAGCTTAGATTAGTATGATTGGGGAAAGTATTGTGAATGGAGAATAAGTGAATGTAGGTTTGAGAGTGTTGATCAAATTGATAGAGAAACTGGATATCTAGCCAGCAGCTTGGGAATAATACACTAGAAATGTGGCTTTGACAGACTTGGAAAGTAAATTCAAAATAGTGGAGGAGATAATCAAATCTATTCCTGAATTGAAGAAGTAGAAGGATTATTTGGAGGAAATCAAGGTTAGAATGCAATTCATCTAATTCTTCTATCAGAACATAAATACTTATGAATACAGATTAACTTTCAAGATAATTTCAAGCATATGGGAATAATTGGTTTGTTAATCATCAAATCAACAGGAGAAGGATCTTGTGTATAAGTGGTTTAGTGCCTTATCGACTTAGGATGGTCAATCTCAATTAACATCGATGGTGGCTATTTAAGATCTCAAGGCCTTCTTCAATGAGAAGATGACAAATGACCTAATTCAGTTGACTGAAGAAGGATTTAATTGTTTTAAGACAGTAATGACAGCAATAAATAAATAAGATGATAACAGTTTTGGTCTTGATGTATTGTGGCAAATGATTTTGGAAACTGAAAATGAAAAGGTCTCATAATCTGCAATAGATTATTATCTTTAATTTGAAAGCACATTAGATGTGTTATTCAATAAATTACAAGAGAATAGAAACAATGATCAGAAATTACACAGATGTTTGCTGGTATTGGAAGGATTCATAGATCAAAGTGAGGTCAATGGAGTAGGCAATTTGAAGAGTTTAAATGCTTTATCACAAGGAGAAGAATTGTAAATTTAGGTTTCATATGAACATGGAAATTAAAAGAAGTTTACTATTAAAATTAATGATAACCAAACTATTATTGAGTTGAGATTGGCAATAAGCAAAGTCATTAAATAATAATGGGATTCCATTGGATTGAATAGTTTGAAAGGAGAAATTAAGTTTACAGAAAATGGAAAAATGATCAAAGATTTAAGATTAAAAAAGGGAGAAATCATAATGGTTTTCAGAAAGTAAGTTAAAGAAATACAAGAGGCTAGTCTCTTAGATGGAGATGTGTTATCAGAGGGTGCAAAATAAGTATTTGGAGAGATCTTTAGTGAATATTCTACTGATGGTAAAATGAGTAAG
This sequence comes from Paramecium tetraurelia, assembly GCF_000165425.1. Taxonomy (NCBI): domain Eukaryota; phylum Ciliophora; class Oligohymenophorea; order Peniculida; family Parameciidae; genus Paramecium; species Paramecium tetraurelia. The sequence continues at coordinate 94,684 of NW_001799042.1, forward strand.
GAAGATTGCACTCGATTTGTTACTGGATGTACAGGCAATCCTTGTAGTATTGATGATGCCAATATCCAAAGAACATTCGAATAATATGATAAAGACAAAGATTCCATTCTGACTTTGAGTGATTTCTTCGACTTTTACACTGATTCTGCAAGGACCAAGAAATCAACAGTCTGGCTCAATCTCCAAACCTTACATTACAGAAATGATCTAATCAGAGGAGATAGAGTACCCCTACCCTAAGTCAATGCTTAGTTATTGCCCAGAGGATAGATTGTGTAGAATCAAAGATATTTGGATTTGCTCTTTGAACTTTTACAGAATTCTAGTATTGAAGTTTAAGAGAAGACTTGGTATTTATTGAGGAGGTTGCCTCCCTCCCCTTAATTGATTAAATAGATGCTCACCTTTGAGAACATCTAATAACCAACTGATTGGGATCAGATCTTAGTTAGCAGTCATTACAGATTACTTTACAGTCTATATATCATTGAGTTTCTGATGAATCAACATGACTCGAATAATTTGTAAGCATTGATAGATGATCAAGAGATTTTGGTGTTAAAGGATAAATGGATGAGCAAGTTTTTACAACTTGGAGGATTTGATAAATTATTGCAATTCTTTAAATAATATTAAGGTAGAAGTGTGAGTACATTGCCTCAAATCGAAAAAGAAATCTTGTCATTTCTTTTAAAAACATTCCAAAATTATGTTATTGCTGCTTGTGCCTCTAATGTACCTAATTTGTACAAGGCATCAAGGGGTATTCAAATCATCAAACCTTTGGATCAAGTGTTACTCGATATTAGATAATCTGAGGATCCTGAGGAGTTTAAATTACTGGTGCAAAAATTGAAAGAGAGTCGTCTTGGTGATAGTATAACTGAGAAGATCGAGAAATTCATTGGTGTTTTAATCAACTTGATTTAAGAATTGCTTAAGAGTAATGAATTAGAATAGGAAGATAGATAGATTATTGAACATAGTGTTATAGTAATAATCGTAATCTTATTGCATAATTAAGAATTACTTACAAGTAGCATAGAAAATGTCGAGTTCATTAATATTTTCTTCAGTGGAATCTTTACTGATAAATCTGATACTGTACGTAACTTATTTAGTAGAGCAATACTAGTGCTTTGTCATGAAAGTCAGAAACGAAACAATCAACCTACCAAAATTATATTATAACAATTGATTTCCATGTAAAATCAATAAGCCAATTCATCCTAATATTATGAATTATTAAGTCAATTGATCGACAGTGCCTTTGAGAGTGAAGACTCTTAATAATTCATTGATTATCAACAATTGGCATAATAAGTGATTGATGGTTTGGTTAATCATAAAAGTGTAGAGACAAGATAAAAGTCAACGGTTGTTGATAAGGTCCTTGTTGGTCTATTGAACCTATTGACCAAATTGTACAAATTCATTAAGTAGCCAATCCATGAAATCATATTTAACGATTGCTTGTTTAGTCTTTAAGAGGAGAAGGAGGTGAAATGCAAATCGAGTGAAAGTAGATAAGCTGCATTCAAATTGCTTTACTAATTATCTTATCAGTAGAATAATTGCGAGAACATTCTTTTAAATATGTAATAGTTGAGTTAGAAGATCCCAGTTATCAATAGGTGGAATTACATACCTTCAAGCGATATGAGAAGTTCCTTTGGCTACTGCGGAATAAGAAACCTTAGATGCATTTGCTATATGAATGCCATGCTTCAACAGTTTTATATGACCATTCCTTTTAGATATGGTATCCTATAAGCTGATGACGGCAAAGAACCTGATCTTTAATAAAGCAAGACAGGATTTTAGTTTGACGACAATGTTCTTCATCAATTACAATAAATGTTTAGTTATCTTGAGTTATCTGATCGAGTTGATTATAATCCCTAGGAGTTTTGTGCAGCATTCAAAGATTATGCAGGAGAACCAGTCAACATTTTCATTCAATAGGATGCTCAGGAATTTTTGAATATGATTTTTGATAAGCTGGAGAATCTCCTTAAGAATACAATCTATAAGAATATTTTAGATGGAGTTTTTGGAGGCAAAACCTGTACCTAAATTGAATGTCAGAATTGTAAGGCAATAAAGAACAAGGATGAGATATTTTATAATTTGTCTGTTCCTATTAAGAATCTCAAAAATCTATAAGAATGTTTCGATAAGTTCGTGTAAGGTGAAATCATCTCAGATTTTAAATGCGAGAGTTGCAATTAAAAGGTTGAAGTCAGTAAGAGATAATTGTTAGCTTAATTACCAAATGTTTTGATATTACATTTATAAAGAATTGTATTCAATTTGGATACATTCATGAATGAAAAAATTAACTCTCGTCTAGAATTCCCAATTAATTTGGATTTAGCATAGTATACTATAAATTAAGATTAATGTACCTAATATAAGTTGGTTGGCATAGTAGTTCATTTGGGAACTGCTGACGTAGGACATTATTTTAGTTATATTGATATCAAAACTCAAAATTAATGGTTAGAATTCAATGATCATAAAATTAAGGAATTCAAATTAAAATAAATGGAGAATGAATGCTTTGGTGGTCAATCTAATTTAGAATACAACGATAATGATGTTTGGGGGAACGGTTTTAGAGAGAACTCTTAAAATGCTTATATGCTGATTTATGAAAAGGTTGAAAAGGACAAAATTCAATTAGAATTCAACTCTTAAGAGGAATTACAGTTATCATTGTCCAAATTTGAGAATTACACTATTCAACCAAATAATGTACTATTAGTAGATTATAATTCATTCCAACCGCATATTCCTAGTCAATATCATAAGAAGGTGAACAGTGATAATCAATAGTTTTTATTAGAAAGGAATCTTTTCAATCAAGAATTCATGAAATTCATATTGGAGATAAGTAACTTTGCGAATAGTGATAATGCAACTGTGATAATAGAAATTCTCATTCGATTTAACTATGATTTATTGGCTCGTGCCTATGATAATTCTATTTCAGAACAATTTAACACAAAGATCTTGCAACTGATTCAGTAATATCCCAATAGCAACTATCTAGATTTGATATACTTTGGAAAACAAGCCAAAGTATTAGATCTCTTGCTGGTTTGCCCAGAATCTAGAACTCGTAAATACTTCGGGAAATTGTTAGCAACTTTATTCAATCAAGCAATTCAAATTCAAGGGGAAATCACAGAAAAGATTTCTGAGGGATTAGATCAATTATTCCTTATGATATAAGATCAAGTACCTAAGAATTGGACACGCTTTGATTAATATTTCTAATTTTGGCTAGACTTCATTCAGGAAGGTAAAGTCTAGATTTCATATTGTTTGAAGAAAGAAATGATTTTGTACATGATTGATTTCATTCTGGATAAGAGCAGTCCCTTGTAGTTATATGAAAAGAAGACTCAAATGGGAAATGCCTACTTTCCAATCAATTGTTAAATCCCTATGCAAATTATAAGCACTCTACTTTAATAAAATCATAAACTCACTCTCCAAGAGAAGAAATTGCTTTATTCACCTAAATTTTATGACAAGGCTCTTAAAAGTACAAAAATTGAAGAACTAACTCCAATCATACTTAAATTTGCTTATAACAATCGATATTTTTCAGAAATAATATCAGGATGTATTATGAGAGGTCTTGGAAATGGGGATATTGATGAGTTCAAAAACTATCTCTAAATGGCCAAACCATTCTTGTTAATCAAAGACAATCTATAAATTGAACGTTTGGAATGGCTAGTAGGAATCCCCTCATCGAAATAGAAGGACTCAACTAAGGTTTATGATAGTCAACTTACAGAGTATCCACAATTTGGACTTTTTGGATTGACCAGTTTAGAAGAAGATTACTGGACATTTGCTAGTCCTTTGGGATGGTAAAATAGTCTCTTTGATAATTTCTGTTCTCACAGGACCATTAAGAATTTGGATAATCAATGTTTGTTAATCCTTAAACTACTATTAATGATTAGTCTCGAATGTGAGACCTGTTATGATTATGTCTCCAAACTGCCTTGTGTTAATTATCAATATGTAATTATTCGTTTTCATTTTAATAGAAATAAATGGAGGAAATCTTCAGAGCATTCATTGAAACCTACATCATAGATACAAAACGATTCTATTCCCCATTTCCTCGAAAACAAGAAACCGAGGAGGTGAAGGGCTACTTGGATTAATATTTTACCAAAGTGTCACAGATTCATAATGAATTCTAACCTCAATTTGATTATATCATTGGAAAGACAGTAGAGATGAATAAAGTTAGAAAAACCTATTTCCTGTACAATCCTAACACAAAGGAAGAAACATAGATAGATGAAGGATCTGAGGGTTTCCCAGAAATCAAACAGTAGATCGAAGAAGGTAATTTGCAAAAGGTACTTACAATGGAAGTAATTAATACGTTAATAATTCATATAGGAAAAGATATATAAAACAAATGTGTGCGATAATCTACCTAATGGAACTACCAATGAGTCCTTACCTTAATAATACGTTAAAGGAACCTAAATTCTTACTTATTCTGTGGATCCCAATTGTTAAGCTGCCAACTTCCTCTAATCCAATGCCTGGAGTGCTGAGAGTGACGAAAAAGCCACAGTAAGTAATCCAAGAATTGCTGATACGGTTAAATAGATTTAGATTCAGAATCACACAAATAGAAATTTACATGTGATCTTAGAAATCAAAGGTGAACCTAATCCTTGCCATTACATTCCCAAATCCAAAATACAATCACTTATGAGCTCTAAGAGTTCGACTACAATGTTCACAGCCATTAAAAACAACTGTAATTAGGAATTCCCACCACTTTAATTGACATTAGTGTATAAAAAATAAGAGCCGAGACAAGACTCTTACCTATATTTATCGTCTTAAGAAGAAATGAATTTGGAATTATTATGATATATCTATAAAAATATATATACAACATTTATTCTTAAATTCATTATCATTCAAAATACTAAATCCAATTAAAAATCCCAGAGCAACTCATGCAGAAAAATAGATATATATATATATATGAATTTCGTTTGTTTAATTAAATACAAAAGTGGGGGGGTCTTTCGACCTCTAAAAATTTATGTAAGTCACCGGTATGAGCCCAACCCACGGTAATCTTTAGTAAAAGGCGAAAAATTAGCACGTTATAGGGTGAGCTCGGTGATGAATGACTTATATATTAATTTTAATTTACTTAAATATCAAATCCAATTTTCTCTTTTTATGGGTTTTAATTTTCCATTAAAATAATTTTAAATTAAAATATTTCTTCCCTCCCTTTCTTTGGGTTTACAATCATTGAAATTATGCCAACCATATATCACACTTTCCTTATTACTTGTAAGAAGAGAGTCTAAATCTGTTGCTTAGAGACTTTTACCTTAAAGTGATATCAAAACTATTAATTGATAATTATAAATGGATTAAGAATCAAGATGGAATTTAATTTCCTTTATTTATATTTAGTTGCTTTGAAATGTCATATTAATAGACATCTCATTTTGATTGGGTGTTCCTTAACATTTTTAATTCTGAAGTAATAATAAATCTACTCTGTTTTAGAATTAGTTTTCCCTTTCTATCTGTAGGTTTCCTTTCCTTATTGACTGTTCACTTCTATAGATAATTGATATGATAAAAAGAAGAAAATATAAGACTCAAATTTCCCTTTTGATATGTGTTTTTTGATTTTATAATTCTGATCGTCAACATCAATAATTACTCATGAGGTCCATTTTAAAATCCAGTATTCTAGTATTATTATCAATTAACACTATAGATATTTCATCCTATCATAAATAATGATTGAATGGGTAAATGAAAGTATAAATAATTAATCAATTCTAGTTGGTAGGAGTAACATTGAAATTAACTTAATCTCATAGATTGACATGCTATAATTAGAATCGAAGAGAGATGCAGATTAGTAATTTGTAATTTCATATAATTTACATTTTAATAATTTTAACAGTTAGTTATGAACAAGGCTTTTCAAAGAAGTAATGATTAATAACAATAATAGAGCATTCAGACAATAGTATTCTCAAAGGCAAAACACAGCATAACACTCAACAACGAAGTCCATTGAGTACAAAAGAAAATGATATCAAATTTAAATATCCTGAAGTTCTTCGTCGAAAAGAATCCAAACCTTTGTAAGTACAAACCAATTAATCAGACATGAGATCTCCAAGTGCATAATCTACATAATCTCCAATTAATAGTAATAATTGAATATATTCATAAGAGAGCATTCTCATTACTCATAGATCTCAATCAATGTTTTAAGATGCATAATACATTGATTATATTATCACAAACAAAGAAGTGAATCAATTTCTTAAAAAACACTTCCTACATGAACATATGCATACAAATAGTTCCAGAAATACAAATACTAAATTGATTTGTGATTCTTGGGATAAAGTGCCTGTAACCTACTTTATTAAAGCTCTATTTAATGAGTATCCTGAAATCATAGAGGATCATCATTTAAATGAAAAATTGAACATAAAATTGAAAACTCTCATAAAAGATTTGATATCTGAAGATGGACAAGTCTTATCATTGAATAAACTATAAATCCATACTCGTCATTTAGGATTGCTGGGATTGTTGCTGACTGCTCTCAGAGACATTCAAGATGCACCTACTGTCAATCATAATACTCCTCATAATTAATCTATCTCACATGAATAGGAAATCTCTACTACTTAATAACAATAACAATAGAAGTTTCATAAGATGGCTTCAGATATGGCATAATCAGCTGAAAATAGAATTAATGAATTGGTTAATCTGAAATTGCAATAATTCACAGTCAAACAAAAAGAATTAGAAAAATAGATTTAATAATTGAAATAGAAGGCAACTGAAAACTTTGATCTGTTCTAACATGAAGCCAAAAACAAATAAGTGATCAACAATCTAACCTAATAATTACAATAAAAAGATCAAATAATTGCAGATCTAGAATAAAAACTCATTAAGAAATGGATGAACTCATCAATCGAAGAAGAAATGCATGCGAATAAGATTACCTAGCCAAAAGCATCTCCAATCAAAATTTAGAGTCCAAGCCAATCTCCCTTTTAATGATAGCAACCAATATTTGTAAAGAATGATTAGTAACTTATGTACTGTGTGGGACTTAGGTTGTATTAATGAAGATTACAGATTTGCTTAGATTATAACAGCCTAAGAAAATAATTAAATGCCTTACTAACATTTTCAATTAATTCCCATTATAAAGACAATTCCTGGCTTCAATGATTTTATTTTTAAATCACAAAACAACAATCACATCATCACTAATTTTATTTAGAATTGCATGAATAATGATAACAACATCATTTTGGATTTGTATTATGAAATTATCACTCTACTTCCAAATTTAAAAATTAGCGATCAGGATTAATATTTAATAAATATAATGTAATTGTTTCTAAAATTAACAGTTACAATTTTGTAGATCAAAACTGTATTCAACATTAATAAACTAAAAGAATGGGGAACCATCAAGAGACAACTTACTGAATAACAGAACTAATTTGTTAAGAATCTAATTAATCAGATAGTCTAAATTAATCAATACAGTATCAAGTAAGTACCTCAATCCAAATTATGGAGTCAACAATAAATTTATCATGATCAATTTGTCTCAGAATTTAACAATAGACTAATTGAGAATCAAGTAATCAATAACATCTTACGAAAACAACTGAGTCAGATACATAATAAATAGAATACAAGGTTGTCTCTTATCATTAGGATTATTCAGTGCTTTTATTATAATGATGTTGAAGAATTAATTGGTCTCATGTAATCAATCCAAGGGGAAACAGATATAGACATCTATCTATCTAAACTAATCTTAGATTGCGATTGCATCAACCTAATATTGTTTCCTAGTTTGTTCAATCCCAAATTTGTTCTTAAATCAATTACTAACTTACTTTAATTTAAGTGTCCTGGACAATTCTACTTATTGTATACGAAGTAAGTGTGTTAAATTAGGAATATCGATCTATTGATCGACTTATTAACTAAAATGCATAACTCTATGAATTCAGATGTTGTTGTTAAATTATGGGATGTGCTTGGAGCTATTGCTAAGAGCGCAACCTTAAAGGAATGTAAAGAAGGTCTCTAATTTGTAATAAGATTATATTCAAATTCTCATCAAGCAACAATATTACATAATATATAATAAGTATAAAAAAATTTAGCAATCCCAATCTGATTTTTTATTTTCAAATAATATTAAATAAATTAAATTAAAATGAATATTTTGAATTAACACTAAAATGCATTTCCACATCTCTTGCCTATCATTGATAGCATGAGAGTTTACTAAGAAATGAAATTGTGGAAGCAGCTGAGTGATTAATTGTTGGTCTACATCAAGGATCCTCAAGTCAATCAAGGAACCCATTTGAAAGATCTTTTTGAGGGCTTTGTCAAGAAGTTTTATTAGGAAATTGATGAAATGAAATTAGTGCGTATTCTCATTAAGACTGCAGAATAATATGGAGATTTCCAGAGCAGAATTGATTTCCTCAAATAATTCAAATTGGATGAACAACCTCAATTAGTCATTGAAATTTTGATTGCCTTCTTCAAGTTGTAGTAGGGACAACTATAAGAAGTTGATGAATTACTAAAACAATACAAGCAAAAAAGTGAAAAATTACAAGAAGTCGATCCACTTGTATATTCCATGCTCTACTATTTGGCATACAATTTCTACAAAATCAAGAATGTCTATGAAGAATTCTATGTGAATGCCCTTCAATATCTTGCATACACAAATGATTAAGACATGTTGCAAGAACAAAAGGTACAACTCTCATATGAGATGGCTCTTGCAGTTTTGATTTCACCAAACATCTATAATTTCAGTGAATTGTTGCAACAACCAGTGTTAGTTAGCTTAAAAGAAAGTGCCCAATACACTTGGGTCTATCAATTGTTGGATATCTTCAATAGGGGCAGTGTGAGGGAATTGAATAATTTCTAATGGAATGAGGAGAGAAAAAGAGTTATTCCCAATTTCCAAGTTTTGAATGAAAAAATTAGAATAATGGCATTTCTTGAATTAGCATTCTCTTTGCCTAAAAATAACAGGGTTTGCACTTTCGAGGAATTGTCTTAAGTGTCAGAGTTACCCTTAAGTGACATCGAAAGATTGGTAATGAGAACCATTAGTAAGGGGTTGGTCAAAGGCAGAATCAATTAAGTAATGCTATTGTATTAATAAATTTTAGGTAAAACAAACTATTACAATTTCCTATGTTGTTCCAAGAGTTTTGACTTTGGATAAAATTGAGATTATTAATAAGAAATTCGGTAATTGGGAGAAATCATTGAATGTCTTTCTTAAAGAAGTTGAAGATGTGAGGAAGACATTTAATTGATATATATAAATGTATAAAATCAATTAATTATTCACAAAAAGTATATTTTTTGATAGATTTAATCATTAATATTTGATAGACCACACATATTAGATGACACATACAATCATAATGAATTAGAATGAATGAAAATATGGTTGCAATCACTTAATTTAATAGACTCAAATTCTAAATTTTGGTTTATGTGAAGACTTCTTTTTCAAAGAGATATCTATGTTTTCTTTGTCGTGACCAGGTTCTTATACTGAATAACTAATGTTTCTTAATGGTTATTTGGTTATTAATTCTATAGAGTAATTTTGTTTCTTCTTTAGAGGAGTGTATGTCGAAAATTAATCACTAACATTATTTGAGACTTATTTTAATTTTACTTTAAGATCTTCATTTGAAACATTCAATTAATTTATGGTGATTTAATTTTCTGAATGGATCATTTTTAGAGTGGATATTTCTTGTGTGTAGTTATCCAATTTTTTAGAAAGAAATCTTTCAAATTAGGACAATTAAGTGTTGATTTTAGATATTATTTGATTTTAATCCAATTTTAATGCTATTTCATGAATAACCCATTAGCATAACTATTTATATTCGATGAGAATAGACTCTATAAGATTCCCACAGTGATAGGATTTTTTGGAAAGACAATTTAATTGAGAACCACCTCTAAAAAGTAGAAAATCAAATATACTTGTAAGGTACTCTCATAGGAGTGATTGATTATTCAGATTTGCAAAAAGCTCTGCAATTATTTGATATGCTGGAAATACTAGAAATAGTTGATTTCATATTATTCGTTAAAATAATTAATAAAAATAAATAAAAAAATAGCTTAAGACAATTATAATTAAGAACTTTAATGAATTTTACATTGAATAAACTTCCATTCCCAATATCGATACATTTTTAGACATTCTTATAATTTAGAATCTATAATAAGTAATTTACTAAATTATATTGGTATAACTAAATGGAACTTGAATGATCTCGATATTGAAAATTGTAGTAGAATAACAAACTATTTCTGTTGAAATCCTTATCCATTTAAGGAATAAATTCTGTAAATTATAAGATTTTAATAATAATTTTTATAACTAAATTTGATTATGGCAGCATCTTTGCATATTTAATTTTATCTAGATAAACTGATGAAAATTGATCATGATTTAGGAGGAACAGCTGCAGCTTGTATATAATACTTATATATTTCAATAGAGAAAAAGACAGGAGATGATTTTATTAGTTTAAAAGATTCAATCCATAACTTGCTGTTTAAGTTGAGATCGAAGATCGAAGAGAAACACAAATATGCTAATGTTTAAAGAAATCAAGATGCTATAAAATTGGACATTGAAATAAGAGATCTAATCACTGATATTGAAAGATTGTTAGATAGGCTGAATGAGGCTTTGAGAAAATAATCTAAAGATAAAAAGGTATTACAAACTCATAAAAGTTAAGAAATACCCCGAGTAGAACATCCAAGCTAAACAAAAGGCTTATTCAAATTACAGATAATAACTTTATGACTTATAATAATTGCTAGATCCAAATGCAGTCTTTGATTAATAGTAAACCAACAATAGTGTAGAAACAGTCAGTACATTGAAGATGAAATTGATGGATCAAGATGGTAGAAAGCCTCCCCCATCATAATAGATGAGTTAAGAAGAGAAGGATGCCATCTAAAGATGGAAATAGAATGATGAGTTAATGGATAAATAACTTGATAATCTTGTAGATGGTACTTAAAAATGGAAGGAGAATGCAATGGCGATTGGTGGAGTATAATTCTGAATTGATTTTTATAGAAAATTGATCATACAAGTAAATAAATTGACCATTTGACTGTTAAAGTGGATGAAACTAATGCAGAATTATACAAATAGAATAGCTAGTTGAAGAAGATTGTCGAAAAGTACAGACAACCAAATAAGTTCTGTTTGGACATGGTTCTAGTATTCATACTAATTGGATTATGTGGTGTAATCTATGTAATCCTAAAATGAATGTATCAATACATGAACAATTCATAATTATAACAAATTAAATAATAAAATTAATAATTATAATAAATATTAATACTGATAAATTCAAAATTAGATAATAATATCATTTTAATAATACTATACTATTAATAAGCAAGTAATCAACATCTTCTTTTTGATATGATATTACATTTACACTAAATAATCAGCATTATTTGATATTATTTATTTCACCTACATGTTATAGCATGAACCCCATACCCATGAGTTACTACTAAGATGTGTTTTTTTGAGAAATGCTCTCTCATGCGTTTATAATCTTCTGAGAACCTCTCAAAAAAATCTTAAATTGATTCAGGATATTATTGGATCACTTCCTCATAAGGTTCATTCAATAATGGATATTATTCAAAGATGTGCATATAAATTGAAGAATGTTTATAATAATGAAGATCTGACAATTTATCTTTATCAAACCAGTCCTATCTAAAAAATTCTCCTAATTCTTTTGCTATATATCATTTACACACATCTCAAATATGGTTATGTAACTAAAACCATATTCTCGATTGATTGCTTATTAATTTTATGAAGATTTTTACTAATTTCAAAATCTTCCTTATATATTTCCCTGTCTTTTTTGCCTAGGTTTATCCATTTAAAGATAAATGGGGATCAAATTTAAAAACAATTCTTTACTTTTTAGCATTTGTGCTATCATCTGCCCTTTCACCATGTCAATTATTATTTTTATAAATTTAATTATATATACGCTAAATTTTTAATGAAAATATAACAATAATATTGATAATAATTATGTGTTTTTAACTTCAATCATTTCTTTTAAGAGATATCCAATAAAATAAATTGTATAATTATTATTAATTATCATATAAAACTATGATAAACTATCATCCACTATAAATTCTTCAAATTCTTCTACAGATTGTTGGTAATAATATTTAACTTTAAATTAATATTAATTATTTTAACATCTGAATAGGCATGAATACAAATCATAATGAAGTATTGTTTAAAATATTTTCTATTGTAGTTTTGAACTTATTATTATAATATATAAATAGAATTAGAAATGGAATAAATAACTTTGTTTTTATTATAATCTAAATATTTTCTTATTTCATTAGGTATATTTGATTGATTGTGATTCTTAAGGACAAGGCATAATTCCATTTAATAAATAACTATTATATTTAAATAAGACTAATCATTCCGTCAATTTCTTTTGATAATTGTATCAAATTGCTTTTATATTTCTTTTTCTAATTCCGGTGTATATTCAACATTGATATTGCATTTTTTCAAGAACTCCTATGTTGTGCAGCCTACAAATTCGCAAGCAAAGGATGCTAACATTAGATTAGATAGATGTTCTAAGCCCAAGTCATCTGCAAGTTTTAATATGGTTTGTCTTTCAATTGGAGTAATTGATTTTAAGAAATTGCATTCTATCTCATTCAAATAGGTCTCTATTTTCCCATTGGGCACAGGCTTTGGGATGATTGAAATCTCAGAAGTTAACAATTTTTGTAGAAAATCGACGACTTTGATAACAATAACACTTTCCACTTTAAAATTGAAAATTGTTTTATTTCTAGAGTTTTCTAGGAAAATAAATTTAGATTTTTTTACCTTGAATTTGGGAATTAGTTTTACTAAACTTCTATAAAATTGGAACTGGAATGTTAACTTATTTATCATCTAAAGTATTGATGATCATTTTGACAAAATAATTTAATATAATAATTATAATTATAATTAAACCAAGCTTATCTTGGTGAAACACCATGGACAGTAAGACTTTGTTATACTAACCAATCGTATGAAGAGTATTTTGATATCATTCTATTATAATCTAATATGCTATCAATAAATTATTAAAATCAAGAATGGGGTCTTGTACTTAGAAACTGAAAAAGGCTAACTAAGAAAATCTCCAAAGAAAGCATATGCAAAAAACTTTGTAGGTTTAGCATTCAAAAAATCAATCAATCCAAACTCAAGAATCTGTTCAAGAGAAAAAAAAGAAGGATAAGTTTTTGTAAACTGATTAATCTCTTAACATCCATAATTTCATTCTGATTTAAACATGTAAATTGTCTAAAGTCTATTCCATTGTTTCCAACAACATTAAGGATAATTAAGTTTAAACCCAAAATAAGTCATACATTGAAAATATGCAGATCATATAGAATAATCTGACTGGGAGAATTAGAGTAATGGAGACACTAAAATTGGACGAGAAATAAACTAAACAATACATGGATAATATTATAGCAAATCCTTTAGTATTTTTAATATAAAGAATATTAGTCACATCCTAACATCGCACAAACACATGAGATGTATTAGGACGATGAAACTATCCATATAATTCATGACTATTGCAGTGGAGGACGATTAAGTACCCTATTTGTAAAACTGGGCCAGGGGATAAGTGAGCATATAGCTTTGAAGATATTGGTATAGATGATAGAATCCTTGAATTACCTTCACATGAAAGGATTCAATCATGGTCATTTGACACAAAATAGTTTTTCAAGAACAGATGAATCAGAGAACTATTTTATTAAACTCACTGATATAAAACCAATTTACTTAAAGCCTTAGGTTACGTTTGAGCAATTATAGTTTTTTGCTCCTGAAGTAATTGATAACGATTAGGATTATTCAATTGCTAGAGATGTTTGGTCAATAGGCATCATATTTTATAAGCTTCTAACTGGAAATCTTCCTTATTCATCAACTTAATCGAGTAAATTGAAATAAGAAATACGAAAGGGTATTCTCTAATTTAGTGATTTATAATTTGATAAAGTGTCCACCAGGGCTAAGGAATTATTAAGTAAACTACTCTCCTTTAATCCATCAATAAGATCTGATCTTAATTAAATCATCAAATCACCAATGTATAGAAAATTAGTATCTCAAACTAAACAAATTAGCCAATAATCTGTAAATGCCTTGACGAATATTAAACCAGCCAATGTTATATAATCATTGTTCTTATAATTTTTGGTTAGTTAATTTTGCCAAAACTAATAAAATGAAATTTATTAAATGTTTAATAAATACGATCAAAATGGAGATGCTAAATTAAATAGGACTGAAATATGTGAACTTTTATATTAGTAACTTAGATCTAAAGAGTAAGCACAAAAACATGTTGATTTGATATTTTAAGCAATCGATACAGATCATAATGGTACCATTGATTGTGATGAATTCATTAGATGCATTGTAGACAGACAGGCATTGATCACTACTCCTAATCTTAAGGCGATATTCAAAATATTGTCTAATGGCAAAGGATCAATTCACAAAAAACGATTTATGCAATGTTTCTAGGTTGATTAAAAATAAACTGATGAGATGTTTGCTTCCATCACCAAATCAAAGAGAATCACTTTCAAAGTATTTTCCAAAACCATGATGGAACTTGTATGAGTGATATAAGTATTTCATACTAATTTTGATATATTATTTTATTTATATGGAAGAACCTTTAATTTAGAATGAGGAAATTGAATCAAAAATTCCAAATGAAAAAGTCATGACAAGACTCATCAAAGGCGAGTTTAGGTTTGAGAGAAGACAGTACATATTTTTAAACGTTAATACTGTGAATTTAGTAAGAGAATGCAGTAAGTAATTAGGTGTTAACTATTTATAACCTGATTGGTCCTATCAATATTGAAGCCCAGAAATCTTTAATCTTTTATGAGGATACTAGAGTACCTTTAAATGATCAGGACTTCACTTTGATGAATTTATTAAATGCCTTGATTGTAGTTCATCTCTTGAGAATCTTCACTTGTTTATTGGGTTTCTTCAGTGTTTCATAGGTAATCGAATGTATTGAATGGTGTAGAAATCCGGTAAAATTATGACTTATTTTATGATTATGTCTACAGTGTGTGTGCTTTGTAGAGGAATCATATCCTTATTGATTGTGCTAAATTATACAGCAATAAAAGATACTTGTAATTTGATTTTTGGAGGTGGAACTGATGACATCGGTTCATTAATGGCAATGTAATTTTTAGTTGTACTTATACTTTTTGTAATTGCAGAAATATTGCTTGCTTTGATCTCATTAATATAATGTTCAAAAACTAAGGAGGAATATAGAA
This sequence comes from Paramecium tetraurelia, assembly GCF_000165425.1. Taxonomy (NCBI): domain Eukaryota; phylum Ciliophora; class Oligohymenophorea; order Peniculida; family Parameciidae; genus Paramecium; species Paramecium tetraurelia. Next base: position 110,257 of record NW_001799042.1, read on the forward strand.
GTACAACTAATCTATGATATCTTAGTTTGGATTAAGCATAAGGAGAAAATGATGAAGAATTATGAATTGTGCTATGAAGTCGCCATTTGTTAATTAGATGAATGATTATTAAATATCTGTAACATTCAATTTCACATATTATAAATTTATATAGATTTTAATCATTTAAATCCATAAAATGACATTTGATTTGCATTCGTATTTACTATTTCTTAAGGCATAGTAAGGGAATAACAGAAACATCATGTACAGATTCTCACCAGTAGACATTTAAGTTTAAAACGATATTTTTGATTTCGTTATGTTTATGTAAGAGATTAGAATTAATTATAACCATAAGTTGAATCATCATTAAATAAGCAAAAGTGGGTTGCATTTTACCAAGAAGTAAAATATTTTGCATTTGAGTTATTTTCTACAAATTACTACTTATGAAATAACGCACAACATTTATTATCTGATAATAATTAAATAAACTCAATAATATATATTCGTTATGGGTAATTGCAGCACCAAAAAGAAAGTCAAAAAAGATGTAGAAGTACTTGTATCTACATAAGGACCCGAGGAAAAACCTAGAATTGATAGAAAATAATAAAAGTCTTACACATTTACTCCTATTCTTGCTAGATCACTTTTACCGGACACAGTTAATGAGTCCGTTATTTCAATACGTTCCACCAAAAAATTTATTGATTCATCGAAATAACAAATCTAAATTCGAGCTGGACTCTTGAGAGTTTATACCATATTAGGAGCCAAACCAGACTCTTATTTAGAAAAATTGGATGATAAACAAATAAGGATAGTCCAACACAATATAAGTGGAATTAAAAAGAGAGTAGAAACAATCAATAAATTTGATACTTCTACACAGAATTTTATTCTCAAAATCTAAAAAACCAGATTAGTATTTAAATATATAACATTAGTAAAATGATTATATCTGTCCAATAACTAATATTTATGAAGACTCTGATAAATACTACCTGTTATCCGACTATTGTAGTGGTGGCAGTTTAGCTGCATTAAAGGGAAAGTTATAGGATAGTTAAGTGACTATCCTATTAAACTAGATGGTCACAGCCATTTCTTATTTGCATTCCAAAAAGATGGTTCATGGTAAGTTGTCTTTGGATAGTTTTCATTTATTAAGTGATTTAAATAGTTTATTTTGTAAGATGGTTGATGCAAACAGTTTATTTTATGGGAAAGAGTAGGTTAAGATAGAACCATCATTAGAAGATTACGCAGATGATGTCTATGCTTTAGGGACGATCGGTTATTAATTATTGACTGGTTTAATTCCTTATTAGATTAAAAACTATAAATAATAAGAAGATGGAGAAAATGAACTCATCTTATATTTTAGTGAAGGAACTTCAACTACTTTAAAATCAATACTGAAGAAAATGTTAGACAAGAATAGAAGTGAGAGAATTACTTTGGAAGAAGTTAAAAGATAATTATCTAAAAATGATATGAGACATAAGTACTCGGATTTCTTAATAAAGCCTTTGTATTATTTATCAAAATGTAAACAAAGGAATTATTTTCACGTTGTAATTCTGGCTTTTATGCTGAACAAATTCAATTAGGAAGAAGAATGCATTTTATAGAAAATCTTCAATGATGCAGACCTTGATTAAGATGGATTATTGATGAAAGACGACATCATTCGATTATATAAATCTATAGTTGAGTATGAGACTATAAATGTCGATATTCAACAATTATTTTAAAAATTAGATGTAAAAAACAAAGAAGCATTAGATATAAAGGAGTTTATATCAGCAGCATTAAACCTCGATGAGTTATTGTCGTAAACATATTTAGAGGCCTGCTTTAAATATTTATAGAATCAAAGAGGGCAAATTACATGCAATAGTGTCAAAAAACATATTGAGATTAACGAATAATTGTTCAATTCGACTTTAGAGGACATCAATGGGCAATTCAAGGTAATAAATCAATAGATATTTCTTAGGTAAATTATACTGAATTTACTGAGATAATGAGATAATTATAATGATTCAAAGTATGGATTATAATAGAGTTTATATTTGATTAATATTACTTTATATACATTAATATTATGGTTTTTTTATGTAGATATTTAGTTAAACAGTTAATTATAATTTATTTGGACTGTAATTTCTGAAGGATGCTACTTAAATAAGACTGAATTTTGGAATTCTACTTATTTACCACATTTAATATGGCTTTTTGATTGAGTAGATTAGAAATCCTCTAAATAGAAAGAGAAGTTACTTTTAGATGAAAATTGATAAATAAAAATCGATAATCAATCGTCTGATTGCTTTCTTTGATCTTGAGTGAATCTTCTTTACATAATAGGATTAAGTTTTATTTGGAATACATCCTTTTTATTTTCTTGGGGAGTAGTTTTTCTAAATTAGATCAGTTTATTACTAAGAATTGATTCCATTTGGTCCTTTATCTTTATCAGCCTAGTCGGCATATAATGCATCCTATCTTTTGCTTTGTTTTTACTAAACACAGCCCATTTTATTTGGCTTGTTTATTTATATATAAATGAATGATAAATCTTATAGTCATTAATATAATAACCTATTATTATTTTAATTATTTTCAAGCAATTTAATGTTTTAGGTTTATGCAACAGCCATTTGAAATAAATGCGAAATTTCATCATCGCCATACTGATATTTGGAGATGATGACCTCAAACATAATAGTTTAAGGGTGATTAGCCAGATACATAGAAGTTAAAATATATATATCTGATTAATATATTATATTATTTAAATAATGAATGAACGATTGGACACACAAGATTAAACTGACACCAGTATTTTAGGTAAGGATAAGAAATCAATACGGAGAAATCGTTTAAGATTGGATAAATTTAATCATCCTATCATTAAGGGTGTAAAAGGGAAGAGAATCGTCTTTAGAGATGCAATAGAAGGAAGAAATTTATGTGATGTTTATTTGGTTTAGAGGTACATTGAAAAGAAAGAATAAAATATGAAATGCAGATGCGCATGTTCAATCTAGTGAATTCTAAATCCGGTTCTTAATGCATGGATGATTTTAGTTAATAATTAATTATAATAATACTAATAATTATTGATTTTAAATTTTCATATGAATTTAAAAAAAATGATGATGATGTATTTGAAATATTAATTCATTTTTTAATAGCCTACATGTTCTGAAGGAATTCCTTACATCGATTGATTAACACGCTATTATTAGCACCTAATTAAGACTAAGTTCTTTGATGATTAACTATTGTTTATTTGCTTCTTTAATCAGAAATGCCCTTTTGCATTAAATAAGTCTGATAGTTCATGCTCATTGCTATTTTGAATATGTGGAATATTTACTTTTTTAATGCATCTATTATTATTATGGCTAAGGGATATTAGATTGGGTGGAGATATTATGATCCCCTAAGAAACTATTTTCTTTGGAGATTTTCTTACCATAATTGAAACTAGAGTTGGCTTTATCAGAGGGAATATAAAAAGATGTGCTTGTACCACTGGTAGGCATTTTTGCACTGATTCTCTTCTACGCAACAGCAGCATTATTGTTCTGTAGTTATTAGGGTATTTAAGATTTCAGTTGATTTGAAGAGGCCTAATTTAAAGTAGCATAAACACTAACAGAGGGAGGTCTCTATTGTTGAGTTGTGATCTAAGGTTTTTGATTGGGTTAAGTCCAAGGAGACATAATTTATTTTTTGGAAATTGAATTATCACGTTCTATTTTATTGATTGAAATGTCGACGACATTTTTAGATTTTTAGTTTTCTTTGTTCATTTCTTTACATAATTGGCCACTAATAAATTCCTTGCTCATATTGACACTTTATTATTATTATTATCCTAAATAATCTTTACTACAATTTGACAAGTATTCTTTCAGGTAATTTTGTGAAACATGTTGTTAAACATTAGGATCTTGCTATTTAATTATAGGTTATTCACTAGGAAGAGTAGAATTAGATGGAGCATTAGGTTTTTTAGATGCATGTTAAAAACTTTAAGTTCTTTTTCTTTCTTATTGATTTTGATCAGTGCTTTTGAATTAGTTCTCAAATTTATTCTCATATTTGGTTTCATATTTCTTACTAATTTCTAAGTACAAAGCCTCTCTATACTCTTTGATACTAAATTTCTTGTTATCATCCATAGAGATGATAATTGGATTTGTAGTGCTCTCTTGATTATCATGATGGAATGCACCTACATATGGATGTCTCAAGGCTTCTTCTACAGAGATCCTTTGTGAAGGATTGAATGAAAGCAATCTTCTAATCAAATCCAATGCTTGAGGAGTGGCTTTTGGAAAATAGTTTGTAAATCCAATTCTCTAGCCTTTAGGAATATTGTTGACGATTTGAGAGGCCAAGGGTGCTTAGACACTTTCCAATTCAGAGGTGGTTGGTCTGCCTATGACTTCAAGAACCCTTTCGATTTGATTGAGTGTGGAACTACCAGGGAAGATAGGTTTGCCATTAATCATTTCTCCCAGGATGCAACCAACTGACCACATGTCTACAGCTTTGGTATATTGGGTGGATCCAAGGAGAATTTCAGGAGCTCGATACCAGCGAGTTGCTACATACTCAGTCAGAATGGAAGTTTCATCGATTTGATTTAGTAGACTTCTAGCTAGGCCGAAGTCTGCAACTTTGACATTACATTCTGCATCGAGTAACACGTTTGATGGTTTAAGATCTCTATGTATGATTTCAGCAGAGTGAATGTATTTTAATGCTTTGAGTATTTAATAGATAATATATCTGAAATTAAAGTTTAAGATTATACCTCTAGTGTATTTCTTCGAGGATTCCTCCTCTAATTACAGCATGGAGGTCTGTTTCCATGAAATCGAAAACAATATACAGATCTTTGTTATTATCTGCTCGATGAATATTGGTCATTCGAATAACATTGTCGTGGAGCATCTCCTGTAAAAACATGACTTCTCGAAATGTGCGTTGTGCATCAGTGGCATTATGAAATGCATCAAATACTTTTTTGAGTGCTACAGTTTATTTTGTTTTTCGATCTATGGCTTTCCAGACTACTCCATATGCTCCTTTCCCCATTTTCTGTAATACTTCATACTTCTGCATTATGTGGGACTCGATTTCTTCGGTCATTTTAAAAAAATTAACTGTTAAAAATAATTATGAAGAAACATAAATCCTACATCAATTACGAAGACATTATTGATAAACCTACTCCATTGATCAATATGTAATAATCATTTAATCTTAACGTGAATGTCAAATAACTCAAATAATAATAATCATCTCCACATATCCCTCTCATTAATCCTAAGAAACCTTATCTTCAATCCAGAACCAATAATCGAAATAGTCTCCCAGTCATACGCTCTGCTATGCAATCACAAATTATGGACAGAGATACCCAATTTAATCAAAAGGAGCATGAAAAATTAAAAACTGATTATGAAAACCTTAAAATTGAGTATTCTAAGTAAGAATCGCTTGTCTAGCAATTGATGAATGAGAATGGCCTATTGAAGAGTCTCAATGCTGACCTTAAAAATTAGGTTGATGATCTTAAAATCAATATCAAAAGGTATCAATAGAATGATGAAGCTGCTTACTAATAATATCTCTCAAATTAATAAGAGTTAATTATAAAAGAATTAAAATCGAAGATTAATTAATTGTCTGAGAAATTGATTCTTAAAGAAAAACAAGAGAGCCAACCAGCCAATTATCTTCTTTACGTGAATGAGATTCAAAGTTTGTGTCTGGATCTAAAGAGGCACTTGGAATGCAAGTACTGCGGAAAGGAATTGAAAGATCCAGTAACACTAATTCCATGTGCTCATTCGTATTGCAAAGGATGTAGAAAGGGTTATTCCAATGATTGTTTTTTGTGTGGTAAAGAACTAAAATTAGAGGCGGTGTATCTAAATTAATTTATGATTGACATGATGGCATTATATAAACGAAATATTGGACTCATTGAATAGTTGAAAAATAATTTATGAATTAATAATCAAAGAACAAGTCTCTCTATTCCAAAAATATTATTCCTAAACACAATGAGCCCCAAGATATCGAGCATTGTCGATAGGCAATCAAGTAAATCATTGGCAATAGTGATGCTTCTCGCAATCAAGCATATCATAAGTCTGCCGAAAACCATCACCAACAGCCTTAACTGAAGAAAAACTTACACTCTACAGTGCAACAGTATAATGAAAATGTCGGCAAGATGTTTACATCCTCTAAGTATGGTGTCGCATACATGTAGAAAAAGGTCATGCATAATATTGATTAACTATGATATATTTGATCCACATTATAACTTTTCTGTTATTACCAACAATTATCTCACTCTCCTTTTTTGGAAGATTACCTTTAAATTTTTCCAGAATGATTTGGTATCAATTTAAATTTTGATACATATTTAAAGTCGATCATTAATAATACAATTAAGTATTCATCATTTATTCTTAATTTTATTTATTCCCCCATCGATAAATTTAATTAAAAAGTATTAAAGAATGTTACAAATCCTTTTTGAAGAAAATTGATAGTATAAATATACGCTGTAAAGATATTTAAATATGTCAAACAATCGATTACCAATGTTATTTTATTGTTGTCATCCATTTCAAACTATTTATGTTATTTCTTATATATATAAAAATCTTTTTTATTATAATAATATTGATATATAGAAATAACATAAATAAGCATAAATTTTAGATTCCCTCATTTTTCTATCCAAATACCACTATGTGATATTTAATAATAATAAATTTCTAAAATATATTTAGAAATACTTTTTTAATACATAATAGTAAATATGAATCTAATTATATAAAGTTAATTAGATATATTAATATATATAATGTTATAATAATAAATTTTATATTATGTTGAATATGTTATAATTTTCACACTTCAATCATCTCAAAGAAAATATTCGTTGCTGGATTAACAAATATTTTCACTAAAATTGTTTACAAAAGTCCAGTTGCACCTGATAAACTCAATTGCACTGCCTTGAAAACAATTAATAATTTAATTGGGTCTGATACACAATGAGTGTTTAGGAATCCCATAATGAAGTTAAGACCCCACATATTTGATCTACTAATATCACCACCAGAATCGCTTGCTTCTAAGGCCATGGCTATTAGGATGAAGTAAATTAACAATGTAGTTAAGCCTATGAATATTCCCCATCCTATTTGTCTAACCACAAACACTTTGTGTGGCATCAAGAACAGTATTACAAACATTTCAAAGTTAGACAATATAGCCGAGAAAATACTGAATATAACTGATTGTAAAGGTTCCAAGGGCACTTAGAAGAAGATGTTTATGTAGCAAGTGTTAAGTATGGTCATGTATAACACACAGAATCTGATGGGACGAGGCAATCTTCTTTCAAAAATTAAAAAGATGCATAACAATTTATGGAATAGAGCCATAAACAATAGTACATTGGCAAGGGTGAACTTAAGTTGACATCCACTTTCTAAGAACTTCTTTCGTTTGTAATCTCTATGCCATTATTGAACTATTTGTTCTTTGATTTCATAAGTTGGTTCTGGCTCTTCTTAGAGATTTTCCTCTTCATTTGAAACATCTAAAAGATCTTTATCCTTCTCTTTTTCTTTTTCTTTCGCTTTATCAGTATGTTTACTCTTATTTCTCTTTCTCCTTCTCATTGTTGATTTTTTCTTTTGTTTAGGTTCAATGATTTCAGATTAACCAGCTTCTTTGACATCCTTTTCAAATGAGTCCTCTTAATTATTTTGAGCAGGTTGATTGACATCAGTGACTTTGATGGCACTAAGTGCACATCCATCATCATCTTAAAGTTGAGGTAAATCATTTGATTGTAATTCCTGACAGAAGGGTGGTGTCATATTATCTCTTCTATTGAGGATAGGTGACTCTTTCAATTCTGGATGAAGTTCATACTATTAGCTATCACCCATATCATATTGAAGTGGTTAATCAGCATAGAGTTATTGCTGTTGTTTTTGTTCTTATTATTGGAATTGCTTTTCTAATTCTAGATTGAATTATTCTAGATCAGCAATACTCTCTGATTTGAATTATTATTATTATTAATCTTATAAGATTTAAGATTATTATTGTGACTATGATTTCTATTGCTATGATTATGATTTCTATTGTTATGATTATTATTATTGTTATTATTGATTTGAAACATTCTTAGATTTAATGGTTGCAATAGACACAGAAGATTTGGAAAATTCAGGTTCCAATTATTTGAAGTATTTAGCTATTTCAGGTTCCTTTTGCTTTTCTCCTGGTTTCACATCCAAAATGTTTTCAGGAACTTCATAGATACTTTCCATGTTGTCACTATTTTCACTATCTTCTTCATCATAGACTACTTAATTAGGTGGTTTATCAGAATCATCAGAATCAGATCTATAAGTAGGCTCACTTTAAAGTGGAGGATTGGCATTTTATTCACCTTTGATTTCATCCATCTATCTAATCTTCATCAATTCTTCTGGTTCGATATCAGGTTGAACCATCTTAATATCCACTGGAGCTTCCTCTTATAATGGGAACTAGACACTGGTGTTGATTTGTCTCTCAGGATTATCTTGTTATTCCTCAAGTTGCTTTTATTACTCCTATTCTAATCTTAGTTATTCTTCATATTCTTATTACAGTTTCTACTCTATTTCCTTTTGCTTTTCCATTTTCAATTTTTGTTATTCTGATCTCTTGGATTGGTTTTCTTCAGCCTTGATTCTAATATATTCTGATTCAACAAAATGAGGAGCCAATAATTTCTTCTCATAATCTTCCCTATCCTTTTTGAATCCATATCTGACTGAAAACACTAAAGCAATAGTCATAATGGCTAAAGCATAAACAATGACTGATTTGTAGAAAGGGAAGTTGAGTAAGGCTAATAAAGCTTCCATGGAGAATGCCTTAGCGAATTTATCAAATGCTAGAGCATCTGCAATAGCATCACCAACTGAAGTAGGAGATAGTTCTTCGCATTAGCAAGTGACAGTAACAGCTCCAGTTGCATCAACCAGTGTAACAGATTTACAGTTTCCTCCTCCTGCACTCCAACTTCCATCAGCACCTTTTCCAATACAAAATATGGCTTAAGATTCTGGTTCTTCATCTAACTCATATAAATCCTAATAATATTGCATGTTTCTTCTGCCATACAGTCTTCTGAGTCTTCTTAATCTTGCTGCTTTTTTGGCTGCGGTGACTCCAAAGGACATAGGTATTGGTTATTTGGGAACAATGACTGATCCATTGGCTAATTTTGGTTCAATGTTTTAGACAGATGCTGGTACAGATCTACTTGGGAAGGAATCGTCAGTTGCATAAGGATTGTTATTGAATTCAGCTTAATTGTAAGTAACAGTTGAGATAGAAGTGTCATCAGATGCTGAGGATTCATCATCATCGCTGATTTTGATATCCTTCTTTACTTTAGTGGGATCTGCTCCTGCCAAATATTCAGCCATCTTAGAAGGAGTAGCAATAGATGATTTCATAGAGAATGATCCACCTGAGAATACTTTAGGAGGTGCATTGGGATCAGCAGTCTATGTTAAACCAAATTTAACAGATTCTTGGACTTTAAACATTTTTGCATTATTCTCCTTCATTTTTTACCAAGCTTCATCAGCATCACTTGTTGAATTACTGTCAGTTGAATTAGTTGAATTGGTTGATGCAGTTGTACTGGTTGAATCTATAGAATCCATTTAATTCTATCCAGCTGCCAATAGTCCATTTAATAACCCAGCAGTTCTCATGATGTCATTTTGGAGATTCTCTTTTATTCTAAACGATTTGAAGTCGACATTGCCATTCTCAATATCTCCTTGAAGATCACTGACTCCATTGGTACTGGCTGAAACAATACTATCTGCTTTATCTAATTCAGCATCCATATTTGCAGAACTCATACTCAATTAGATATCTTCATCATTCATTAGTTCTTCAATGGATTTGGTCAGAGCACTCTTAGTAGCAACACTGACATCTTGGGATTGCAATTCTTTGAGTGATGCCAAAATATTTTGTTTGAGTGTGACTAATTTAGACTACTCTGCGTTGACAATAGCTGTTTCATTAGTATCTTGATCAGAAGTTGGGTTATCGATAGTGATATCCTTGACACCAACAGCAAGAAGGTTAAGTAAATTAATTTACTCTGGGATTGTCAAAGTTGTTCTGTTCTAATAAAGCAAGATAAATCTATCTGTTGCAGCCACAATTTCTGCTAATTATCTTGATCTGAAGAAATAGGGTAATGGGGAGTACTTATCCTCTTATGATTCTCTCTTTTTCAAAAACTCAGCAACCTAAAGTTTATGTCTAAGATCTGCTTTATTCAATCCGACTACAACTGATGATGTAAGGTTTGTTAAGGCTCCCAAAGAATCTGATACTGATGCCATCAGAACTATGAATGGTTGAGTTACAGCTGAATCACTCAAAGGATTTGGTAGAATAGTATTCAATTCATCGTCTATTGAGTAATCAAGTAATAGAATCTGATTTAGTGAAGCAGCCTTCAAAATGTCATTGTCGTATTGAGTGGGAGAGTAGTAGAGTGTAAACTTATAAGTGAATGGTGAATCGCTATCTTCACAATCAACCACTTTTATAGTGAATTAGGTATCAAAGGAAAGCCCACTAGTAGGAGATACCTTTATTTTACAGTTACGAGGTGGCAAATTGATATTAATAAGTAATGTAGTTGTGGAAGGCATGAAGAATTGAGGATTGTAAACAGATGCCCTGAATCCTAATTAAGCAAGATCAGTTAAATCATAGAAACTATCCCAGAACTTTATAGTTATTGAGGTGAAGTAGAATCTTAATGTTGCCACTACATTGAAATCATATACTATTGCACCACCATAGTACAGACTATCTGGATTCTTCGTGGGATATAAGAATTTAATGCTGATTTCTTAATTCATGTTAACTCTCTTTGAAGTCAAATATTCAGGTCTCTTGAGTTCTAAAACTGGGATGTCTAATTCCACAATTACAATAACTGCCTAAGCAACCTCAAACAATTCACCTTTGGTACCATTCAAGTAGAAATTATAGGCATTATAAGGCACTAATCTTTTTGCTGGAACAAATTGAGAGGTGGTTCTATTAAGTGGAATTTCTTCATCGTACACATCTGAACATGGTAGATTAGTATTTAGATTCACACATTTCCATACCAACTCAATTCCTACACTCTAATCTGTTTTAATATTGGGATCCTTTGCCCATCCATTCACTCTCAAAGGTACAGCATATCCATTCATTCTATTTCCTCCTTCAATTTCAACTTATAATCCTTAATTCAATAGTGTAATATCAACTGTGTAATTTGCTGAAATTGGTTTGGTTGTTAGAGTAGCTACCAAAGTTACTTGATATTAGAAACCACCTTTTCCTGAATAAGGAGGGATGTCTAGTTGAACAAATTGAACATCTGGAGCTTTTACACCTGTAAGAGCAGTGGTATCCTATAGAAGATATGATTCAACAGTTCCCTTCTTAGCTTTATTTGACATCCACTCATAACTGATTGTTGATGCTATAATTTCTGTAGTTCCAGATAGACAACTTTAATGAATGATTGTACCCACTAATTTGATTCTTGCATTTGTGTAATACACATGTGGGGCTAGTTCTTCAATTGATACAAATGGTGATTCATAAGTAGTAGTTGAAACCTAGTAATCTGAACTGAACTCTGTATTCAAGAAATTGGTGAATGTGTATTTAAATACATACTTTGAGTATTCAGATAATAACAAAGGTGGAATTTCAATTTTACTACTCTTGGCGGCATTTGCAGTGTCAAATAAACCTTAGATTCTTCCTCTGACACTAGAGTTTTCTGGTTCAATTGAGACTATTGACCATGATTTCATATTCAACCCTCTACCACCATCATTGAATATTTAACTTGGGAAGAATATGATCTTGCTGCATAAATTGCTATATTATGGGCCTGTAAATTTAACATAGGCAGCAGCAGGAGCATCTGGACCATTAATTTTGGCTGCCAAGAAGTTTGTGTAAAATATTCCTTAACAATCCTTCCTACCTATTACTGATTTCAGATTTAATGTGAGTAAGCCACCTATTAAAAATTAAGCATTATTTCCAAAGACTATTAATGCCTACTTCTAATTATTAGGATCCACATTACATAAAGGTTTTCCACTTCCTAACTTAGCAAAGTCATCATCGTTGAATAATTTCTGACATACATCTCTGCTAGGTATAGTTGGGTCATTGATTCCTTTTATTGAGATTATTCCACCCAGATTTATTGTCATGGAATCTAAACTATCCTTCATCTTAATATAAGGCACTCCATACTCGCAGGTTCCACATTCAGAGTATCCATGTTATCTTCTATCAATACCTGTAGTTGGACAATTACAAATCTTTACAATATCTGGGCCTTCTCTATTACCAGCACAGGTTAAACAACCATTTTTATCACAAGTAACACATTACAGATCACATTTTTAACACTTATCATTGACATCATCATCGAAGTAACCTGAGTCACATGTGCATTGTTCAGTAAGTATCCTATCACCTCTACAAGTTAAACAATTGGAACTTGAACTAGTACAGCTTGTGCATTTAAAGTCACATTGAGGACAGTTTGTAGATTTGCCATCCTCAAAAAGTCCATTTGAGCATAAACATAATTTATAAATTGGATTATCTGGTAATATTGTTGAATATCTATTTCCTTTACAAGTAATGCAGTAATTGGCTTTGACTGCACAAGTTGAGCAAGTAGGATCACATATTGAACACATTTCCTTTTGAGCAGATGAGTCTTCGTACTTTCCAGCTGGGCAAACACAACTTTAACCAACTCTGTCTCCTTTGCAGGTTATACAAACATCACTTTTTCTTTGACAAGTTGCACATTGCCAAGCACATGGTTAACAAACAGCATTCTTATTGTCTTCATCATCAAAGTAACCAGGAGGACATGAACAAAATGGTGCATCTTGATTCCTATTAGCCGCACATTTCAAACAATTTATGAAAGCTTCTTTGCATGTAGAACATTTATAATAGCATTATTCGCAATCAGCAGTATGCGAATCTATCAAATATCCATTTGGACAATCACATTATGGTACTGTAAGTCTATTTGATGGGCAGCCTCCAGTACAATTATTACTTTTTGTTTAACAACTGTTGCATTGAATTGAACATTCTTGGCATATCAATGAATCGGGATCTCCATATTTATGATTTCCACAATCTTAAATACATTTTCCATTTAGTAAATATGTCTATATATCAGTATTAGTTTGTTTCTGTGGACATGATAAACAACTAGTCTCTTTATCATCTGTACATGTTAGACATGATGTGTGACAATCTTGACATTAGAATGTGGAAGGATTAAGGAATGATCTAACAGGACATTCAATATAACAAGTATTTTTATTTGGATAGAAATAGAGATCAGTAGGACAAGAAGTACATTGATTTGATTCCTTTCCAGTACAATTAAAGCAGAATTTATCACAATTTGTACAAACATTACCATTTTTAAAGTATTCATCTGGACAACCAGTTTAACAAGTGTCTTTATATAAATAGTATCCATCCGCACATGCAATACATTAAGTGGATTTAACACCATCACATTTAGAACATCCTTAATAACACTTTTCACATTTTTGATTGGAATCATTTGAGAAATACCCAGTAGAACACTCCTTAACACATTAACCAGTAGCAGAAAGATAAGTTGTTGAATAGCAACTGCTACAGTTAGTATCCAAAACTCCAAAGCAAGTCTTACAAGTTGCATTGCAAATCAAACAAATATTACCATTAATGCTATCTGCATATGCGTAAGAACCAGCTTAGCATGTGATTCTACAAACATCATTTTCCATATATCTAATTTATGTAGCACCTGTTTTTGGATGAGTAACTGTTCCACATTTGGTACAATCCAAACTTGTAGAATCTAAGCAAGTCTTACAGGTCCAATCGCAATTTGAGCATTAATATGAATCTAAGTTATTATATTTTCCATCGGGACATATCTTGTAACATTGTACATTTTTCAAGACCTTATTAGTATCATAAGTCTAGTCAATAAAGTAATCAGTATCGCATTTAAGGCATTTTGTAGATCCTAATAATTTTTCATCATACACACAATTTTAACAATTAGGTACACATCCAACACAAATAGGTTGAGTAGCATGCTTAATATATTTCTCTGGACATGTACTAACACAATAAGAATCATCAACTCTCAAAGCAATATCTGAACAGGATGGACAAATTGTTGAATTATCATTACAAGTTTTGCATAATCTATTACAAAGAACACACGAGTTATTTTCTACAAAATATCCATCTTAACAATTATTTAAGCATCTTGAATTGGACAAAATTAAATGATTACAAGATCTACAAGCGGTAGGTTAATCATTCAAACAAGTAGAGCAAGAACTATCACAAGTATCAAACAAGCAAACAGAACTTTAAATATCAGGTGAATAGAATTCTCCACATTGTTATTCACATGTCCAATCATATACTCCGGTATCTGCATTTAATGAAACCTTCAAGAAATAATCAGTTTCACAACTCAAGCATTGATTGTTATCTGGACCAGTGCATGTAATACATGAAGAATTACAGCTTTAACAATTTTTCTGAGTTGAATCAAAGTAATATCCAGAGGCACAATAATTATAGCAATTGTCTTCGAACAAGAAGAATTTAGAAGTATCACAAGCATTGCAAGTTGTACCATCAATACATGTCAAACAATTTTCCATACACTTATCACAAGAGTGTGTAGTTTCATTCTAGAAGTACCCTTCAATACAAGAGATCAAACATTAAGAGTTAAATAGGAAAAGCTTATCGCTGCAACTTAAACATTAATTTGTGGAAGGACCACTGCATGTATTGCATGACAAATTACATTGGTTACATTGATCAACATTTAAATAATAACCATCTATACAGGTATCACTGCATATTCCCCCCATAAACATTAAAGTTCCACTGCATGTCAAACAATCATTCTCTTCAGGGCCTTAACAAGTTAAACATGTAGTATGACAAAGCTTGCATTTGTTGTCCACAGTGTCAGGATAGTAAGATGTATTACAATTTTGTAAGCATTTACCACTTGAATCACTCTCCTAAAGTTTTTGAAGATATAGTTCAAGGGAACAAGAAGTACATTCTTAAATATCATTTCCAATGCATTATACACAAGTGTAATGGCAAGAAACGCAAACTTAATCAACGACCACATAACCGTCATTACAACTATCTAAACATTCCCTGTCTTATTTAACCAAAGGAGCTGAACACTCAGTACAATCTGTTGCATTTGGTCCATCACATTCTTTACATCTTGAATTACATTTGATACAAGATGAGGTGACAGAATATAAATAGGTACCTGAAGGACATCCAGATGAGCAAGTTCCTTCAAAGAGATAAAACCCTGTAAAGCAGGCTAAACATTAATTGCTTAAGTTTCCTTCACAACTTCTGCATGATACATGGCATTTATCACAAACCATAATTGAATTATTTCTGTAAGTTAACGGTGGACATTTAGACACACAATTATAAGAAAGTAGATCTGATACAATATCACCATATAATTGTTAATCTGTTGAAGTTCCATCTTAATTAGGCACTGATTAAGTTGGGCATTAAGTTACACAACTGTTCAAAGACAAATAGTAATTCACTTGATAATTATTGATGTTTTTATTCATGCATGCTGTGCAACTATTAGCCGAAGAACTTGTGCAACTTCTGCAATTTGTTGCGCATAATTAGCATGTTCTAGTGATTTGATCTCCATAATATTAATAAGGGCAAACTGTAATACATGGTGAATTGATATCAGCACTCAAAGGACTCATGAATCTGTTGGTTGTGCATAAGGTACATTTAGCTGAAGCATCTATGCATTTACCACAAAATTGATGACAACTATCACAATTACTATTTGAAGTATTAGCATATGTTCCATCTGGACAAGTTTAATTACAAGAATAATTAAAGTAGAACAACCTTGGACTGGCACTCGCTAAACATGATTAGCATTTATCTGCTGTTGTACCAAAGCATGTCTTACAACCAGCAAAGCAACCTCTGCAAGTTCTAGTTCCTGCATCCCCATAAAATCCTGCAGGGCATGCGGTTTAGCATAAAAGTGGAGTTCCAGTTAAAAATGAGCCTTGAGTACATGATGCACAAGATGTAGAATTTATGCAAGTGGCACAAGTGGAAATACATGTTTTACAAGTCTTAGTTGTTGTATCAGGATAATAACCATCAGGACAATATTGATTGCAGGAATTTGAATATAGGAAAGTAGTATTGCAACTTTGGCAGTTATCTATCTTAGCCCCAAAACAAGTTAAACAACTAGGATCGCATTATTTACAAGTTCTTGTTAGAGTATCTCCATATTAATTGCTTAAGCAACTTGTAGTACACAATATTCCAGTGTAGAAAGTTGAATCATTACATCTTTAACAAGAAATACTATCATTGCAAACAGAACAATTTGAAATACAAGATGTACATGTTGTACCTGTCTTATAGGATCCAGTTGGGCAACTGATGTAGCATCCTTTATTATAGAACAAGTATCCAAAATCACAAGTAGTGCAATTGCCCATTCCTATAGATGTACAAGTAGAGCATCCTTAAGAACAAGTATCACATCTCATATTAACTGTATCTAAAAATGTACCTGCTGGACATGTTGCAATACAATCTCCCAAATAATTAAATCTACCAGCTGAACATATGATACAATCAGATTATGTTGAACCCTTACAAGTCTTACATCCAGGATCACATTATCTGCAGGATCTGGCAGATACTTATCCGAAATATCCATCAGGACATACTGCTAGACAATTATTAATAGAATTTATTGAATTAAAGAAGAAGCCATCATCGCAGTATTAACAATCTAATGGATTTATGCATTTCAGACAACCATTAATACAACTATCGCCAATCTAAAAGTATCTGTTTTTCCATAAAATCTATCAGGGCACAATGTTGTACATCTTTTTTCTTAAACCAAATAGAAAATAGATGCTCCACATGATAAACAATTATTTTCTAAAGGACCATCACATGTTAAACAAGATGAATTGCATGCCTAACATACCTTGTTGGCATCTCCATAATAACCAGTTGAACATTGAGTAAGACATTAGTTTTAGAAGAAGAAGTAATTAGGAGAACATTTTGTGCATCTCTATGCTGAAATTGATGTACATGAAGTACAATTTTATGCACATTGATCACATTTATTTGTATCTGAATTAGCTACATAGCCTACATTTTCCCCACAACTTGTTAAGCATTTTTTGTTAAGTAAATATCTTCCAGCTTAACAGGAAATGCAAGAAGTTTCTTAGTCATCTAGTGCAATCCATTACATAGTTGAGTGACAACTATTACAAATACCACCTGAAACAGTAGGGGTTTATGAAGCCTTTTAGTAAAATGTAGTCTGACATTCAGGTATGCATTATCCTTTCACTTATTAACCAGCTGTATATTACAAATACATATTTGGGTAACATTCTGTACATGCTGTTGCAGTATCCAAACATTGTTTGCATGCGTTATCGCAAATAGTACATGTGAAATCTAAATTCTTATAATAACCAGGCAAACATTGAATCAAACACTATCTCTGTTACTACAAATACAAACTGCAAGTAGTTGATGTACATACATTATTCATAGAATCGCTAACAGTTTATGCTATTGAAGGGAGACAAGATATGCATCCAGTATCAGTAGTTGAAGTACAAACTTTACAATTTGAAATTGGACACTTGATACATTATTAATTATTGACATCCTAGAAAAAGGAATCCCCACAAGTATTTGTACATATATTATTTCCTAATCCATCCCAATTCTATTTGTAGTAGTATCCAGTATTACATAAGGTACATTGGTTTGAGGTTGTACAAGAAGAACAATTTGCCATACATGAGATACAATCATCTCCAGAAGTATAAGTACCAGGTCGACAATAGCAAGTTGGAGGTTGGATTCTTTAATTTGCACAAACAGAACAATTTTTAGCTGATTAAGTACAAGTTATGCAATATTTAGTATTGCACTATTCACAATTCAATAAGCCACTATCAAAATATCCATATGGGCAAGTTGTACATTGTGGAGTTCCTTATCTATTACCAGCACATTTTGAACATTATGATAAGGACTAAGAACAACTTGCACATTTTACTGAACAAGGTTAACAAGTACTAGTAGTAACACCATTTTAGGTTAAATTATAAATAAAGAATCCATCTTTGCAAGTTAAGCATTTGTTCAAATTGCTGCAAGTCATACATGCTGCATCCATATTACTACATGATAAGCAAGTATTTGAAGTGGTTAAATAATAAGAATTACTAACACAGGTAAAGCATTTTGTTGCAGTCTCGCAAGTATTGCAATTATTAGTACATTTGATGCAAGACGTTCCATCTAAGTAATAACCAGAAACACAAGTTGTACAACTAGCCATATCTGTGCATTAATCACAAGGACTAACACATAATTTACATTTCTTAGTGGTATCAACTTCAGCTGAATCAAAATAGTATTTATTAACACAAGATTTGCAAACATCTTAATCACAAGTTTTACAAGGTAATGAGCAACTAATACATTGGCTTAGACTTAGTTTGTAAAGATCATTTTAACATTTTGTACATATCGATCCTGAGTTACATTCAATACAAGGAAGTGTGCATGCTAGACATTCTGACCCATTATAATAGTAACCTACTGAGCATGATTAACAAGTTGTCAAACTTGTACAAGTGACACATTTTGGATCGCATGTCTTACAAGTATTATTTTCCAAATATCTACCAGAAGCACAACTCAAACATGTTGTTGCTGTTCCTGTACAAGTGATACATGAAGTTTTATCACAATCCAGACAATTTTTTTGAGTTTGGTCATAATATTTACCAGACAAACATAATTTACACACAGTTGCAGAATCACAAGTCCAGCAAGGTGAAATACACCTCTTGCAACTATTGGCTTCATAATAGTATAAATCTAAACAAGAAGTGCAAGAAGTTGCTGAATTAACACAAGATGAGCAAGGTGATGTACAAGCAGCACATTTATTATCAGCTGTTAAATATTACCTTGAAGTGCAAGTCATACAATAATCTGCTCTATTCCAACAAGTTTTACAATTGCTGTCGCAAATTAAGCATTAAGTGCCTGATAAGTAATAACCATCTAAACAAGATAAACATGATGTTTAAGTTGAACAAGTAACACAAGGTGACACACATTAAGTACAAGTGTTTTAAGCAGTCAGATAATAGGTGGAAATACAAGTTAAACAATAAGATGCACTTGAACATGTTTAACATGGGGAAACACAGTTTTAACAAAGATTGTTGTCCAAGTATTTTGTTAACGTATTACAACTTAAACATTTAGTTGAAGTATCAACACAAGATCCACATGGAGATGTACAACCTAAGCACGATGTTCCATTTAAATAATATCCAGAAGCACATGAAGAGCATGTGGAAGCAAATCCTGAGCATTTTGTACAAGCAAAATTACAACTTAGACATTCTTAACCATTTAGATATGTTCCATCAACACATGAACTACAACTAGCAGCAGCTGTGCATGTTAAACATGGAGAAACACATGATGTGCAAGATGATACATTAAGATAGTATTTGGTTTCACAAGAACTACATGTTAAACCATCCGTTCCAGAGCAAGTTAAGCAAGGAGATTAGCAAGTTGAACAAGTATTAGAGCTATTCAAATATTTACCACTTAAACAACTATTACAAGTGGTTGAATTATTACAAGTATTGCATCTGGGTTGACAAGTCAAACATTAACCATTACTAATATAATGAGTACTATCACATTTTGTACAAATTGATGAGCTAGAACACTCCAAGCAATATGATACTTAAGTACAATCTTTACAGATTAATCCATCTAAGTAAAATCCAGCCATACAGGATTAACAGTTTGTGTTTCCTGCAGTTAAACAAGTTAAGCAAGGAGACGAACATGTAGTACAAGAGTTATTTGAGCTTGTGTAATAATATCCATTCTAGCATGATAAACAAGCAACATCTGAACTACACAATTTACAAGGTGAAACACATTATTAACATGTATTCAAATTGGTCGGTTTATAGTAATAATCTATGCAACTCAAACAATTAGAAGCATTTGTCACACATGAAACACATGGTGATTAACATTGAGCGCAAGAATTATTAGAAATAAACTAACCAACACTACATTATTTGCATATTCCATCCAAATAATAGTTGGAACTGCAACTTGTACATGTAGAATCATTTGTACAAGAGGTACATCCAGTTGGACATTAAACACATGTAGATCCACTTAGATAATATCCATCAGCGCAGGATTAACAAGTAGTTGATGTTGTACAAGTTTTACATTTTGCATCACATTAAGCACACACAGTTCCATTCAAATAATATCCAGTAATACATTCTTAGCAATTTGTATTGCCTGCATTTTAACATTTGACACAAGGGGATTAGCAAGTTAAACATGAAGTTCCACTCAAGTAAGTTGTACTAATACAAGATAAACAATTAATAGCAGAAGTACAATTTATGCATGGTGCCTAACATAATGTACAAGTACTATCTTGTATATAGTATCCATTTATGCATTTGGTACATTAAGAAATCAATCCTCCAAAACATGATCCACATTTAGCATCGCAAGCAAAGCATTTATTTTAACCTTAATCATAGTATTATCCATCTGGACAGTTACAAGTTGTACATTAAGCACATTGATAAAATGCATTAATAGAGTAGCCATTTGAACATAATGTACAGTTTCCAGTATTTGCTTCACATTCCATGCAGTTTGTCGAACATGTTAGACATTATGAGTTGGATAGATATTTACCTTTTAAGCAGGTAGTACACTAAGTATCTGCATTTTAGCAAGTTTTGCAACTACTTGAACATTAAACACAATCTGAATTGCTGATGTAAAATCCATCTGCGCAGCTTCCACATTAAACCTAGCTATTTGCAAAATTGCATGTATCCTTGCATTTTATTGGACATTTTGTGCAAACTGTACCATTAAGATAGTATGTATCAATGCAAGTACTACAGACCTATGCTGATGAGCAATTTTAACATGGACTAACACATTACAAGCAACTAGTTTAATCTTAGTAGTATCCATTTGTGCAGCTCAAGCAAGAGGTTTGCCCACTGCATGTTAAACATGGTGCTATGCAAGCGATACAAGAATTATTAGCATAGTAATACGATGTGTTCACACAGCTATTGCAAGATGATTAAGTTGAACAAGTTGAACAAGGAGATACGCAACTAATGCAGCTTGTTCCAGATAGGTAATATCCACTTTAACATGAGGAACATGAAGTTGCTGAGCCAGAACATAATTGACATGCATTATCACATTTTGAACATAAGCCATTAGAGAAATAGTATCCTGGAACGCAACTAAGGCAAGTGGAATCATTTGAACAATTTTAGCATGGAGATGTACATTCTAATATAATATAGTAAATTACTTATGCAAGAATTTGAGTTAAGATAGTATGAATCTACACAGCTTAGGCAGTTAGTTGAACTTGTTATACAATTTAGACAAGGAGATTGACATGATTTACAAGTATTAGATTCTAAATATTTAGTATCTATGCAACTAGTACAAGTAGATTAATCAGAACATGATTTACAACTAGTTGAACATTATAAGCACTATCCATTATTCAAATAATGAGTAGAATCACAAGTGTTGCAAGCAATCTTACTACTACAAACCAAACAAGAATTTAATGTTGTACTGCATAAAATGCATAGACTATTTTCTAAGTAATAGCCTGGTTAACATGATTAGCAACTAGTAGTGCCTGAAGAAGTACACGAAGTACAAGGTTATTCACAAGTTACACAAGTCTTATTACTTAAATATTTTCCTGAGATGCAAGATGAGCAATCGGTTTATGAAATACAATTAATGCAAGGTTAAATACAAAGTAGGCATTATTATCCTGATAAATAATAACCATCTATGCAACTAGTACATTGTGAAGATGTTTATTCACAAGAATAACAAGGACTTTAGCATGATTAACATTTGAGGTTCAAGTAGTATTGATTATTTCCACATGCAACACATTAACCAGCGACTATTTCATATCCAGTGTCACATGAAGTACACTGAGTTCCTAAAGTGCAAGCATTACATCTATTCGAACATTATGAACAATTTGATCCATTTAAATAATATCCGATTTAACATTCGGAACAGTTGTTAGAAGAATTTGAACACTTTTTGCAAGCAGAATCACATAATTTACAAATTTATCCATCCAAATAATATCCTGTCTAACACAAGGAGCAATTTGTATTTCCAGCTATCAAACAATTGATACAAGGGGATTGACAAGGTTAACAAATATAATTATTTAGATAGTATCCACTGTTGCAATTTGTACAAATATCACTAGCAGTACATAAGTTACACGGAGCAATGCAATTCTTACAAGTTGAGGAATCTAAATAAAACCCAGCAGTGCAAGCCTAACAATTAGATTTAATTCCTGAACATTTGGTACATGTAGTATCACATGATTTACATTTTAATTCTGTACTATCATAATATTAACCTGTTTCACAAGTACAATTTGAGCAAGCTAGTGTTTGATAGATATAATAAAATTACTTGCACATTTGTTGAATTCATTTACCACGTATTGACTATCGCAGCTCAAACAGTATCCAGTTGTATCAGCACAAGTAACACAATGCAGGTCACATTGACTACAAGTTTAGCCATTTAAGTAATATCCGATAATGCATGAAGTACATTTTGTAGAGGTATCAATGCCAAGTCTTACAGGTCGTAGAACATTAGTCACAAGCATCACCAAAGTAGCCAGAAGCACAAGCGTCACATTTTACAGAGCCATTTAAGAATTAACAAGTGGACTGGCATTATGCAGGACAATCTAAGAAAATTAATTAGTAAATTTACGTTTGCAGGTTGTTCCGTCAAGATAATTTGATTATTTGCAAGTTGAACGATTGAGAAGCTGCTGATCCAGAGCATGTAGCACATTCTTAAGCGCATAATTAGCATTGCGCTCCATCAAAGTAATGTCCATCGACACAAGTTTCGCATGTTGAAGCATTTAAACAGTTTAGGCACGGTGAGTTACAAGCATGACAACTGTTTGATTCCAAGTAGTAACCATTAACACACTTTTAACAATTTGTATTTCCAGATACCGAGCATTTGTGTGCAGGGAGATTGACAAGCTTCACAAGTCTTACTTGAATCGATGTAATAATATCCAACAAGACAGGTTGAGCAAACATTTTCGGATTCGCAAGTGTCACAGTGGTTTATGCATTATGAGCAGGAATTATTATTCAAGAAGTATTTGGATAAGCAGGATAAACAATGGGTGGCTGAAGTTTCACAGGTGGCACAAAGGCTGTTGCAAGCAGAGCAACCATTTCCTGATATGAATGATCCAGGAGAACATTATTTACAAGTACCATCCAAATAATAATTTGATTGGCAAGAAGTACATTCAGAAGCACTGTTGCACTTAGTACATCCAGTTGGACAAGTTTAGCATGAAGTTCCTTCAATGTAGTAGCCATCAGTGCAAGATGAGCATGTAGTTTCAGATGTGCAAGTGGTGCATTTATCATTGCATTTAGTACAAGTGGAATTATTAAGCCAA
This sequence comes from Paramecium tetraurelia, assembly GCF_000165425.1. Taxonomy (NCBI): domain Eukaryota; phylum Ciliophora; class Oligohymenophorea; order Peniculida; family Parameciidae; genus Paramecium; species Paramecium tetraurelia. The sequence goes on from NW_001799042.1 coordinate 134,156, forward strand.
TATCCAGGATTACATATAGTACATTAACTAGAGCTTTCACACTCCACACATTGACTTGCACAAGGTAAACATTGATTGCCTTCAAGGTATCTTCCTGAATTGCATGTTGTACAATTTGAATCACTGTTCAAACATGATTTACAAGTAGTAGAGCAATCATAACAATGGCCAGAAGAGTAGTATTAAGTACTTGTGCATGCTTCACATTATCCATTGACTATCTGATAGCCAGAATCACATGAGTTACATTGAGTTCCTGATTCGCAATTATTACAATGAGGTGAACAGATAACGCAGGTAGTATTATCCATAATAATAGCCTACTTTGCATATTGAACAATTGATTGAAGAGCCAGAACATTTTGTGCAAGAAGAATTGCATTGGGTGCAAGTAGAACCATCAAGAT